>OX328125.1:114599717-115142217 GCA_946811695.1 Gonocerus acuteangulatus
TACCTGTTCCTCAACCGTATCTTTTCTTCTTCGCTTTTTCAAAATAACTGGTGATTTTCGGTGCCAGGCTCACAATTGAAGTCCACTCTTCTCTATCCATGGTTAACACTGCCCTTCTTGTCCACGAGTGCGACTTACAGGCAATTCACCGATGAGTCCGACACGGACAAACTTATTGCGACTAAAGTTGTAGTCTGTAACCAGCTCCATCGAGTAAGGTTGCATCTTCACGTTTCGATTAGACCAACAAGACTGACTAGTTTACAAGCTCATAGCGTTAATGGTTTCAATTAATTTATTAATTTCTATCTCCAACTCACGAGACAATGACTCATTTCTTCTTAATCTACTATTTTTCATAACACTCACATGCTTCTTTAAGTCTGTTAATTTCACATAAAAAATGTTGAATTTGCGTACACTTTCTTATTTTATGAACCAGTGCATAAAGACCCCGTCTGCCTTAATGCGTTTAAAAACATTTCATAAGCAGCAGGACCACGTTTTGGCAACATTTGAACAAATCGTCTCTTTTTCTCTTCAAAGCCTCCAGGAGTATTCAATATTTTATTGAGCATCCATTCATTAAAAACTCTACTTTTAACACAGGTAAGACAATACCTTTTGAAAAACACATTCGTCACTCAGGTACTTTTATAATCACATCTTGAAGAGAAATAATAACTTGTCTGTGCGTTTCTTCCATGACAAACAACAACTGGCTCTATATGATAAAAAGAAAATAGTACAGGATGCACCTGACTCCTACAAAAAGCTGCCCGCACCAACAAGTGTAAATAAACAAACTGATTAGTGGAGAATTGTTAGGTATAAAATATTCAGAAGCAGCTGACTAATGAGGATATACCGTCCTAACAAGTGCAGCAATTATAAAGATTCTCCGAGGTCAGATTAATTAGATCTCGGACAATGAGTCATAGATGCGGGGCTAAACCCCGCCCTCGCCCCCCGCCCGCCCCCCACCCTGCCCTAGCAGAAGCCGAATATACTAATTAGATCAAATCTCGTCGAACAAGTGTAACCACCATGAGTCAGAGATGATGTGCGGGTAAAAGCAAACCCTGCCCCTTCCTGTACCACCCCCCCCCCCCCCCCCCCCCCCCCGCCCGCCTTAATTTCCCCACCCCGCCCAGCCCTAGGATCTAGCTCTTGCTCAACCCGCATGACCTATACTACTGACGAAATATTAATTTTTGACTGCAAATTCATTTTTTGCATCAAGGGCGTATTCGTCCTTGAAATGACTTTGATTTTGCGCCGATGGGTTGAAACAGACCCTCGTATTTCGAATTCAGCGACCCTAAAAACCACGAATTTTACAAAAAGACGTACTCACTGTAAAGACTCCAATAGAGATCGAGACGAGAGAGTGAAAATGAATGTGACTAAAACAAATAGAAGTTCGCCCTTTTATATTTTGGGAGTGGGGGAAGTGATCTTAATGCTATGATTGTAAGTAATTAGCATTTGTTCTCCTTTACAGCTAACTCCCAGAATTACGATGACTGTTTTAAATTAGTCGGGTAAAAAGGTCTGTTTCGACCCAGCTTCGTGAAGAAAATGGCGGTGCCCATGATTTTCATTAGTATGTCCTATTCGGAGAATTTAGAGAGGACGATACGCAATTCTGTAGTACTCTGATAAAATGCTTGATGTATGTTCCTTTAATCACCAGTCAGGCCACCCTGCCTTTAATAATTAGACAAAACGACGTCCGCAACAGCTGACGTGAATAATCATTTTCATCTTAACAATAATAATTGCAACAATTCCCACTCCCACATGTAGCTTTAATGGAGAGCATGCGGGAGCTAATTTAGCTCGTCTTGTTTAGAATATTCGGAATACGCAGCTGACTGATTCTCTTTTCAAAGTACAATATTAAAAAGATACTCTAATTAATTATACAACTCACATACCTTATTAGTCTGTCTTCTCATTATTTCCTTGTCTTGAACATAGATGAGTCATAGATGCGGGGCTAAACCCCGCCCTCGCCCCCCGCCCGCCCCCACCCCTGCCCTTGCAGAAGCCGAATATACTAATTAGATCAAATCTCGTCGAACAAGTGTAACCACCATGAGTCAGAGATGATGTGCGGGTAAAAGCAAACCCTGCCCCTTCCTGTACCACCCCCCCCCCCCCCCGCCCGCCTTAATTTCCCCACCCCGCCCAGCCCTAGGATCTAGCTCTTGCTCAACCCGCATGACCTATACTACTTTCGTCAAATAGACCTATTTGTTCCTGTAAATTACCTTGATTTTGCGCCGATCGGGTGAAACAGACATCGGATTCGAATTCAGTGACCCTAAAATCCACGAAAACTCTAGTTATTTCTGGAACTATCTGCCCGCGGCAGTATGAATCTGCACGAAAAGACAAGTACACAACCTAGAGTGGCCGAGCAGGTGGTGGGGAGCATTTCAGTTTTTCTTGCTAAGTTTTACCCTGAAAGTTGAATGAATGTATGAATGTAGCCTTTATTAACAAAATAGTCATAGTAGATAATTAAATAAATAAAAAAATAGATAAATAAATGGATAACTTTGCCTCTAATAATATAGTATAATACTTTGTTTGTATTTTAAGTAACTATTTTGTAGATCCTCCCATATTCCTGGGGTAATAGTCTGACTTCCCACGGGGACTAGTCCTATCGGGAAGTGGAGTCCGTTGTGCCTTCTATTTCCTTCATCCAGGTCTCCTTCCATCTGCTTCTGTCCCTGGCAGTCCTCATCCACACAGCACCAGCCTTCTTCCGCATGACATCGGCCCATCTCTTCTTCTGCCTTCCTCTTCTTCTCTTCTGTCCATATGGGATCCACTCCGTAGCCTGCTTTGCCCACCTGTCATTGTCTTGTCGAGCAACATGCCCTGCCCAGGTCCATTTGGTCTTCTTTGCATGTAGCAGGACGTCTTCTCATTATTTCCTTGTCTTGAACATAGATGAGTCATAGATGCGGGGCTAAACCCCGCCCTCGCCCCCCGCCCGCCCCCACCCCTGCCCTTGCAGAAGCCGAATATACTAATTAGATCAAATCTCGTCGAACAAGTGTAACCACCATGAGTCAGAGATGATGTGCGGGTAAAAGCAAACCCTGCCCCTTCCTGTACCACCCCCCCCCCGCCCGCCTTAATTTCCCCACCCCGCCCAGCCCTAGGATCTAGCTCTTGCTCAACCCGCATGACCTATACTACTGACGAAATATTAATTTTTGACTGCAAATTCATTTTTTGCATCAAGGGCGTATTCGTCCTTGAAATGACTTTGATTTTGCGCCGATGGGTTGAAACAGACCTCGTATTCGAATTCAGCGACCCTAAAAACCACGAAAGCTCTACTTATTTCTTCTTTAAGGAATTCATTTGAAATTTTAACTTCAAATGCTCTTAAACCTGACGTGCTGGAGTGAAACGTACTCCGGATTCGGATTCAGCGTGTGGAAATACATAAGAATATTTCTTCCCTATGTCAAACTATCGAATCTGAAAATCGGACAAAAACAGAAATGAACATATTCGATAAATTGACGAAGTAATATATAGAAAAATGGTCTTATTCCATACTTTATTTAAGGCATTAAAGGCTTTTGGGAAGCCCGGTGGCCGTGAGTGTTAAGGAACGAGCACTTAACACTCCGTGGCGAGGGTCGTGGGTTCGATTCCTACTATGTGGTGACGGCTTTTCTTTAGAAAAAAAAAAAAGGCATCT
Organism: Gonocerus acuteangulatus; assembly: GCA_946811695.1. Classification (NCBI taxonomy): domain Eukaryota; kingdom Metazoa; phylum Arthropoda; class Insecta; order Hemiptera; family Coreidae; genus Gonocerus; species Gonocerus acuteangulatus. The sequence continues at coordinate 114,603,451 of OX328125.1, forward strand.
TCCCTATCCTGGTTAGAAAAGGGTGGTAACCTATAGATAACCCGTCCCAAAATTCTTAATTAATAATAATGGACGTTATAATTGTAATGGCTACAATTAGCGACTAGTCGTATCGTACATAATCCAAGAGCTAAGTCTCGATTCTAGAAACGAGATTTTTCATATTCGATAGTTGACATAGCAGGGACGATACGTATGCTGTCTTTGGAAAATACCAATTTTTTATTTTGTGTGCCTTTTAGCACTTTCCTCCGAAGGAAAGTAGCTATTGTGGTTGGACTCATGACGGAATTTTTGAAAAATGTCTTCAAATCTTTATCGATCCTACCTAGTAGACACCGAAAATGACCCCGGTTAAAATTTATATATATATATATATATATATATATATATATATATATATATATATATATATATGTGTGTGTGTCTGTTAACACGATAGCGGCCAGAGTTTTTGTTTTTTCGTCACGAAACTTGGTATATAGCATTCAATTAGCAAACGATTGAACGAGTTCGTTAACCACCAAAGTCGGTCCACCGGAAGGGGGGGATTTACCCCGAACCCAAAACACTTATTTGACTATGTCAGCCGTAATATTTGTTATATTTCAACGAAACTTGGTATTCATAGTGGTAATATAGAGAGAAAAGTGAGATATAAAAATGAACTAAATCGGTTCATTAGAAGGGGGGTTTACTCCGGACCCACAATACCAATTCGCCACTACCAGCCGTGATTTTTGGTATATTTCGACGAAACTCGGTATTCGTAGTGGTAATCCACAGGTAAATATGTGTTGTAAAAATAAACTAAATCGGTTCTTTAGGAGGGTTTTTTTTCCGGGCCCAAATTACTAATATACTCATACCGGTCGTAATTTCTGCTGTATTGTAACGAAACGCGGTATACGTCGTGGGTAACTAATGAGAAAGAAGTGTTGTAAAAATGAGCTGAATCGGTCAATCGGAAAGGGGGGTTTACTTTGAAATATATTTCCATATATTTTTATATATTTTTGTTTTCTTTATATTATTTGAAATATATATAAAGCCCGCCAGACGTAGGTTCACAAAGCCGCCGCAAGGAGCACATTCTACCTCTAGAGGGACTGTATCCTGTTCCTGCGTTAGATCAAAATACGATAATATGAGGTGTTTTGTATTTATTACGTAGTGTAGTAGGTACCATGTGTAAACATAACTCTGGAAGCAAATTAATAATTGATCAGTTACTCATTACAAAATTAAAAGAGAACTATTCATGTTTTTATTTTATTTATGTAGGATAATTTAAGCAAATTGTTCTGGAAAGCAGTCTACACTACCCAAATTCTGAGGAAAGTGCTTAGTTATGCAGCTCCTGCGTAACGGAATTTTTACGGTGGAAAGAGTATTTTATCGAAACTAAGAAAATAAGAAACATATTGGTAATAGTGTTTCCTTGAGCGAGCGTTGAGATGGCGGGAGAGTCCCTTCCACTTAGAAAACTGTCAGTTGCCTTATGTGGCGCCTAAGATGACGCAGTTCCTTCCAGTCGGACTTTTAGCGCGGTTCCTCCCTCCCCCATAGGGAGGAACCCCGCTTATAAGGTTGATACAATGAATCAATCCGGAAGTGCCGACTAGAAAATTTCGCGTTTCAGAACCCCTAGAGACCGAAAATAACTGTGGTTCAAATTTTTTTTTTTTTTTTTTTTTTTTTTTTTTGTAATAGCTGTTATTAAGCCTTTATGTGATTAAATTATTGTCTTCAAAATGATATATTATCGAATATTAGAATTTTTAAACTTATGTTACTTCATTTAAATATTTGTTGATAGTTAATTTAAGTACCTTGAGCAATGATTTCTGTTTGGTGCCGGGGTTTTGGTTTACTTGAACCCCGGGCCACGTGCCACAACAATCATAGTTTATTTAGAAGTTGTGTGTATTCTAAAAAATGAAACACATTTTTGATCTTAGTCGGGCCAGCACCCATATCTTCGCTCAAATTACCAGTGAGCTCAAATAGAGACCTTTCATTCTCGTAGGTACGGCATTCAGTGAAGATATGTTTGATGGAAATTACGACACCAAAAGCTGGGCACTCTGGTGCTTCGTTCCTCGACATAAGATCTAATCTTGTGTGGCCTACCTCTAGCAAGGACTACCTCTGCTCTCCTATTTTCCACTACAGACGAAGTCCTCCAGGGCACAGGGTAAGCCTTTATTTCCCTTAATTTGTTTTCTCTGGTATTATACCATTTAGAGATCCAGGACGATTTGATTTGACTTTTAATATAAGAAACGACGTCATTCCTTGGTACCTGGTAAAATGCTACTCCTTCAGTAGTAGCTACTTTTGCTGCCTGATCGAATTTTTCGTTTTGGGGTATTCCACAATAACTTGGAATCCCCACAAAATTAACATCGTTTCCATATCTCTGAAGGCAATCATGAGCTTCAATTACTCTAATGACCAATGGATGTTTAGAATAATTGTTACTTATGGCCATTAGAGCTGATAAAGAGTCTGAAAAGATGGCGACTGAATTACCCCTGTGTGCAACGGCATTGAGAGCCTTCTCTATAGCGAGAATTTCAGCTGTAAATATGGAAGAGATTTCATTTAGTGAAAAAATATTAATTTCTTGATTAATTAACACTGCAGAGCCTACACCTTCGGAGGTTTTGGAGCCGTCTGTAAATATTTTGGTTGAGTTAGAACTCTCGCCAAGTATTTTATTAAATTCGTTGCGGAGAATTTGTGTGCCTTTGTTATCATTTTAAAAATGTTATTTTACATGCAAGTTATTATTACTGCTATATTAAATTAAAAACCACAAGCACAACAATAAAAAACGGAAGAAAACAAATACGAAGAACCGTTAAAGCAAGAAAACTATTACTTTCAAAGTTTCAAGATCCGATTTATATCGTCCCTTCGGAGAATTGCTTTACAACAATTTTCTAAATAATTAATAAACTTGGGATGTTACTGTCTACTTATCTCGCTTTCCCAACTCTTTTCTAGGTTTTTAGAAAATATACAAAGAATTTTCATAATATACTAATGCGAAAACGTAAGCGTTAATATTCTTTTGGAATTACTGTACTGGTGTGTTTTTGTATTCTTTGTTTACATCAGTTATAAATTAGCTGTTTTTCTTTTAAATTTATTGAACAGTAAAACGAGTTGGACGGTGAGGAGCTAGTGGCTCGGTGGGGGGTTTACCCTTGTCATCTGCATGTCCGTTTCCAGTCATAAACGTAAGCCTCCAAACAACTTTAGGAATGTAGGATTTCTAATTTTTGCCAGTATCAGAACAGCCGCTCTTTACATACCACAGTGGTACTGACGTACAGCTCTATACTAGTATACTTCACATAAGTATCTTCGTGCAGACCACAGAGGACCGCTCATTATAATATTATTTTAAACGTATAAAATACCTAAAAAAAAACGTAATTTGTGTATAAATGTTATGTTGTTGTATTTTAAAGTATATAATACAGATAAAAAAAAGGTTGGCGTATGTCAAAAGTCATACATTTTTGCTGACGTGCGTGGACACGACACGTGTTAAGCATTTACATCTCAGGCTATGAACAACCGACAAAAAGTGAAATATAACCATTCGAAAGCTTACTAAATTCCCTACAAAAAAGATTTTTACGCAAATTTCGATGGGGCGATGTCAGTCGGAGAAATAAGTTCTTAAAACCTCGAAAGTGTTCTTTTGAACGGGGTTTGTCACTGTTTACCTCACTTTTAATTGTTTTTTTTAATGTATATTTTTATGGTGGAAAGAGTATTTTATCGAAACTAAGAAAATAAGAAACATATTGGTAATAGTTTTCCTTGAGCGAGCGTTGAGATGACGGGAGAGTCCCTTCCGCTTAGAAAACTGTCAGTTTCCATATGTGGCGCCTAAGATGACGCAGTTCCTTCGAGTTGGATATTTTTAGTTTCCAATCTGCCTTAGGTTAGATAATATTTCGTTTTTTTTTCTATTCTATTACGTGTATTCTTCCGTAAAATCATAAAACAATTTTGGAAACTGGACACGGTTTTCCAAACTTTAGAACAAGCAGTCAGGGTCAAGGTTCAAAGTATTATCCCTCTAGAAGGTTCGATTCCCACTAGGTGTAGTGGCTTTTCTTCCGAGAAAAAAAGGTATTAGGCCTATTCTAGCCAGAAAAGTGTGGTAACCTAAAGTTGATCCTTCTCAAAACTCTGTGTTATGCACAAGTGGACGTTAGAATTTAAATAAATGAAACACATGATATGTGACTTATCTCTGATTTTACCCCTCAACAGGGCAATGTTCGCATTTGGAATCATTAAATACGATTCTTTTTTTTCTTTTTCTTTTTTTTTCAAAATATTATAATATAAAAATAAGAAAGCTATTAATTAGAAGAAAACCTTAAAATATCAACTGGAACTGAGTTCGGTCTGTAAACGGTTAAATCGGTTCTAGAGTTTTTTTTTAAATTTAGGTGTCAGCGAAAAAGTTATCATTAATGGACATATTTAACATATTTTAAATCTAAAAAAAAAAAAAAAAAAACCCTAACGTACTTAGTGTGGGACATGGGCGTATATAGAAAATAATTTCGGAGGGGGCTGGGAAAATTTTGGGGGGGGGGAGCTGAGGCCATTTCTGGTGTATGGAATACTAAAAATTTAGATCTTGGAAGAGTTTTAGCCAAGTTAAACGCTATTACACCCAAAATAGAATATGTTTTATGAACTAAATGATCTTATTTAATTTATTTTTAAGGGTTTTATGAAATTTTTACCGATCAAATCAAAATTTCGGGGGGGCTGCAGCCCCCTCAGCCCCTCCCTTATATACGCCCATGGTGTCGGACGACTAAATAAACAGACGATTCTCATCCAAACGGTGAGACAAAAAAACCACAAAGGCTATGCATACGTATTCCCGGAACATGTGTAAATTATCTATGAAAGCAATGTTTTGAATGAATGGAACTGCTTACACTAAGAAAACGCCGCATTCTAGGGGTTACAGGTCGGCCGAATGGGAATCACAGATCGCCATTATTATCAACTAGAGCTGTCACGGACTGATAACAACGAAAATAGCAATCGTCTCTATAGAATAGAATTGTAAACAATACAAACAAAAAGTACAATAATTTTGTTAGGACGTTCTTAGCCGAAACAACTTTCGCGTTCAAGCGTTTAGGATTCAGACTTGGGAAGGTAATGGTTAATTTGTGTTTTTAATTACCTATCATAGTAATTTCATACCGCCAGACTTATATATATCAGGGTCGACACATCTCAGAGCCGGGCCCGGGACTAGATCACGGGGCCCCCTTCTCAGAGCCGGGCCCTCACTTCTCAGAGCCAGACTGAAAATTCTAATACTTTGCTAAAGGACTTTGGACATTTTAAAATTATTTTCATCTTGAGTTTTGAGCGAAATGAGAATAAAACCCAACAATCGGTGAAGTAGTTCTTTTTACAAGCTCATAACCTATACAATTTTTCTACTCAGGGAGGCCCAGCCCGGGCCCCCACGGCGCCCTAGGCATTGTATAAAATGCCTGTTCCTTATTAGGCATTGTATAAAATGCCTGTTCCTTATTTGGCATTGTATAAAATTAAAAGAGGTTTGAGTTTACTCTATACCCTTTAACATAGATAGTTTGAATAACTTTATAAATTGGTTAAAAACAAGCTCTTTTCGTACGGCGAACAATTTATTTAAAACAATATATTAAGTGAGATTGTTATTTACATATTTAGAGCTACTTGTTACAGCAGGGCTGAGTATTGTCACACTTAGAATTACATTTTCTTAGCTCTTTATCACATTTACATGAAGGTCCCGCCGCACAGTGGGGCCAAACGAAACTTCGTGTTTCAAAAAATACTACAGCCTGTAAATCTAAACCGATTTCAATGGAAGTTTTTTTTAAATGAAAGCTAATAAAAGTCCGTCAAGCAGGAGCTGCATAAATAAGCACTTTCCTCAGAATTTGGGTTGTGTAGCCTGGTTTCCAGAACAATTTGCTTAAAATATCCTCCATAAATAAAATAGCGCTCCTTGCGTCGCGCCGGGCTTGCGAACCTACGTCTGGCGGGCTATTCTATTGAAATATATTACAAAGTAAACCTCCCTTTCCGATTGACCGATTTACAACACTTTATTCTCATGAGATACCCACGACGTATACCGCGTTTCGTTACAATACAGCAGAAATTACGACCGGTATGAGTATATTAGTAATTTGGGTCCGGAGTAAACCCCCACCCCTCCTAATGAAGCGATTTAGTTTATTTTTACAACACATATTTACCTGTAGATTACCACTACGAATACCGAGTTTCGTCGAAATATAACAAAAATCACGGCTGGTAGTGGCGAATTGGTATTGTGGGTCCGGAGTAAACCCCCCCCCCCTTCTAATGAACCGATTTAGTTCATTTTTACATCTCACTTTTTTCTCTAGATTACCACTACGAATACCAAGTTTCGTTGAAATATAACAAATATTACAGCTGGCATGGTCAAATTAGTGTTTTGGGTTCGGGGTAAACCCCCCTTCCGGTGGACCGATTTTGGTGGTTAACGAACTCGTTCAATCGTTTGCTAATTGAATGCTATATACCAAGTTACGTGACGAAAAAACAAAAACTCTGGCCGCTATCGTGTTAACAGACAAATACACAAATATATATATATATATATATATATATATATATATATATATATATATATATATATATATAAATTTTAACGGGGGTCATTTTCGGTGTCTACTAGGTAGGATCGATAAAGATTTGAAGAAATTTTTCAAAAATTCCGTCATGAGTCCAACCTCAACAGCTACTTACCTTTGGAGGAAAGTGCTGAAAATAACAACTTTGTCTGATTTTTTTTCCTTGTTTATTAAATTACGCGTAAATAATTCTCGACCTTTTGCAGTTGAGCATAAAATAATATTTTATTTTTCATCTAGCTTGTCGAATAAGGATTAATTTACGTTTTGAAGATGTCAGTCTAATTTTTCCAAGTATAATCAGAATTTGAATCTACTATATATTTGTCAAATACCACTCACTCACTCACTGACTCACTCGCTCACTGACTCACTGACTCACTGACTCACTCGCTCACTGACTTACTGACTCACTCACTCACTGACCTATCATCGCCCAGCCCATACCGCTCGACAGAACCGCTCGAACTGGTTAGAGCAGGCAAGCCTAGGCAGCAAGCGTTGCTAGGACGATAACAGAACAGCTGTTACCGTATTGTATGTATTTCATAGTATTATTTTTAATTGAGGTTAATTTCCACTATGATGGCAGTCCTTGAATTACTAGGGATAAAATGTGAGTTTGCCCCTTATAGAGTTTATGCCCTGGTGATGGCCCATCCGAGGTAATAATATCCCGAACCACTTGACAAAAGAATTCGAAATTTTGCACGGACAATACGTTTAGAGTGTAAACACTCGCTAAGAAAGGTTTTTTTGATATTCAAATGTTTAAGTACTTTTAGGGGGGTTTGAATTATTAAGATGTTCCTCATCGGCTCAAAAATGGTTCGATTTTAATAACATTTGGTACAAAAATCTTTCTTCTCATTTAAAAGGTCAAGTTCATTAACCAGTTGAATCCGTTTACTGGATCATGGTTTTTGGAGCGAAATTTGTGCGAAAGATTACTTAACGTAGGAAAACGAATGAAACCATGTTTTAAGCGAGTTCTGTAGCCATTTACCAGAAAAATTGATAGAAATACTTTTCAAAACTAATTTTCTGTTTGGGTATTCAGAAACGAAGTATATGGAAAAAAAATTGTATGAATGGTGATACAAAGTTTTCTCAGGTGAAATCTACGCCATCTTACAAGCCATGGAAATCGTCAAAGATACCAAAGAGACGAAGAACTTAATCATAACAGACTCATTAAGTTCAATAACAGCAATCATGGCAGATGAACCTACAAATGCATATATACAAAAAATTCAAGAACTATGCTTCCAATGCAAGCTAAAAGAAGTAACATTTATGTGGGTACCATCCCATTGCGGTATCACTCTCAACGAACGTGCAGATCAAGAAGCGAATTCCGCTCGAACAGAGAATAACATAATCAATGAAACCACTAAAGAAGGCCTAAAGAAATACTTACAAACAGCCACAAGACAAAAATGGAATGACACTTGGTTTGGAACTAGACGTACCCACATTACTAAAATCAAAAAGAACACGGAGAATTGGAACACAGCAGAACGACACTCCCGAAGGGAAGAAATCGTTTTAACAAGACTACGGATCGGACACACAGCACTGACACACAACTACCTCCTACACAACCTCCATCATCCTACATGCATCACATGCGACACAAAAAAGTCAGTTGAACATATACTTACTAACTGCCGCAAGTACGATCACATAAGACAAACACTTAAGATACCCAAAACATTACAGGACATTCTAGGAGATGACGAACAGACTATCCAAAAACTACTCACTTTCATTAAACAAATCAACATCTACGGAGAAATATAAAAGACCGCACTGCCAATGACCCAGTAGGGTAGAGGCAGGATAATTAAAATAAAATAAAAAAATAAAAAATAAAGTTTTCGGATCTCAGTATATTTTCTATAATATCTCGAAAACGGTTGGGAAATCGTAGTAAGTGGAAGGCGGCTATTCGAAAGGTTACTAAATTCTCTACGATAAGATTCTGTTGTAATGTTCGGTGGGGCGATGTCAATCGAAGAGATAAATGCTTAAAACTTCAAAGTTGTTAGTTTTATGCTTTTCAACGTGTATTTGTCTCGGTTTTGCTAACTTTTTAAGTGGTTGTTGTATTTTTATTTTACTCTCCAACGGAAACAAGCACGGTTACCTCCATATGGTGTTTCCTGGGTAACTTTAAAGCCCGTGCAATAATAAGCTGTACAACATTATGTAGTAGCGTTAATTTTGATCATATCTTATTTAACTCAATATAAAAAATACTTATCGGCCGTGGTGAAGCACGGGTAGACAGCTAGCGTTGGATATATATAATCCAAGGGGTTAGGTCCGCCAGTAAATATACTTTTGTCGTAACTTGGGGCGAAGACCGTCGTCACTGGTACTGATTGGAGGGAGCGAGTAGCGAGCGTCAGTCAGCTATTGTTTAATATCAACGATATAAGAGCTGATATTAAGTTAGATAAAAAAAGAAAATATTATTTTATGTTCAATTGTAAAAGGTCGAGAATTATTCACACGTAATTTAATAAACAGGGGAAACAAAAATCTCGCCAGACAAAGTTGTTCTAATTTTGATTACCTTTCATTTAAAAGAAACATCCATTGAAATCGGTTATGATTTAGAGGGAATAGCCTTTTTTGAAACCCGAAATGTCGTTTCGCCCCAATGTCCGACGTCCGCCGGTAGTTACTCCTACAAGCTACAAATCCAGTATTTCATACTTTGCCTAAAGCGCAGTAGGCATTCTATAGAATGCCTGGGGAAAGTATGAAATACGCTTTATTTCATACATTGCCGGCTGGATTTAGGCATTCTATGAACAGCATCATAGCGCGGTTTTATTCATATCTCAAGTGCCATTAGTAAAGAATCAGTTATTGGTGGGGTATGATTTTTCAATAAAAGTATAAAATAATATTTCAAAGGGAAGGAAGTTTAAGGCAACAAGAGACAGGAAACTGAAAGAATCCTAAGAGGAAATGACTCCCCCGCCTTCTCAACGTTTGCTCTAGAAAACCATTATTTTCTTGTCTTATTTTACTAAAATACTAATTTTGCTAATAAACGGAATTTAAAACAAAAACAAACATACAGAAAGTGAGTTAAAAAAAAGACAAACCCCCGTTAAAAAAATAAAATAAACACTTTCAAAGCTTTAAGAAAATATTTTAATTGAATCGGACGATTTTAAGTACGAACCAAGGAAAAATGAATTACAAAAACTATGTTTCCATTTTCCTCAAAAACTGTTACAGATATCGCCTTAAAAATGTTTTCATTCGTTTTTCTATGTTAAGAAACCTATAAAACGAGTACCTGCAAGCGTATGGATTAAGAAACGTAAGCGTTGGGATTCTGTTCGCGCGAATTTCGCTCCGAGAACCATGTTCCGGTAAACAGATTCTGTTCGTCAACGAACTTGACCTTTCAAATTAGACGGAAGAGTTGTGTACCAAATTTCATCAAAATCAAAATTCTCCGTCAACGAATTCTTTTGTTTGGATAATATGGGGCGAAAAACCTCACGGTCGTCAGCGCCCTACCGTGTTATTGCAATGCGCAACCACACATCCCATGCTCATGGTGAAGGGCGTGCTTTCCTTGGGAAGCATCCATGTCAGTATTTTTTTTTTTTTTTTTTTTTTTACGGAAAAACAAATGGCGAAATGGCGTCGCTTTGTCTGACAAAGGGAAACCCTCTCTTTTCACGTACGATAGTCTGCAGACGACAATTTTAATGTACAAACAGAAACTAAAATTATTTTGAAGCATCGAGATTAAATCTAGTAAAGAACATAGGAAACATTAATTTTTTCGAAAATGGTAAACGATTCATCACTTTCTATTAAATCATCCGTACAAAATCGTTCATAAAATTTTTATAATTCAATGAATCGAAAAACTTAGTAGCAAGTATCATTAGGAACCAGGAGTTAAAATTTGGAGATGATCGGGTAAAAATTGATAGCGCTTGCGTGTTGCCCGATTTAAAAAACATTGTTTTGATCATTATTCCTACTTTATTTATTTATTGGTTTATACCGATTCTACCCAAGTCATTGGCGGTGTCCTTATAAATTATATATAACTGTAAAATTTACATCTTTCAAAAAATTTACAATATTGAGTAGGTGGCTAGAATTGTCTCCCAATAGTTGAGATAAATTTCCTGGTAACATCCACTTACCATAGCCGCGTTGAATGCACCGGTTCCCTTTTATCAACCAAGTTAAGCAACGTCGGGCGTGGCCAGTACCTGAATGGGTGACCGACCACGTGCTGCTGGCTTATGCTGGTAGCAACCTGTAGATAGTCCAGCGTTAATAGCCAAAATGTTTATACGCCGTTAAAAAAAAAATCCATTTTTTTCTCTTATCCTTGAATTGGCGGCATTGGACGAGAATGTGTTCCACAGAGAGTGGAGTATTGTCGCATTGAGCACATGTAGGGGGATAGAGCCTATTTAGAAGATAAGAATGGGTCAATTTGCAATGGCCTAGTCTCAGTCTGGCTAGAACTATTTCTTCTCTCCGTTTTGTTCTAATAGCCGAAGACCATGGTCTAACCGTCTTCTTAGCCTTTGATAGCATTGCATTTCTGGTTGACCAGGTTATCTCCCATTTATCTATTACAATCTTCCTATGGTAGTGGTTCCAATCTCTTGGAGAGAGGAATGGTTCTAGCGTGACTGAGTCCTGTAACGCATTCTTAGCTTCATCTTCAGCTTGCTCGTTTCCTCTTACTCCCATATGCGATGGTACCCAAAGAAAAATGACGCTTCTTACATTAAAGTTTAATGTACCAAAAATTTCATTTTGTTTTCATAATTCCTTGTAATAAATATAAACAAATTAGTTTTTAATTTCGAAATATATCGGGACCTTTGAAAAATCGAAATTTTAACACACTTAAAAAATCTTGGATATCATTCTTCATTAGCTAATTAAACATTTAAGCCCATAAAGAAAGAAAATGCTAAAAAAAGTCCGACTCGCAGGAACTGCCTCATCTTAGTGCGGTTCCGTTCTTAAGCCTAATGTCATTTGGAAAGCTCGAAATAAAAACAGTTATTATTTTGGTCAGACCATTATTGCCCAAGATAAGTGAGAGATGACAAGGAATACCTGGAAACATGATTCCCCGGTCTACTTAATGTTCGCTATAGACAAACACTATTACAAAAAAATTTCTCATTTTCTTGTATTCTATTACTATAATACTAATTTTTAGCGCGGTTCCTCCCTCCCCCATAGGGAGGAACCCCGCTTATAAGGTTGATACAATGAAACGATCCGGAAGTGCCGACTAGAAAATTTTGCGTTTCAGAACCCCTAGAAACCGAAAATAACGGTGGTTCAAATTTGTATATATATATATATATATATGTATATATTTATATATATATATATATATATATATATATATATATATATATATATTTGTCTGTTCGCTCTCTAAATAGAAGACGAATGGTCCGATTTTGATGAAATTTGGTACAAAAATCTGTCGTCCAATTTGAAAGGTCAAGTTCGTTAACCAGCAAAATCCGCCCACTGGAAGATGGCGTTTGGGGCGAAATTCGCGCAGAAAAAATCGTAACGCTTACGTTTTTGAGTTCATAAGCTTGTAAGTACTCGTTTTATAGGCTTCTTGGGCTAGGAAAACGAATGAAACCATTTTCAAGGCGATAGCTTTAACCGTTGTTGAGAAAATTGGAAAAATAGTTTTTGAATACCGTTTTTGGTTTGGGTACTTAGAATAACGGGATTCAGTTGAAACATTATCTGCATGTTCTACTTTCATTAAAACTAGTATGTTGAAAGTTATGTTACGTTTGGAGTTAAGGAAGGGTTAGAATAAAATATTTTATGAACAGACATGAAAAGTTTTGGAAACTTCGTATACTTTCATTAATATCTCGAACACGGTTGGGAAATCGTGGTAAGTGGATTGAAACTATTTGAAAGCTTACTAAATTCTCTACAAAAATGATTCTAAAACTATTTTTGATTAGGTTATGTCAATCGGAGAAATAAGTGCTTAAAACTTCAAATATGTCTGTTTTGTTCTTATGAACGGGTTTTTGTCGTTCTTTTTGTCTCTTTCCCTTGGTTTTTTATTGCTTTGTAACATGTAGGAAACCAGGAGCAGGAAAAATAAATAAAATAATAAAAAAAAAGGAAAGGCTAAATGAAATAGGTTTAGCATGATGAAACTTATTTTTATTATTTAATATTAGTATCCCTTAATTTTTTAATAGCCCTTTCGAAACTTGAACTGTGCCCAGGCCTAATAAGGTTTGGCAAGTGGTAGCAGAGACTTACCAAGGGTCTGCATCTCTTCTTCGCCAGTCCACCGGTCACAAGATCTGCCTGCTTATCTGGTCCAGATGACACTGCCCTCCTATTGTCTAGGACCCCCCTCTCCTCCTAGGCCTGGGCAGCTAGTTCCTATATCCCATAGATAGCAGGGCAGTCCACTATCTATGGCTATCACCAAATATTTACACACTACAAGCATTCTACAAACAAAGACATACAACTACAAAATATTCTACAGCTACTCCTATAACTATGGTTACATTACCCCCTAATTCACTAAAGTATTTTATCTTCTGATAAATACTTTCCAAGTCACTACACAGCACTATCACTACACTGTAAGTGAAGCATCGTCCGGGCGAAAGATCCTCACCCCGGCGCACTCAGTTCTTGCTGCCGTTTCCACATTTCGCACAGACTGGTTCTTCTTGAAGTACCTCCTCACCGCCACCCCGACTATAATAGCTGCCACACAAGTAGTTGCAGTAGATGCACCTCCCTAGGTCCAGAATCTCATGGAGCTCTCCCTTGTGGCCAATTCTTGATAAAGGTTGCTCCAAGCTGGCAAACACGCAGGGTGGAACGTCGCCATTGTGGAGAGGGACGGTTGTAGGAAAGCCATACTTGACTTTGTCGACACCCGCAAAGCCTCTTTCTTGTAGCACGGACTGAGCAGTCCGCTCTTGACTAACGAAGAGGTAGCTTCCTTGGTGTCTCGTTTCTACCAAAAGCCTTGCAGATAGTTCTTGGACCGGGCGCCTCTGCATTTTCATTCGTTGTTCCAATGGCATCAGAGGCAGATCAATGAAGGCTAGTACCCCATCTGCGCTCGCTATAACCTGGACCGTTGCTGCGGCGTAGTATACTTGCTCATGGAGCCGGCCATCTTGGGTCAATAGTGCCAAATCTGCTGGGCTAGCCTCCGCAATACCTGCCAAAACACTTATTAATTCCTGGGGGCTTACCAGCTCTCTATTGAACCTTCCATCTATCAACCCCTCTACTCCTAACATTACTCTCCTAAGTTTCACCAAATACTCGGTGAAGCCCAGTCCCAAGCTTCTCAAAGAGGAGGAAAAGGGTAAGGATAGGGAGGGTTGGTGTCCAATAGCCGTGGGATTACCCTGCAACACCCTCATGTGACGGCCTTCTTCCCGGAACACCCTTTTTATCACCCCAAAGATCCGCGTCCCACGTCTACTCATCGTTAGGTCTCTGAACGCCTCTCCTCCGGAGGGAATATGGTGATCGTGGCCGGGGTCCCTGTTCCCGCTCTCCTGGCGTCCAGGTCGCATCCTTGGGGTCGTTGCTCGGAGAACTAGAGGAGGAACGACGCTCACTCGAAGGTTGGGAGTCTACGCCCCGTCGGCCGTATAAACGTCTGGATCTTTCGCGGTGCCTCCCCCCTCATTTGCGCCCTCCACCCGTCCTATAGGCTGGGGTGAACCGCTCCGTTCGGCTTCCTCCTCTTGACCTACTTCTCCCTCAGATAGGGCTGAGTCGGATAGGACCTCATCGGGGGTAGTCGTTTCCGAAGGTGGCGACGAAAACTGGCCGCCGAGAGGACAACTAGGATCTGGACACGAAGGGGATGCCCCCCGCACTCACGGGACAGTCAGAATGATCGGTCGCCCTTGCCTCGCTTTCCCCTTCTTCCGCGTCACCAGCCCGGTCTGGCGTCTGGTAATTCAAGTCATATGGACGCCCTGGCTCCATCGCCCAAGACCACTCGTCGTTGGCCTCTTCCTCGTCCTGTTCTTCGCGGTGCGACCTATTAGTCGTTTCAGCCTCCTCTCTCTCCGGATCCATATTCCCCTTAGTCGCGGCCTTCTTAAGGCGGTTGATGTGCACAACTGCTCGCGCCCCGGTAGACAGCTCGACCTCATAATTAACCCGGGAGAGTACACGGGTGACTTGATGCGGCCCCGTCCATGGACGGTGGAACTTCGGACAGTGACCCGGTTTGACCGCTGGCACATTCAAGTACACCCAGTCACCCGCTGCTAGCCCGCGCTCTTTCCTCCGAGAGTTTACGAAGGCTGTTCGACGTTGATAACATCGCTCGGATCGTACCAGCGCCTCTCGATATGCTTCCGAAAGCCGCTTCCGTAGCTGTATCACATGATCTTCCGGTAAGAGCCTATCTCGGTCCTCCTGGTTCAAGCTAGGCCCTAGATCGCAGTCGAAAGGGGTGACTAACTCCCGTCCTAAAAGTAGGTAATTGGGGGAGTACCCAGTCGAGGAGTGGGGGATGGCTCGGTAGGCCATAACTGCATATGGGACCCAACGGTCCCAATCTCTACCATCCCGCCGCACAAAATGTGTGATCGAATCCGTGATCGTGCGATGGAGGCGTTCTACCATGCCATTGCACTCCGGATGATAGGCTGTAGTCTGCAGCTTTTTTATCCCAAGAGCTCTGCATACTTCCTTGAAGAGAGCAGAAACAAAGTTTCTCCCTTGATCAGTGAGCAGCCTCTTTGGCACACCATGTCTCGTCACAATATTCTCCACAAAGGCTACGGCCGTCTCTTGAGCGGTCTGCTCCTTTATAGGGATTGCTTCGGCGTACCTCGTAAAATTGTCGATAAAAGTCAGTAGATATCTATGCCCTCTCCTTGACCTTGGTAGAGGGCCAAAAATATCTAATGACACCTGCTCGAATGGGCCACTGGCCACATACGGCACTTCCAGAGGCACCTTCAGGCCTGGTGGGCTCTTTCGCTGAGCACACCTATGGCAGCTCTCAACGAAGTTCCGTGCATCCTTCTCCATAGAGGGCCAATAAAAGGACCCCCTTAAGTTGGCAAGCGTGCGTTCTATACCCGGGTGTCCCGCCCATGGCTTCGAATGGTGGTATTCGAGGATCTTTAGCCTAAGCGACTCCGGAACTAGGAGACGCCAATCACTCCCTTCGAGATCAACAGCCCAGTACCACAATCCTTCTGCATCGGCCCTGACACTACCGCCCTCCCTTGCCAGCTTCTGGCACCAGCCATCTTGCTCTTGGGCCCTCCGGATGTGGCTCCGGGTGAGGGGGTACCGGGTCCGTATCTCAGCAACGGAGCGGCTTAGCGCGTCTGCATTTTTATGATTCACTCCGGGCTTGTGTTCAACGACATATTCGAATTCCTCAAGGCGCAAGGCCCATCGAGTCAGCCGAGAAGAGGGGTCCCTCAGACTTAGCATCCATTTAAGAGCAGCATGGTCGGTAATTAACTTAAATTTTCGCCCAAGCAAGTAACATCGAAAGAGCTTTGTCGCCCAAACGACCGCCAACAACTCTCGTTCAGTGGCAGAGTAGTTACATTCCGGCCCCTTCAATTGCCTGCTGGCATAGCAAATGGGCCTCTCGACGCCTCCCTGCACTTGAGACAACACAGCCCCAAGAGCTACTCCGGAAGCGTCCGTAGAGAGCACGAAGGGGTCTCGGAAGTCCGGATACACTAGTAGAAGGTCGGAGGTCAAGGCCTCCTTGAGGTCCGCGAATGATTTCTCCTGCGCAGGCTCCCAGACAAAAGTAGCTCGAGTCTTTGTTAGCTCAGTAAGGGCCTTCGCCCTACTTGCGAACTCCGGGATAAAACGGCGATAGTAGCTCGCTAAACCGAGGAAGCTACGTACCTCGCGTGCATTCCGTGGTTTCGGAAAGGTTTTTACTGCTTCCACCTTTCCAGGGTCGGGTTTGACTCCACTGTCAGTCACCACATGCCCTAAGTACATGACCTCCTTGGCCGCGAATGTACACTTTCGTAGGTTGACCTTTAAATTCGCCCCGCGAAGTAAGTTAAATACTTCCTCCAGCCGGGCGATATGCTCACCGAGTGTGGCGCTGTACACCACTACGTCATCGAGATAAACAAAACAGCCGGTACCCTTTAGACGACCTAATAGCTGTTCCATCAACCTTTGGAAGGTAGCCGGAGCCCCTGCCAATCCGAAAGCCATTTTCCTGTACTCGAAATGGCCTCCCTCGGTGGTAAACGCTGTCTTCTCCTGGTCTTCTGGGGCTATGGGGATTTGATGGTATCCACTGGCTAAGTCCAGTGTGCTAAAGTACCGGCAATTGCCGAGCTGTTCTAGGGTTTCCTGAATCAGGGGTAGAGGGTATGTGTCCACCCGAGTAACGGCATTAAGCCCCCGGAAATCAGTGCAAAACCGATATCGCACCTCCCCATCCGGCGATTTCTTTTTTACTAGTACAACTGGAGCCTGCCAGGGGCTAGTGGAGGGCGTAATTATACCCCTTTCCAGCATAGAATTCAGCTGCTCCGCCACCACGGCTTTCTCCGCGTACGGGACCCTATACGGTCTCTTCACCACAGGTCGGGCATTACCCGTAACTATCCGATGTTGGACGGGCAGCGCGCAACCTTCCCCTCTGGGCTCTTCGAAGAGATCCTGGAAGCGAGAAAGAAGCTCCAACAAGGGCTTCTTTTCTACCACGGGGAGGTGTCGGAGCTTCTCCTGTAGGTCCGACCCTGTCTTTACGGTTTGTTTCGCTTTGGTGGGGGACTCACCTTGACCTTCTGCCAGTGACCAATTACCTTCCTCAACCCTACCAAGAGGGGAGTCACGACGTAGTACGACTGACCCTCCACTGAGATTAACCACCTGTATCCACGCGGATCCCTCCACGACCTCACTCACGCTACGCCCTGTGCGCACTCCAGATGTAAGCCCTTCTAGTGGCTCAATTAAAATATTACCCCGCCTTATGGCCGCAGGCACTCGAACAGCCACTGTCGCCTCAGAATAAGCCGGAAGGGATACCTCCTGGCACAATCTGACATAAGGAGATTTCCGTTCCCTCCGGCGTGCTTTGCGCCCGGAGCCATTACTTATTGTATGAGCGTCTCCGGAGCTACTCTTCTGGCTAACGGTATAACCCCCTGCGGATCCGGCAGCACTGACAATGTTTGACGAACTAACTCCTGAACCGGGGCAAGACCACTTCTCTTCCAAGATACGGGTCCTAGCCACGACCCCCTCGATCCACTTCCTGTCTCTTTCTTCACTTTGAGCCTCGGTTACCGTCTCTGTCGAAGTCACCCCAAGAGAAGTGGTAAGGGTCCCCAAGTCGTAATTCCTTCCACCTATACTTATTCTAGCTCCAACGCGGCCTAGCAAGTCTCGACCGAGGATTCCCCCTCCCGAGGGGAGCACCCGGGCTACGGCGACCCTGTGTCGGAAAGAAAACCCTGGGAGTTCAATGTCCACGACTTGTTCCCCTTCCAGCGGCAATAAATGGTCTGTTACACCGCGGACCTTAAAAGAAACTGGCTGAAGCCCCGCCCCCGGCGCAGGCCGATTAAGAACTGTGATGTCCGCTCCCGTATCTACCATCATCTCCAAGCCTTGCCCATTTACCTTTACTGGGATAATAAGGCGGGGCACCCCGCAAGTTTTTCGTAGGTCATTTATACGCTTGTCCCCCCGATCTATTGTGGGCCTCGGGCAGGGGGCATCCCTCGGCCGTTCGCATTTGGGTAACGCCCCTGAATTTTTAGGACTTTCCCCCCTTGCCCCCCGATCTTGGTTGCCCTTGCACTCTCTGGCTATATGACCAACCCCATTACACTGGTAGCACCGCATATTCTGACGGCCTGTACCTCTAACTGGTTGCCATGCCCTTCGACAGTCACGGGCGAAGTGACCCCTGACTCCGCACCTAAAACACGCTTCCTTTCGCTCGCTCGCTGCAACGGCTACTCCCTTTTCTTCAAGTCCTAGAGGTTCATCTTCCTCACAAAATTCCACAGCTACCACTTCTCTACACGTAAAATGCTGCGACTCTCCTCGGCCCAGCTCCTCCTCGATAGCAGTGGCCCTTTCGAGAGCCCCTTGCAAATTAGAAGGGAAGCTAAGACGGGTTTGCTGTCCTATCTCTCCCTTCAGCCCCGACAAATAAGCTGACAGGACAACTTTGTCCAAAAGGTTCCTTGCACCCTTGCGTTCCTCCTCGGAACCTGATGCCCCACAGGATTTTTCCCCTAGCTTACGGCAGCGGTCGGCAAACGCTCTGACCCCCTCCCCTTTTTCCTGCCTCATGCTGCTCAATTGTAGTAAAAACTGTTCGTGACGCCTAACCTCCCTGAAGCTTTCCAAGAGAGCCACCTTAATAGTGTCGTAGGGCACCCCGGGCCCTTGTAAATCGGTACGACTCGCCAGAAAAGTCGCGGCTGAGCCCTTGAGGCGCATCCGGACCACGAGCGCCATATCTTTATCTTCCCATTGCCCACTATCTGCTACTAATTCCAGTCCATTCAAGTAGTCAGTGACAGGGACCGAAGAATCATCGCCTGACCAAGGTGCTACCATCGCCTGTAAGGACATATCCCGCCTCGGCGCCATAGACCCCGACATTCGTGCTGACTCCCGGGACTTTGTTAGTTCTTCCTTAAATAACTGATTAGCCTTTAAAGCCTCCTCTAGTTGGCCCTTCAGGTTCGTAATTAGTTCTTCTGGATTCGCCATCTTATGTGCTTTAAAATAAGTACCCGCACGCCTATATTACAAAAACCCTTACAAAAAAAACTAAATCACGGGCCGTATAATAATACGCTAAGATATTATCCCATATCTACACCGTAATCATCAACAGAGTGCCCGATGTAAACAGCGTGTCCGATTACAGCGAACACGATAAGCTAGCCCCCCGCTGCCCGCTACAGCCTCGCGAGAAGATAAGAGTCGCTTTCTCAGCTCCCCCCCGCCTCCTAGCTACTCGCTACTCTGCAAGCTCCTTCACTCGCTTCTTTAAAATTATTCGCAGTCAACCCCACACCTGACACCAGTTGTAACATGTAGGAAACCAGGAGCAGGAAAAATAAATAAAATAATAAAAAAAAAGGAAAGGCTAAATGAAATAGGTTTAGCATGATGAAACTTATTTTTATTATTTAATATTAGTATCCCTTAATTTTTTAATAGCCCTTTCGAAACTTGAACTGTGCCCAGGCCTAATAAGGTTTGGCAAGTGGTAGCAGAGACTTACCAAGGGTCTGCATCTCTTCTTCGCCAGTCCACCGGTCACAAGATCTGCCTGCTTATCTGGTCCAGATGACACTGCCCTCCTATTGTCTAGGACCCCCCTCTCCTCCTAGGCCTGGGCAGCTAGTTCCTATATCCCATAGATAGCAGGGCAGTCCACTATCTATGGCTATCACCAAATATTTACACACTACAAGCATTCTACAAACAAAGACATACAACTACAAAATATTCTACAGCTACTCCTATAACTATGGTTACAGCTTTTTATTTTTGTAATTTCTTATGTTGTATTTGTAAGGAAAATGTATGTGTGTGTAAAACAGGATAGGTAAAATGAGACCAATTTTCTGTTGTCAGAAATAATAAAAAGTTTTGGGAACTTCGTATAATTTCTTAATATCTCGAAAACGGTTGAAAATCTTGGGAAGCGAAAGGTTACCATTCGAAAGCTTACTAAATGGTCTACAAGAATGGTTTTAAAGAAAGTTTTGAATAAGCGATGTCAATCGGAGAAATAAGTGCTTAAAACTTTTAAGTAATTGATTTCGCTTATTCGAACTTTTCTTTTTGTCTGTTTTATTCCTTGTTATTTTTAAATTGCTTATAGTCAGATAATGTATTTGACAATAAAACAGATTAAGTAAAATAAGAAGATCAATTTATTGTTAGAAATGTAGCGTTTAAAGAGAGAGATCCCAAGGCTTTCCAAATGCCTCTGAGCGGAGGCCTTTCTGCCCGACTTATGGGAGAGCTGACCCATACAGGTATGATTGTAAATCAACAAAGACCTTTCAAGACTGGTTTGTTTGAGATTTCATTTGGATAGCTGTTTCGCTATTGATCTAAACAAAGTAATAACTTTTTCTATTCTATGCCTTCATAAACACTAGAGATAAGAACGGAACCGCGCTAAGATGACGCAGTTCCTGCGAATCGGACTTTTTACTGGTAAATACAATTTAAAAAAAAAAGTCCGACTCGCCGGAACTGCGTCATCTTAGCGCGGTTCCGTTCGTATCTCTAGTGTCATTAGCAAAGGAGTATAGCCAGTTATTGGTAGGTTTTGATCTTTTGTGAAAAATATAAAATGATATCTCAATGAGAATGAAGATTTAAGGCACCACAAAGGAAGCTGATAGTATTCTAACCGGAAATGACTCCTCCACATTCTTGACTTTCCCCATGAGAAACAATATTACCAACAAGTTCCTCATTTTCATACTTTACTTTATTAAAATACTAATTTAAGTTTTGAATGCAATTAGAAAAAACATTAACCAATTAAAACGTTACGTAAACAAAACGTGACAAAAGCCCGTTGAAAAGAACAAAACTTACAATTTGTAAATATTAAGCACAAATTTCTCGGATTGACATCGCCCCATCGAAAAGTACAGTAGACCTTTTTGTAGAGAATTTAGTAAGCTTTCGAAAGGTCGCCTTCCACTTGCCACAATTCCCCTACCGTTTGCGAGATATTTTAGAAAATCTACGAAAATCCCAAAACTTTTCATGCCTATTAATGAAATATTTTATTTATAGTACTTCCTTAACTCCAAACTGGACCAAAGTTTATCTATCTTAGATTAAATGAATATTAAACGTCTGGAACAAGTTTCAACTAAATTAATCGTTTTGGAATACCCAAACTAAAAATTAATTTGGAAAAGTAGGTGTTTCAATGTTTCTCGAAAACGGTTACAGATATCGCTTTAAAAATGGTTGCATTCGTTTTAATAGCCCAAGAAGCCTATAAAACGAGTACTTACAAGCATATGAACTCAAAAAGTAAGCGGATTTTGCTGGTTAACGAACTTGACCTTTCAAATTTGACGACAGTTTTTTTACCAAATTTCATCAAAATCGGACCATCAGGGACGCCAGAAATCCGCGAACAGACAAATATATATATAAAAAATCAGTCCCGTAACAGGCCACAAGGGCCCAGAGGGGCAGATACTGTAGAGGTATCTGATTCTTGACCATACGGCACACTAGGGAGATAGTGTGGTCAACACTATGCTCCGGCTGCCTGATTTTCCCCTTGGCTGCTTCGACTGCTAGAGTCATTAGCACCCAAGGTACCCATTATTAATTAAATTAATTAAAAGCTGGGTGAGTCTAGGGACGATCTGGGACCCCAAATCCAACCCTCGAACGGCAGCACTAGAAGAAAAAATCTTTAGTGCGCGCTTGGGTTTTGAACCTGGTCCTCCAGTTCATTCGTCGAGTGCTCTACCACTGAGCTAACCTCGTCCCCATATATATTTATATATATATATATATATATATATATATATATATATATATATATATCTTTGTTTTGGGTACTGTTGCGTTGATAAAGACCCGTAATAGTATTTTTTCCCATATACATTCCATGAACTGACAGCGAACCGTTACAGTTTTTTTATATCTACAGATATATAGAGCGACATTCGCGCGAAAAAAATCGTTGCGCTTACTTCATATGCTTGCAAGTACTCGTTTTATAGGCTTCTTGGCCTAGGAAAACGAATGAAACCATTTTTAAGGCGATAGCTTTAACCGTTTTCGAGAAAATTGGAAAAATAGTGGTTGAATACCGTTTTTGGTTTGGGTACTTAGAATCATGGGATTCAGTTGAAACATTTTCTGCATGTTTGTATTTCATAAAAACTAATATGTTGAATTTTTGTTTACGTTTGGAGTTAAGGAACGGTTAGAATAAAATATTTTATTAACAGACATGTAAAGTTTTTGGAACTTCGTATACTTTCCTGATTATCTCGAAAACGGTTGAGAATCTTCGTAAGCGAAAGGTTACCATTCGAAAGCTTTTTAAATGCTCTACAAAAAAATTAATCGTTTTTGAATACCCAAACCAAAAATTAATTTGGAAAAGTAGGTAATTCAATGTTTCTCGAAAACGGTTACAGATATCGCTTTAAAAATGGTTGCATTCGCTTTCCTATTTTAAGAAATACAGAACAATTTTTAGAATCTTTGTTTTGGGTCCTATTGCGTTGATAAAGGCCCCCAATATATACTTTCCCTTATACATTCCACGAACAGACAGCGAACTGTTACAGTTTTATTATATCTATAGATATATAAGATGTAAAAAAAAAACATATATTGTCCATCATTTCTTCATGGGAGCAAAATGAATTGAATTAAGAGATTAGCTGAGAGGTCCATCTAGTTATCAATGCGCCTGGCTGATAAGAAACATGTGTAAAGGCACTATATATATACTAGGATCTGCTTGACATGGACTAGGTCTTCAGAAGACATCACAATGAAGACATATCTTATTATAGTGTTACTCGCTGTAAGTATATTTCCTCAGTATTGTTATTATTGTTTTATTTGTTCCTATAACTGACTTTAGTACCGCATGAAGGCTAAATCTTATCTTTAACTTAATTTTTTGTAATCTTTCGCACATTATATTTTTAATGCAGTATACACATTTTATAGTCCAACGCACTTTTCATGAAGTGTTTTATGCACCCTGAAATTTTGCTATAATATACCTCTGGGGTAGATAAGAAGGTAAATATGTGTTTCCTGGACATACCTTGGAACACCAGGTACTGCGCAGGGCAGTACCTGGTGTAAATATTTCTCATAAATAGAGTTTTATTCAGAAGCCAAATATCTTTAATGTAAAATTAGGACAATTTCACAATGAATAATAAATATGGCAGACACTTTTAAGGGCTATAACACGTAAAAAAATTTAAAAAAATAATTGTTTTTATTCTAATATTAAATCAGAGTTTTATTCGCGCTGCCATTAAAACCGGAACAGCTGTACAAGATCATGTGAGCAAGAACCAATGAGAGCACAGAAAACAACCAACACTGCGCGGTCGACTCATGCACTCTTACGGTTACGCGCAGTGTATTCCAGTCTATCATAAGCAACATTTATTTTCATGTTTCCTGATAATTAAACCCCACAAAAGTGTCTGCCCTTTGGCAATTATTTTCAAATATGTTTATTGAAGACGCTGTTTAAATCCCAGCGTGAATAAAGCTCTTCATTAATTATTAAAAATAAAAACTAGGTACTTCGTTTTTTGTTATTATTATCATTTTAACCCCCTTAAAAGTGCATGCCTTATTTATTATTAATTTGAAAATTGCCTTAATTTGCCATTTTTTTCATTAATAATAGTTGGCTTCTGAATAAAACTCTACTTTTAGGCAATATTGCTTTGTACCTTTCCCCTATGCGCAGTACCTGGTGTTCCAAGGAATGTCCAGGAAACACATATATACCTTCTTATCTACCTAAGAGTAACATAGCAAAGAGTAGATTATAGCAAAATTTCACGGTGCATAAAACACTTCATGAAAAGTGCGTTGCTGGCTCTCGGTCTATTAAGAAATATGAAAAAACAAAAATGATTAATTATATGTTACTATTTCGCACAAGTATCTCTTAAATAATCTAAGGTCATTTAACCTCTTCAAGTTATCAGATTTTGATAATTATGGATATTCGATATTTACTGTCCCCTCCTTGCATAATGCTGAGCTGGCAAAATTTGTATATATATATATATATATATATATATATATATATATATATATATATATATATCTTAATGCGTTTCGTTCTTTTAGGCTTAGGGTCGGGAAAAAGTAGTACTTCCTTGTGTCACACCACTTTATTTTTTCTGCCCTATATGTTTCGTGCTTAATTCATTCGCACCTCATCAGGGACACTTCTTGCTAAGAAGTCCTCTCGTCTCCTCATGTATCTTCTACGGAGGCAGGGGTAAAAGAACGAAACGCATTAAGAAATATTTTGGGTCATCCACAAGAATAATAATATATATATATATATATATATATATATATATATATATATATATATATAAATATACATTTGTCTGTTCACTCTCTCACAGGTTTAATTTTTTATGAAATATGGCACAAAAATCTTGTATCTAATTTGAACGGTCAACCAGCAATATCCGTCCACCGGAATATGGGGTTGGGACCGAAATTCACACGAAAAAAATCGTAACGCTTACGTTTTGGTGTTCATATGCTTGCAGGAACTCGTTTTAGCGAGGTCCTGTACTTATTCTTAATGAAATTTGGAAAGCATAGATAGAAATGAGTATTTTTTCCGTGAAAAAATATCGAAGAGATGATATAGATTAGGCGTCAAAAATCACAGGAAGCGAATAATTCTTAATCCTTATTCTCCCTCATTCATACAATTATGTATGAATGAATGAATGAATGAAAAGTTTTATTCTTATTCCGGGACACAAGTCCCATAGGAATAATTTTAAAATTACAAAATAATTGTGAATTTGATGTATAAACTTAAAAACTAATAAATGCGATCAGTATATAGTGTACAGCTTCAATATAGACTAGGGGTTGGGTAAAACTTGGAGGGATAGAAGGTGGTGGAAGAGTCGGGATTTAAAGGTTTCTAGGTTGGTAGAATGGCGGACAGACAGAGGCAAGGAATTCCATAGCGAGGTGGCACGGGTGACGAATGATTTTTCGAATATTGCTGTTCGGTGGGAAGGAATATAAAGATCGGAAGGACGAGATCGGGTGTTACGGGAGTGAACAGAGGATTTAAATTTAAGAAGTTGAAAAATATAAGAAGGTCTACGGGATTGAATTACGTGGTATAGAACTGAGCCGAGGAAGTACTGACGACGATAAAGAGGGAATAGCCAATTTAGCTCCTGGTAGAAATGTGATATGTACTACATTCAGGATGGCCCCGAAGAAAATCGCCATACTTGAGGGGTGTGTACGTAGAATAAAGTGTAGTTGCCACCAAGGAGACATTTTTTTTTGCTTTATTTTCCTAGACATAGGTGTTTCCGTGTTTTTTGTCTAAACGCTAGTTTTTGGGCATTTTTGCGCTATTTGTCGTTCACGCCAAGGGAAAATATACTTTGTGGAAAAATTTCTCAAACCAAATTTACAGCAGCCACCCAAACAAATAACATATAACGAAATAAAAGTTTTCATTTTTAGTGTTCCCGCACCGCACGAACATTTTTGGGGGCTCTCAGAAAAGTTGCATTATTTCACTACAACCACATTTTGGATACTTACATGACTAATTTGGTAGTAACCGTCAACACTCAATAAACGTAATGCCGCCTGAAATTTAATGCAGATTTTGAAAATATCATCAGAAATAAATTTTCCCTTGGCGTGAATGGAAAATAGCGCAAAAATGCCCAAAAACTAGCGTTTAGACGAAAAACACGGAAACGCCTATGCCTAGGGAAATAATTCTTGTAAAAATTTCTCCTTGGTGGCAACTACACTTTAGTCGGAGTACACACACCTCAAGTATGGCCATTTTCTTCGGGACCATCCTGTACGTACAAATTTAAGAAAACGAGAAAGTTTCTAGTCGGCACTTCCGGATTGTGTCATGAGGTCAAGCGGGTCATAAGCGGGTTTCCTCCCGATGAAGGTAGGGAATAACAGCGCTAAAACGATTCAAACTATTTTTAAGGCGATATCTGAAAACGTTTTTGAGAAAAGTGGAACAAATGTTTTTTTTTTGTAACTAATGTTTATTCATGAATTATTATTTTTTTTTATTTCTATTTTTGTGTTAACGCTTTATAGCGATGTACACCTTACATGTTTTATATATATATATATATATATATATATATATATATATATATATATATATGTGTGTATTACATTGTTTTCTGCATGTTAACATTGAGTATATATTCTTACATTATATTATATTACATTATTGTCTATATATTTATATCGTTTATACATTATTACATTACATTAAATTACATAATTATTTATACTTACATCATTTATATATTACTACATTATATTACGTTATTGTCTATATATGTACATTCTATATAACTAAGGCCTAATGCAATTATTATTACAATTATACAATAAATACTATATACATATACAGTTATGTTAATTAGTGCATATATACAATCCTAGGAATTTCAGTCCTACGTATAAATCTAATTATACAGCCAACTGGTCTAATTCAAGGTTAGTTGTGCATCATCAAAGCAATGCTGATTCAAAAAATTAAGCTGGATTTAGAAATGGTGCAATCGGTTGGGAGAAAAAAAAAAAAAAAAAAAAAAAAAAAAAAGCTTCTTTTGGAAGAGCTGTTTGGTCCACCTTAATGTTCTTTGTATTTTATTTTATTTTATATTTTGTCAAATATGTTGGTGTCTTTTAGGTGTGAGAGTATCTTGTCAATATGAGGGCTGTCATCTCCAAGGAGTTCTGTCATGTTGTGAGGAATGTCCAAATTTAGTCGTGATTGACAGTCAGTTAAGATATGTTGTACGGTTAGGTCACTGTTACATATTGTAGAGGTTGGTTTTTCAGTTTTGGTCATCAGGTATTCATGAGTTAGCCGAGTGTGTCCGATCCTCAATCTTGCAAGTACAACTTCTTCACGACGATTTTCTCGGTTGGATGATTCCCAATTTAGAATGTAATGTTTGATATTTCTTAATTTATTGTCGGTTTTGTGAGTCCATTCCTGTTTCCATTTTTCGAGTACTGTCTGTCGGGTTTGCCTAATAACGTTCTTATAGTATATTTCAGTCTGTGTGTAAGTTTGTTTTTCTGTAATATCCTTGGCATGAATTATTTATGAATTTATTCGAATTAAGATGGTGCCGCGGCGGGCTCGGGGGAAAAAAAAATATTTAGGCGCTAATAACCTAGACGCTAAGTGCCATGAAAAATTAAAAAAAAACGTAATGTCATCTGCTCGTTAATTCGATTTTTTTAAATTCATTTAGTTATGAGCACCCGCAACTAAGTGCTCGAAACAATTATAAAGATACATTTCTAGTTGTAATTAAAAAAATAAATAATATAAATAAAGAAATACATTGTGAATTCTTAATAATAACAGATAAAATACATTAGAACAATGTTCATGTAGTTACAAATAACGCCTGTTTACAATTACTTCGTGAAAGAAGGTGTAAAATAAGAAGTTGTTTAGCACTGTTGTTGATACTGTGAATAAGGTATATACAAGATTTGATAATGAACGAAGTTACTAAAAAACATAAGAATCGGGAAAACGAGAAAGGCAGTAACTCTTAGGAGGGGAAAATGTATTAGTAACAGATAAGGTGAAAAAATAAGAAGACAAGGAAAAAAAAAATGATAATAATAATATATATATATATATATATATATATATATATATATATATATATATATATGTAGCCGTAGTAAAAAAAAAACATAAAAAAACAAAAAAAAAAAAACAACCCTGTTGAGCGTTATGGTGTTAAATTGATTCCGATATACGAGTATATTGGTATTATAAACACAAGAATATTAATGTATAATGTCTGGAAATGAGGATCCTTTAAAGTAACGAAGAGTTATATTATAAATATTTTTTTCCCTTTTTAATACAGTATACTTGTTAGATTTTATGGTGTATGTTTATGTTATGAAAAGTGGATTCGTTAATTCGAATAAATTCATAATTTATTTGCTAATTTTTTTGGGAATCAATTTCTATTTGCAAATTATAGTGTGAATAAATTTGTATTCATTTATTTTAATGTGAATTTTTTGGAATGACTTGATTATTTGTGAATATTCACATTTTTTGTGATTATTTACAATTTGTTCTGAGAATGTATTTGTATTCGCAGGAAAATTTGCGAATAAAATTTTATTTGTATTTTTATATATAATATACGTTAATAAAAATAAATTCGTATTCACACTTATGATTACGAATTTATTTATATTCGTGGCGCTAATGACCTAGAAGTAGATGCGCCGTAAAAAAAAAAAAAAAAAAAAAAAAAAAAAAAAAAAAAAAAAAAAAAAAAAAAAAAATTATATTCGTATTTACAAATATATGAAGTACGAATAAATTCTTATTTTTAGTTATAAATAAAATTATGCCCATCTCTGTCCATATCCAACAATATTTTATAAAAGCTATGGAATGCTCTACTAAATGTGTTAAAATGTTTCTGAGGTATGTCCTGAGTTACGCAGCTCCTGCGTGATGGAATTTTAAAACTATGAAGTGTCTTAGGGGCTAGACTTCTACCCGACGACTTGACAGTCTTGGCACAAGGTCTGTGGAAGTGTAACCCATCGAGGTGCTGGAAATTTTAAATTGTTCCGAATAATATTTTTAGCTACAAGCTTTCGATTAGGTTCAACTTGGAGTTAATAACATGTAGAGACCTACTAAATATCCGTCAAATACCGCTCTTTAGATAAACGTTGTATATATACACACACAAATTTATATATATATATATATATATATATATATATATATATATATATATATATATATATATATATTTGTCAAATACCATTCACTCACTCACTCACTGACCTATCATTGCCCAGCCCAAACCACTTGACAGAAAAATTTGAAATTTTGCATGGACGCTCCCTGTAGAACATAGACACTCGCAAAGAAAGGATTTTTTCATATTCGAATTTTTAAGTATTTTTAGAGGGGTTTAAAGGTTTAGTTGGTTAGAGCAGGCACGCCTAGGCAGCTAGGACGATAACAGAACAGCTGTACTTAACAGACCTTGAATTACTAGAAATAAAATGTGATTTTGTCTCTCATAGAGTTTACGCCCTGGTGATGGTCCATCCGAGGTAACAATACCCCGCACTACTTGGCACAAAAATTTGAAATTTCGCACGGGCAATCCCTTTAGAATTTAAACACTAGCTAAGAAAGGTTTTGTTGATATTCAAATATTTAAGTACTTTCAGGGGGGTTTGAATTATAAAGAAGTTTCTTATCGGCTCAAAAATGGCCCGATTTTGATGAAATTTGGTACAAAAATCTTTCTTTCACTTGAAATGTCAAGTTCATTTTTTACTACATCCGTTTACTGTAACATGGTTTTTGGAGAAAAATTTGCGCGAAAAAAATAATTGCCATTCATTTAATCTAAGATATTTAAACTTTGATATCGTTGTAGGTAAGAAGTATATGGAAAAAAATAGTATTAATGGCGATACAAAGTTTTTGGATCTCAGTATTTTTTCTAGAATATATAACTCCCCAACGGAAAGAAGAAAGGTTACCTCCACATGGTATTTTCTGGGTAACTTTTTTTTTTTTTTTTTTTTTTTTTTTTTTTTTTTTTTTTTTTTATAGTGTTACAACCCAAAGGGGTCATCAAACACAGATATTTGTGAATAATTTGTTAGACATTTTTAATTTTAAAGAAGCAGGGACCGAGATAACAGAAAGAGGAGCAGGCCGAATCCCCTCGGCGGCACAAGGACTCTACTCTCATATATTTCATGATTTTTCCTTCCTGTTCCTATGATCGAAGCCCTGAAAGGAGCTGTGGTCGCCCCCTGGTGCCGGAGGGCGAGCAAAGACTCCAAGGCTTGGGGCCAGAACTTGGCCCAGAGAGCGTCCAAGTGTCGCCCCAGGAACACCCCCGCCCCTCCCTCCCCCATCCCCATGTCCCGTTCAAGTTAATAGTAGCAATTGTGTTTAGAATTCTGGAATATTTTATTTGTTTTAATCTAGAGGATTCTAAAAGGTATTTATAATTTTTCTCTTTTTGCTATGTTCTTTCTTTACATTTTTGGGGGATTTGTTAGTTTATTAATTATATGGTTATTATTTATTATTATATGGTAGGGCCGTCTGAGATTAGTATTGCATTTAAAATTTTCCAATTAATTTCGTGTCTTGAAGGAATTTAAGTAATTTGTTTAATGGATCTTGCTGAAAGTTGAGAATTTCTTTGAGGGTTGAGGCTAGGTGATATTTTTCACGATAGTTCTTGTAGATTGTACATTCAGTGAGAATATGTTTGACTGTCAGTCTTTCATTACAAGGCTGACAGTAAGGAGGTGGGTCTTTGCTCATTAGATATGAGTGCGTGAGGAAGGTATGCCCTATACGCAGTCTTGCAATTACTACTTCCTGTTTCCTTGTTAATGTTTGCGAGAATTTCCTTGTTTTTACGGACTCCTTGACTTCCTTTAGTTTGTTGTCAGTAGTGCTATCCCATATCCTTTGCCATTTTTCCCACACTAGGTGTTTAACAGATGCTTTCAGGTCATTTTTTGGTATTTTGGATAAGAGAGTTCCTTCAATTGCAGCTATTTTTGCCAAAACGTCTACTTTGTAATTTTCACGTATCCCACAATGACTTGGGATCCATGTTAGGACAGTGGATTGTTTATTTCTTTGATGATCATATATTGCCTCCTGTGCGCTAACAATAATTGGATGTTTAGTGAAGATGTTGGTCATAGATAGCAGGGAAGATAGAGAGTCAGTGAAGACATTTAATCTATTGTTTTTTTGGTATTATTATTTGCATTGCTTTTTCTATTGCTGTCATTTCGGCAGTGTAAATAGTGGCTGAAGGGTGTAATTTGAACATGTATTGTCGGTCATCTGTAGTTATTGCTGCGCCTACTCCATTATTGCTTTTTGATCCATCGGTGAAAACATCCTGTCCTGATGGGAGCTGATTTCTGAGTTTTTTAAATTCATTAGCCAAAATTATTGGACTCGTATTCCTTTTTATGTATTTTGCAAGGGAGATATTGATTTTTAGCTGTGGAACCACCCAGGGAGGGACTGAAGATATGCTATCTGGGAGAAGCTGGGAAATGTGACTAATATTCAGCTGAGTGATGAGAAGGGAGGCACGCAACGGAAAAGGTTTTAGAGAGAGGCGGTAATTATTATTATTGATGGTATATGTATGAAGGTATTCTTTTAGGGGATGTAGTGGTGATGCTGAAATATTGATATAATTGTTGAGGGTAAGCTGATCTCTTCTTAATTGTAGTGGGAGTTCCCCGGCTTCTACGCAGAGGCTAATCACAGGACTTGATCGAAAAGCTCCCGTTGCAAGTCTTAAACCAGCGTGATGCACAGAGTCAATCATTTTCAGTGTTCGTGTTGATGCGGATCCGTACACAGTACACCCATATTCAAGCTTAGACCTAATCAGATTCTTGTATAGCATCAACATTGTTTGACGATCTGATCCCCAGGATGTAGAAGTCATTGATTTAATAATGTTCATGGCTCTTTGGCAATTACTTTTTAACTGTTTTATGTGTAAGTTAAAATTTAGTGCCCGGTCAAGATGGATCCCTAGGTATTTAATATTAGATTTTTGAGAGATTGGGTTACTGTTTATGTAGAGTACAGGCTGAAAACGAGATTGCTTCGGTGTAAACATGATGCTCTCTGCTTTGTCTGGAGATAGAGAGACACCATGCTTCCTCAGCCAATTATATGTTTTATTTAGAGCTCTTTGCATGATGCCTTGAAGATTTTCTACAGATCTGCCACTACAGTAAATAATGAGATCATCGGCGTAAAGCATAGTTTTCACTGGTGGTTCGAGTTGTTCAAGCACACCATCCATGGCAAGAGAGAAGAGAAAAGCGCTGATGACACTTCCCTGCGGTATTCCATTTTCCTGCGTAAATTCGTCGGATAACTGACCTGCAATGCGAATCCTGAATCTCCGGTTATTTAGGAAGTTTTTGACAAAGTTTAAAATATGTCCATTTACACCATGCTCAAGCAACCGGTCCAATATGTATCTTCTCCACACGCAGTCAAAGGCGGACTTTATATCAATAACCACGGCCAGAAGCTTTTGGCGATTATTGAAGGATGTTCGTATATCCGTTTCTATTCTTATGAGATTGTCCATTGTAGACCTGCCAGGTTTAAAGCCACTTTGCCAGTTTGCTGTTAAACCTTTGTTTTCCATGTACCACAGAAGGCGGTTTAGGATCATTTTCTCAAATACCTTGCAGCGGGAGCATGTAAGTGATATGATGCGGTAGCTATTTGCTTTATCTGGAGGTTTGTTACTTTTTAATAAAGGAATAGATATAGAGTGTGTCCATATAGCTGGTAAAGAGTCTGTCGAGAAAATTTTGTTTAATATCTTTAGAATTACTAGTTTATTTTGGTTTGATAGGTTCTTGATCATTGAGATGCATACGTTGTCAGGTCCCGGAGAAGTGTCTCTTCTACATCTCAAAGAGGCTGTAAATTCTGTAAGGCTGAAAGGTAGGTTTAGTGGATTTAATGGGTCAATATTAACTCGAAGAGGCTTTGATTCTGTAGCAGTTTTGATCTGACGGAATTCGGCTGTATGACTGGCGTCAGATGATATGTTTCGAAAATGGGTTCCTAAATGGTTTAATATATCTTTAGTTTGAGTTAGGTATATTGTGCCATCTTTGATCACATTTATTGTTGAGGATTTATTCCGACCGGTTATTTTCCTTACCATCTCCCAGACCTTTGCTATGGGTGTCTGGCTGTTAATACTGCTGACAAAGTCCCTCCATGATTGGCGTTTCGCTGTGATTATTTTGGTCCTGGCTTCTCTTCTAGCAGCTAGATAAGCTTCTAAGTTCTCTGTGCATGGGTTACGTTTGAACTTACGCAAAGCCTTTTTCCTCGCTTTAACAACCTTCTCACAATCACTGTTCCACCAAGGGATATGCACTCTCTTAGCAGATGTCTTGGTTCTTGGTATTGTGGTTTCAGCAGCCAGAATTATCTTGTGATTAAGTTTGCAAATGATGTCATTGATATCCGGGTCATCTAGGTTTATGGTAGATAAGTCACAAAGAGACGAATATTTACCCCAATCAGCCTCGTCAAGTTTCCACCTGGGTAGTTAAGTGCTTTGGATTACTCTATGAAGGGTTTCAATCCTCACAGGATAGTGGTCAGATCCGTATAAATCATTAAGGACTTGCCATTCAGATCGTGGAAGAAGAGAAGGACTAGCCAAAGAAAGGTCTATAATGGATTCTGTGCCGTAGCTATGATTGAGGTGTGTTGGAGAAGCATCATTGAATATTCCTAATGGGATATGATCTATGAGAGCCTCTACTATTCTCCCCCTTGCATCAGTAGTGGATGAGTGCCAAAGGGTATTATGACAATTAAAGTCACCTAATATGTAGACTGGAGAGTGTAACTGTTGATACAGTCCTTGTAATTGAGAGTAGGTGATCTGTGCATTTGGTGGTAAGTAGAGTGAGCAGACAGAGAAAGACTCGGGACCAAGGATTTGTACAGCTACTGCTTGGAGGTCTGTTGCCAAATCTACCTGTATACAGGGTATATCATCTTTCACGAGAACTGCCACACCGCCACAAGCTATGCGCCCATCTATATAATCTTTCCTAAATACTTTATAGTTATTGATAAAGAAATTATCCTCAGGCTTTAAGTGTGTTTCTTGGACGCACAGAATATCGAAATTTGTGTCTTTTAAAAGAATTAGGAGATCAGATTTATGTCCATTGATTCCATTACAATTCCAATGTAAGATTATCATATTCAAAAATATTTGTATTAAATCTCCATATGTAAAAGGCTTGAACGGCACAAGGGAAATTTTTTTCTATATACGATTTTTTATGATACATTATATAATAAAGGGGTTTACTTTTATATGTATATTGGTTGGTAATATTGTAAAAAGTAAAAGAGTTATTTTTTTTATAAGTTATAGTTTTGGATTTAAAACATTTAAAAGTTGCGTTAAGGATGCAAAGATGTTTTTTCATTATTAATAGTGTTATTTCGTCGTTTAATAGGTTGTGCTTATTATAGAGTGAAAAATGAATTTTATTGGCATTGACTTCTATTATATAATGGAAAATTAGTAAAATAATAAAAGGTAATAAGTGAAAGGTAGTATAATTACAGCTCTTTGCTTTTCTATTATCAGTGACACGACTGAAAAGCTTACTTGTGAGATATGAATCTTTATGCGACTTTATCATACTTATATGTTAGATTGGAGAAAGGAGAATAGTAGGTAACATAGTGGAAAATTTTATGCATAGTGTGTCACGATTTGGGGGGTTTCTTCTTAGGGGGATTGGTTTTCGTAGAGTCCCCGCCTTTACCAGATCCAATGTGATCTGTTAGTGAAAGAACAGATCCTTGGGATGGGGGCCTACCCCTTTTCATTTGTTGTGGTAGTAATATATGACTTTGCAGCTTTGTGCCAGGTTGTTGTGGAGTAGGAATTGCAGTTTGTTTTGGTTGAGAAGCATTATTATTGACTTTTATACTAGGAGCAGGTTCAGAAAAAATTGGTGATGCTTTGTTTATGACGATTGATTCGAGGTAGTTTATTTTTGTTGCTAATTGTTCTACTAGGGAGGTGAGTTTCTCAAATTGAGTCAATATTAAATTCTTAGTTGATTGCTGGCTAGTTACATGTGAATAACTAACCGCACCCGCCTGTACTGGAGGTGGGTGGTTGACAGCTCTTTCTGCTTGTGCATAGCTTACCCTATTATTTTTCCTATATTCTTCAATAGCCCGTTCTTTCTTATAAATAGGACAGGATGTATACCAAGCCGGGTGAGAATCAGAGCAATGCCTGCACTTAGCCTGGCATGCGCCATCATGTTTCCCTAATCCGCATCTACCACACACTGGCGACTCTTCGCAGAATCTACTCCCGTGTCTATAAGCATAACAATATTAGCATTGAAGAGGTTTAATGTATGGACTGACTCTAATACTCAGAAAGTCTAAAATCAATCTTTGAGGTGGTTCAGGAATATTGAATGTTAATATATAAGATGAAGTGCCTACTTTGTTACCATTAACTGTTTTTAATACCCTTTGAACATTAACAACATTTTGATTCTTAAGTTCTAATATTAATTCTTCATCTGAGCACTGTGAAAATTCTTCACAGCTGATAATGCCTTTGGAATAATTATATGATCGGTGCAGTGAAAACGTAACTGGATAATTTTCGAAAGATACGATATTTGAAAGATTAGTATAATCCGTTTTTATGTTTACTTCTAATAGTATTGCTCCCGAGCGAAGCAATTTAATATTTGTTTGAGGTGCATATGTTTTAATGAATCTACTGACCTTAAAAGGACTAAAGTCTTTGAAGGTCTTTTTTCCAGGATTCTCTGTTAGCGTCATTATTAAAAATTTTTTCGACCACTTACCTGGTGGAATTTCAAAATTAAAAGAATCAGGATCGGGGGGATCAGGAGGTTTAGGGGGCTTTGAACCCCCCGGTCTATCATTTTCCATTATATGTTAAATAAATAAGACGAAATAAGATAGATAATAATAAAGAAATATTTAAATAAAAAGAAAAATAGTATATAGTGCAATAGACTATGTTACTTATCTGAGATAAGAAGCGTAGGAATTAGCGCTAATTCCCTGGAGAGCTGAGAACACGTCTTACTCGGCCGAGAGCTAAGCAAAGACTGCGATCTGGGTAACTTTAAAGTCCGTACAATAATAAGCTGTTCGATATTATGTAGTAATCTTCGGGGATGCAAGGTCCGCACACAAAACAATTTGTTTTGAAGTAAAACTCACAATATGATGTTATGGTAAAAATGAAGTTTCACGCCCTCAAAACCGATTTCTTTCAAATTTTGTACATTAACTTATTTTGTTGCACTAAATACGAATACGTTAAAAAAAACTCTTTGCATTTACCTAGGAAAGAAGTTATTAAGCACGAAAGTTAATAGAATAGTTAATAGAATTCTATTAATTTTAGCGAGTTGGATTGACTGGGGTTTTGTTATCTTCTTGAGCGAGCGGAAACGCATAGCACGTACGCCCTTAAGCGACAGGTGACGACGGGTGAGGATGCCCTTAAAATTAACAATAGTTTTGACTAAATGGTTTCTGAACATTTCAAATGAGAGTTCTCTGTTTCCCAATGTTACATATCTACGCATGCGAGTGTTTACAAATACGCTGTTGACACCTAGTTTCATAACTTTCCTAACAGTGAACTTTAGTGCTTAATATTATATTCTATTAGAATTCTATTAATTTTAGGGAGTTGGATTGACTGGGGTTTTGTTATCTTCTTGAGCGAGCGTAAACGCATAGCATGTATGCCTTAAAATCATCATTTATGCCTTAAAGTCGTCCCAAATTTAGTTGTTAACATTAGCTCTCATAACCCGGATAACAGTGAACTTTAGTGCTTAATAACTTCTTTCGTAGTTAAATGCGAAGGTTTTTTTTTAAACGTATTCGTGTTTAGTGCATCAAAATACGTTATTGTACAAAATTTGAAAGAAATCGGTTTTGAGGGCGTGAAACTTCATTTTTACCGTTGTTAGTTTCACCGAAGATGTTCTTGGATGAGCAGTCTTCTCAGAGCTCGTTGACCAATTATAGTACTTCAACCAATGCCAGTGACGACGCTATTTACCACGAAAAAACATATTATAACCACAAAGTTAATGGTAGCATGACTGAACAGATATATTGCTGTTTTATTGATTGCGCCTCTTTTGAAGCAGAATGTTTTATGCATCCTAACAAAATGTTGTTTTCTTTCAAGGTTGGAACAAAGAGCATGAAATGGGACTCCATCGAAAATACTAAGGAATCTCTTAAGCAATTTAATGCCACGGCAGAAAAAATCATTGACAGCATTTATTTGACGATTGCCAACAACACAGTAAAATCGTCAGAATTTCTTGGACACGTCGTTGATTTATCAGCAGTAAAAGAAATGAATTCCATGGAACTGAATATTTTGTGCAAGGCTAAGTTTGCTGATGTTTCTGCTCTGAAGAATTCCTTCCAACTTTACCATACAAAATTAACCCTTCCTTTGATACAAAGAGTTGCAGAAATTCGCGGTAGGCTCAATGGGATGCACTCTACGATTTCTGCATATCAGGGATTGGCCGACGCAAGGTTTTGGACGTGCAAATTAGGCAACGAAGAATGCACGCAAGAAACAAGCGTTTGGATTGAAGAAAAATGCAACCAAATCTTGTGTAGATTGACTTCTGATTGCAAAACGCATAGAATATCCAAGAGGTACTCTATAAATGGATCGTGCGGCAAAAATGAGTTCGAATGCACATACGGTGAATGTATATCAGACTCGTACGTTTGTGACGGCGAGAGCCATTGCATCGACGGAAGCGATGAAACTCCAGGATGCCAGCGACATTGCTATGGAAAATTCCATTGTAATAATTTGCGTTGCATAGAAAAATCGGAAATATGCGACGGCGTAGACAATTGCGGGGACAATTCTGACGAAACGGACTGCGAACTGACTGTGCATGAATCAAACTGCACCCTGGAGAATGGTTACTTCTTTTGTAAGAACAAGAAATGCATCGAACTACGTCAGGTTTGCAACGGTCAAGAAGACTGCAGCGATGGTTCGGACGAAGACCAAGGGTGTCACCAGCAAGCCTGTGGTGCAGACTGCTTGTCTGCTGGTGGACTCTGCCTACGCACACCTGTCCAGACGATCTGTCTATCCCACTGTCCACCCAATACTGTTGAAGTCGGCGATTGGTGTCTTTCTACATCGAAGACACCGCCTTCCGCGGTATCCCAATTACTGGAAGACCTTATTCAGATCAAAGCCCGCTATTTGTCCAGCTATAATCTCCTGGAAACAAGATTTATTGACGAGATAACGAAATCATTAAATTTAGTTTTTGATTGCGTTCGTGGTTCTTCAGATCTCTCCAGAATCCAGACCTTAGCCATCGCCTCCAATGAAACAAGGGATTCGAATCTTCCAAGAGACGACGCTAAAGGATTCAAATAACAGAAATTAAATTAAACTTGTAGAAATTGAATCGATCATCAAACATGGGTAGCATTTAGACAACAACCATAACCAACATTGAAAATAATTAGTGTCATTGTTGTGGTTATTAAATTAGTAAAAATACATACACAAATTATTGGATATACGTGAAGAAATTATTGGACATACGTGAATAAATTATTGGATATACGTGCATGAAGTAGTAAAAATACATAAATTATCGGCATTGCTTACAACAGGAGTCCAACAAACTTAATTCAGGTAACTGAAAAACGTCCAGTTCCTTCACAAAAGTTAAACAAACAAAACGTTTGTGAAGGAACTGGATGTTTTTCATTAACCTAAATATCTTCTTTCTCTGACAGCAACCTCAAAGTACTTTGAAACTTAATTCAAATCAGTGATAAATGGACTTGTACATAATTCATGAGTTCACTAATAGGTTAATTGTTATTATTGATTTGCTCAGTAAAATTATGAAATAAAATCTATCATATAGTCCCTACCATGTAGAACTATCGAATATGCAAAATCCCGTTTTTCAGATTCGAGGCTTTGTTCTTGGATTGTGGAGGATACGGCTAGTCTTAACTCTAACCCCTTTAGAATAGCCTTTAATCCCTTAAATAAAATATCGAATAAGACCATTTTTCAATATATTACTTCGGCAATGGATAGAATATGTCGGATCTCTAGTTTGCTCCGATTTGCTTATTCGATAGTTTGACATGATAGGGACGGTATAATCGAATTAAAAAAAAAAAATGAAAACCAGAATCAAAACCTGTGAAAGGACTCAAGCCTGGAAATACTAGAGGAAAAAAACAACAACAAAAAAACGAGGAGAATAAATAATATTAGTCAAATTTCAAAGTTCGTTTTGATCGATTCCTAAAAGCTAAGTCCTTGTAAAAAAGAACAACATACCACATCAAGAAAAATGTTCACATATTATTATTGTCACAATAATAACATCTGACCACGTGCTGTTTGGCATTATAAACGGGTGGCAACCTATAGACAGCCCGGCGCCTATAGCCAAATTGTTGATGCGCCGTTTAAAAAAAAAAAAAAAAATAATGACTTAAAATTGCTTAATAATGACTTAAAAGAATATTGTAAACATTATTAAATTTTATTAATAAATAAATATAATCATTATTTATTCCTGGGTGCTTTATTTTCATATCCTATTTATATGTTTTAAATATTCTTTATATATATATATATGGGGGCGAGGTTAGCTCAGTGGTAGAGCACTCGACTAATGAACTGGAGGACCAGGTTCAAAACCGGAGCGCGCACTAAAGATTTTTTCTTCTAGTGCTGCCGTTCGAGGGTTGGATTTGGGGTCCCAGATCGTCCCTAGGCTCACCCAGCCTTTAATTAATTTAATTAATAATGGGTACCTTGGGTGCTAATGACTCTAGCAGTCGAAGCAGCCAAGGGGAAAATCAGGCGGCCGGAGCATAGTGTTGACCACACTATCTCCCTAGTGCGCCGTACGGTCAAGAATCAGATACCTCTACAGTATCTGCCCCTCTGGGCCCTTGTGGCCTGTTACGGGACTGATATATATATATATATATATATATATATATATATATATATATAGAGAGAGAGAGAGAGAGAGAGTTTGTGAATGCACATAAATTGTTGATTTGATGACCCCTTTTATCTGCTTCGTCACGGCAGATAAGTAGTTATTTTATTCCGTTAAATAATGTATCATCAAAATTAACGCTGCTCTTTAATATTGTGCAGTTTATTATAGCACGGTTCCCGACATACATTATCTTATTCATCTATTGATAAGTAATAAATGTATGTTTCTTGACATTGAGGCACTCCGGACCGGTGTCAAGACATAGATAACGTAGAGATAACCCGTTATCTATAGGTTATCAGTAGAAGCAGTTTAACCAGTACAGGTCGAAATTCGTTGTCAATAATAAATGTACGTTAAAATTTAAAAATTTACATTTCCAAGATGTCATTTGGAAACACCCAATATATTTGCGAGTATTATCAATAAATGTTCTGACTGGGGATGTTGATACGTGAGGAGGCTGTGCAAGGGTTCGGGATATTATTACCTCGGATGGACCATCACCAGGTATAGCCTAAACTCTATGGGGTAAACTCTATGAGGGAAAAAATCACAGTTTATTTCTAGTAACAAGGTCTCCCATCATAGTTGAAATTAACAGCAATTCAAAATAACACTATGAAATAGATAACAGCTGTTCTGTTATCCTCGCAACGCATGCTGCCTAGGCTTGCCTGCTCCAACCAACTAAAACTTTAAACCCCACTAAAAATACTTAAAAATTCTAATATCAAAAAATCCTTCCTTAGCAAGCGTTTACGTTCTATAGGGAGTGCCCATGCGAAATTTCAAATTTTCTGTTGAGCGGTTTGGGCTGGGCGATGATAGGTCAGTGAGTCAGTCAGTCAGTGAGTGAGTGAGTGGTATTTGACAAATATATCGTATATATATGTGTGTGTGTGTGTGTGTGTGTGTGTGTGTGTGTGTACAACGCTTATCTAAAGAGCTGTGCAAGTAAGCACATTCGTCAGGAAGATCGTCACATTAGCATAGATTACTCAAACTAACTCCTATTTATACAAAGTATTTATTTAAATTTTAATGTGCAATTATATGTAACACAGATTTTTGGGGAAATATAAAATACACATAAATATACTGATTATGAACAGCTGACTTAATTACTAAACAAACATGTTTCCCAGAGCAAACCCCGAATCTCAAAGGGCGTTTTTGCTTAATGTACTTCCATTTACTCCAAATGTAATCAAAAAAACACTTGGGATCTCGGTAAAATAGCTGTTAGCTCTCCTTGATTTGTGGGGTGCAATGAACCCTACTAGCCTCGGACAGATAACGATCTGGGCCTCCCTTGTCCATCGAGCAAGTCAATTCAAAATACTAACATTCTTCTCATGTTTTAAGGGAAAAAATGCAAGTAAAATAACGTCAACTAATTAAAAACTAATAGAGAAAAGTCCGACTAGCAGGAACTGCATCATCTTAGCGCGGTTCCGTTCATATCCGTAGTGTCATTTGAAAAGCTTAGAAAAGAAATTAACTTTATATATATCTCGTGAAAATTGTCAAAATCCTCTCGAACATCTCGAATAAAAGTGATATTAAGGCGTTAGGGACACCGACAGTAGCTAACTTATACACAGAAGAGGAAATTACACAATCCGGCTCTAATTCTAAAGCAAAGCTCTAAAAATCAATACAAAATATGCCTAATATAGCCTATATAGAATAATATGCCGAATAAAGCCAATATATAGAATAATAAACCTAATAAAGTCTATGGAGTAGATAAAAATGGACCAAAAACAAGTCTTGAGGAAGCTTGTTTTTTTTCTACTTAAATACTTTTTATCAATATTTAGTATATAACCTTTGTTGAAAACTATTGATTGCTAATTGATGAATCGGTTTACAACTAAGTAGTCTTTATGAATATTTAGTATATAACCTATGTTTGGAACTGTGTTATTTCAGAATCTAGTATAGTTTAAGAAATTTTGGTGAATGAAACCATTAAGTTGCTCTCCGTACCCTAGGCTTTGTATTTGTGTCGGCAGATACCTGGGGTATATTTACAACTCTTGAGGATTAACTCCTAGCAGGTAAATTTCCTGCCGACCTTCTGTTTCTATGGGCACTGAACCGACTCTCTATTCGCTCATAGTATCTAACCGTTGTGAAGTTTATTTTTTGGATTTAGGACTTAATATACATTTGTAGACTAAATCATAGCCAGGAGTCTACCTCCGTCGTCGGTTCTTAACTATGTAGACTCGCTAATGTTACCCAACCTTAGATACATCGTAATTAAAATCCACAGCACAAACACGACATTTCATCAGAATCCCCTGCTTAATAAAACATAAATAGAATAATATGCCAAATAAAGCCTATCTAGTGGATAAAAATAGAGGAAAAACGCCGTTCGTGGTGGTAG
The DNA here is from genome assembly GCA_946811695.1 of Gonocerus acuteangulatus. Taxonomy (NCBI): domain Eukaryota; kingdom Metazoa; phylum Arthropoda; class Insecta; order Hemiptera; family Coreidae; genus Gonocerus; species Gonocerus acuteangulatus. The sequence goes on from OX328125.1 coordinate 114,646,147, forward strand.
AAAATCTTACAAGGCATTTCGCTCAGAAATCTCCGAAATATTCTTACTAATTTTACGTATCCTGTTTTATAACCAAATAGATTTATATTCTATAATCAATAAGAAAAAACTACTAGCAAAAAAAACTATGGGTAACAGATGAAAATAGGGAATACCAAGAACAATTCTAAAGAACGAAATCAACACTAGTACTGTAATCTAGATATTCATACGGCATCTTCAAATTCTAACAAACAAAATATTGCTTCTAATTATACGTGTCCTGTTTACTGACAAATACATTTGACTGCTATAAGAAATTACAAAAATAACGAGCAGTGAAAAAAAACTGCGGGAAATGCACAAATAGATCCGTTTAAATAAACGAAACTAACAAACTAAGTTTTAAGCACTTATTTCTCCTAATGTGACGACCCCATCAAACATTTTTTGTAGAGAATTTAGTAAGCTTTCGAACTGTTACATTTCACTTGCCACGATTTCCTAACCCTTTTCGAGATGTTAAGGAAAATATACGAAGGGAGAATTTAGAAAGCTTTCAAATAGTTTCTATACACTTATCAAAATTTCCCAACCGTGTTCGAGATATTAATGAAAGTATACGAAGTTCCCAAAACTTTTCATGTCTGTTCATAAAATATTTTATTCTAACCCTTCCTCAACTCCAAACGTAACCAAAAGTTTATCATGTTAGTTTTGATGAAATTCAAACATGTTTCAACTGAATCCCATGATTGTAAGTACCCAAACCAAAAACGTTATTCAGCAACTATTTTTCCGAAATACGGAATTGTTCTCGAAAACGGTTGAAGCTATCGCCTTAAAAATGGTGTCATTCGTTTTCCTAGGCCAAGACGCCTATAAAACAAGTACTTACAATTATATGAACTCAAAAACGTAAGCGTTACGATTTTTTTTTGTGCGAATTTCGCCCCAAACGCCATCTTCCAGTGGGCGGATTTTGCTGGTTAACGAACTTGACCTTTCAAATTGGACGAAAGATTTTTGTACCGCTGGAGACAGATGCCGAATGAACAACACTTATATATATATATATATATATATATATATATATATATATATATATATATATATATATTTATATATATATATATATTTATATATATATAAATTTGAACCACCGTCATTTTCGGTCTCTAGGGGTTCTGAAACGCAAAATTTTCTAGTCGGCACTTCCGGATTGTTTCATGAGATCAACCTTATAGGGGAGGGAGGAACCGCGCTAAAACACAACTAATTAAAAACAGAGACAAAAATATTTTTTTATTTAAATTTTAACGTCCATTTATTATTAACTAAGAATTTTAGGACGGGTTATCTATAGGTTACCACCCTTTTCTAGCCAGGATAGGGCAGATGCCTTTTCTTCTTCGAAAAAGAAGCCACCACCCCTAGTGGAAATCGAACCCACGACCGTTGGCAAGGAGTGTTAAGAGCTCACGCCTTAACCCTCACGGCTATCCGAGGCAAAATTATTCACACGGCATTCCGCTAGGAATGATCTTTTTCTAATAACAAAATATAGACTTTACCAAGAGCCTAGAGCCAAGTATTACATATTTATAAACAGTACATTTCACTTCATTTTACAATTACACCTTTATAGAACGATTTCCACAATAGTTTTTACAATAATTTTATTGTAATTATTAGTATGTTGTCAGTATATTTATTTTTTATATTTTATTTATTGACCTATTCACTAATTTTGTTTTACTCCATTTTTTTAGCGCGGTTCCTCCCTCCCTTCACAGGGAGGAACCCCGCTTATAAGGTTGATCTCAGGAAACAATCCGGAAGTGCCGACTAGAAAATTTTGCGTTTTATAACCCCTAGAGACCGAAAATAACGGTGGTTCAAATTTATGAAAATTCCGTCTGTTCGCGGATTTCTGGCATCCCTAATGGTCCGATTTTGATGAAATTTGGTACAAAAATCCGTCGTCCAATTTGAAAGGTCAAGTTCGTTAACCAGCAAAATCCGCCCACTGGAAGATGGCGTTTGGGGCGAAATTCACGCAAAAAAATCGTAACGCTTACGTTTTTGAGTTCATATGCTTGTAAAAAAAAAGTACGACATATTTAACACTAATTTATACACATATCTATCTAAATATACCTAACATATATATATATATATATATATATATATATATATATATATATATATGCATATACACATACACATATACACGAGTACTTACAAGCTTATGAACTCAAACACGTAAGCGTTACGATTTTTTTAAATAAAATTACATTTTATCGTAAAAATGGTTTTATTGTTCCGACGTTTCGCCTTGAACTTCAAGCCTTCATCAGGGCTGTAAAAAAAGTACGACATATTTAACACTAATTTATACACATATCTATCTAAATATACCTAACATATATATATATATATATATATATATATATATATATATATATATATATATATATGCATATACACATACACATATACACGAGTACTTACAAGCTTATGAACTCAAACATAACCAATTATTATTATTATTCCAATTTTCTCGAAAACGGTTGAAGCTATCGCCTTAAAAATGGTGTCATTCGTTTTCCAAGGCCAAGACGCCTATAAAACAAGTACTTACAAGCATATGAACTCAAAAACGTAAGCGTTACGATTTTTTTTTGCGCGATTTTCGCACCCAAACGCCATCTTCCAGTGGGCGGATTCTGCTGGTTAACGAACTTGATCTTTCAAATTGGACGACGGATTTTTGTACCGAATTTCATCAAAATCGGACCATTGCTCTCTGAGCTACGCCGCGAACAGACGAATATATATATATATATATATATATATATATATATGCTATTTTTCAAGCTACTTCGCTGGGAATTAAATGTGTTGTTCATTCGGCATCTGTCTCCAGCGGTCTTGCTTCTCCTGTCATCACAATATTTCGCCGGATTCCTCTCCGGCTTCTTCAGGCAATCATTCATCCTTGCTGGTTGGTAAGGGAATGAGCTCGTCAGCGGTTTGGGCCCTTCTTATCCTTCTTGGTCGGAGACTATGCGAGCCAATGAACTGGGGAGGCTCTGGGCCAATCGGGTTCCGTCTGTCTATGTTAACTTCCTCGGTCGTCCGTTCGCGGCGCTGGTGGTCCTGTATGAGTGGATTGTCTCCAGTCTTCTTCAGGATGGCCCGCCAGGTGTTGGAGCTATACCAGTGGAGTTGAGATTATATTTTAGCGCGGTTACTCCCTATCTCCATAGGGAGAACCCGCTTATGAGGTTGACCTCATGACGCAACCCGGAAGTGCCGACTAGAAACTATATGCGAAAAAAAAAAAATATTTTGAAGTAAATGATTTCGTTTATTCGAGTGGTTCTTTTGTCTGTTTTTATTCCTTGTTATTTTTTAATTGCTTAAAGTTGGATAATGTATTTGACAATAAAACAGATTAATTAAAATGAGAAAAACAATTCATTAATAGAAATATATCAGGCTGTACCATATGAAATGTCAGTTTTGGATTTTCCGATTTCCTTCAAATGTCTTGAAACTGTCGAGGCTCCAAGTTCTTTGGCATATTCCCTAGTAATTAGTAGTATTAAAATACACAGCAAAAACACGACATTTCATCAGAATCCCCTGCTTAATAAGACATAAATAGAATAATATGCCAAATAAAGCCTATCTAGTGGATAAAAATAGAGGAAAAACGCCGTTCGTGGTGGTAGAAAATCTTTACCATAGTTAAGAACCGACGACGGAGTTTGACTTCTTGCTATGATTTAGTCTACAAATGTATATTAAGTCCTAAATCCAAAAAATGAACTTCACAACGGTTAGATACTATCCCCAAAAAAACATAAATGTGAAATAGAGGCCAAGTTCCTGCTCCCACAAAGAAACACTCCCTTCCTCAAAAATATCCCTCCTAAAACCCCCCAAAAACGCCTTACCATTCTTCACTCCAAAAAAGTAGTATGACTTGGTGTATTAATTCAACCAAAAATATTTGCCATTACAAGAGATGATACAAGAAAGAAATGTTCAAGTTCATTACTTGGAAGACCTCATAGTTACTTACTAAGAACAGTAAAGACACTTCAACTGACCTTTGAAAACAACAATAATAATACTTATATCCAGTTACTAAAATATCACTTTCCTCAACCAGGTATATTCTTAAACTTGGCAATGTTTTTTTTCGCCGAAATTATCTTTAGAGAAAAACTAAACATTGCCAAGTTTAAGAATATACCTGCTTGAGGAAAGTGATATTTTAGTAACTGGATTTAAGTATTTTTATTGTTGTTTTTAAAGGTCAGTTGAAGTGTCTTTACTGTTCTTAGTAAGTAACTATGAGGTCTTCCAAGTAATGAACTTGGACATTTCTTTCTTGTATCATCTCTTGTAATGGCAAATATTTTTGGTTGAATTAATACACCAACTCATACTACTTTTTTGGAGTGTAGAATGGTAAGGCGTTTTTGGGGGGTTTTAGGAGGGGATATTTTTGAGGAAGGGAGTGTTTCTTTGTGGGAGCAGGAACTTGGCCTCTATTTCACATTTATATTTTTTGGGGGATCTCATTACTTTTTTCTAAGTATTAAATAGAATTTACGTGCCGCATACCTACTGGCTTTTGCACTTCATATAAAACCAGGGTCTTTGAATTCTGCATAAGGTTCTCCTTACTGCTTGATATTTGATACCAATAATCAAGCTACGTACATCTAATCACTAGACTAGAAAAGTTAGAAGCTCTTCCAGATGACATTACTCTAGAGGACAAATTGATTGCTCTCTTAACTAAACTATTACACTGTAAAACACAGGAACCTTATCCCGAGGATAAAGATCACAATAGGGAAAGTGCAGAAGGCCTTCAAGAAAAATATAAGAAACAAAGACGATAAATTTTGGGTTTGTAATCCTAAACTTTGTAATTTAGATGGCTCGACTTTGAAAAACTTAGTATCTGCTTTCAAGTATATTATGCAGTGAACCCCTACGACTTTATTTACTACATTTAAGAAAGAAGTCACAACTGTTTTTGTTAAGATGCGTTGAAATGTTTTTTAAAACATCAAATGTAGGTTCTCCTTACCAAGACGATTCATTTGATACCCCACATGATGGGTTTCAGAAGGAATGATTGCTTTCCGATGGAACAAAAAGTACAAAACGTCATAGGTAATATGACACTCCCGTATCAAGACCTACCTGCGTGCCAAGTTTGGTCAAAATAGGCCAAACGGTGTGAATTTGTATAAGGAACAAACATACAGACAGACAGCTGAAAGACCTTTTTTACCTAGCCTAGTGCATTTCCCGGACCTACCTGTGTGCCAAGTTTGGTCAAAATCGGTCAAATGATGTGAATTTGTGAAAGGAACAGACAGCTGATAGACCATTTTGACTAGCCTATGACACTACCCGGATAAAGACCGACATGTGTGTCAAATTTTGTCAAAATCGGTCAAACGGTGTGTATTTGTATAAGGAACAAACAGAAAGACAGCTGATAGACAATTTAACCTAGCCTATGATTCTCCCCGTATCAAGACCGATCTGTGTCCCAAGTTTGGTCAAAATCGGTCAAACGGTACGGATTTGTAAAAGGAAGAAACATACAGACAGACAGCTGGTATACGATTTTTTCCGAGCTTATATGCGTCTAATTGTTTCTTAAAATATCAAATATAGGTTCTTCATACCGAGACAATTCATTTGATACCCCACATCATGGGTTTTGGACGGAATGATGGGTTTCCGAAGGAAGTACAAAACTGGAACGCCCCCGCCCCGGAAGCGGAGTCAAACACAACTTTTCGCGATAACGTCTTCATATCTATCTTCATGCAAAATTTCAAGTCTCTAGCATCATGGGAAGCGCCTAATAATTTTGATGAGTCAGTGAGTGAGTGAGTGAGTCCTATAAATCCCGATTTTCGATCGCTTATATCTCAGAAACTATTCGATGTAGAATTATGAAAATTTCCAGTTTTACTCACATCTAGTAGTATAATACCTGTGTAAAATTTCATAACTTTACCTTTACCTGGTTGAAAGTTATGAGAGGGTAAAAATCGGATCTAAGACCGCCTGTAATATACACACAGTATGCTTAGGCCGGAACTTGGCCTGGCGCACTACCGTGCGCCTAGATGAGCGAATAGAGAGTCGGTTCAGTGCCCATAGAAACAGAAGGTCGGCAGGAAATTTACCTGCTAGGAGTTAATCCTCAAGAGTTGTAAATATACCCCAGGTATCTGCCGACACAAATACAAAGCCTAGGGTACGGAGAGCAACTTAATGGTTTCATTCACCAAAATTTCTTAAACTATACTAGATTCTGAAATAACACAGTTCCAAACATAGGTTATATACTAAATATTCATAAAGACTACTTAGTTGTAAACCGATTCATCAATTAGCAATCAATAGTTTTCAACAAAGGTTATATACTAAATATTGATAAAAAGTATTTAAGTAGAAAAAAAACAAGCTTCCTCAAGACTTGTTTTTGGTCCATTTTTATCTACTCCATAGACTTTATTAGGTTTATTATTCTATATATTGGCTTTATTCGGCATATTATTCTATATAGGCTATATTAGGCATATTTTGTATTGATTTTTAGAGCTTTGCTTTAGAATTAGAGCCGGATTGTGTAATTTCCTCTTCTGTGTATAAGTTAGCTACTGTCGGTGTCCCTAACGCCTTAATATCACTTTTATTCGAGATGTTCGAGAGGATTTTGACAATTTTCACGAGATATATATAAAGTTAATTTCTTTTCTAAGCTTTTCAAATGACACTACGGATATGAACGGAACCGCGCTAAGATGATGCAGTTCCTGCTAGTCGGACTTTTCTCTATTAGTTTTTAATTAGTTGACGTTATTTTACTTGCATTTTTTCCCTTAAAACATGAGAAGAATGTTAGTATTTTGAATTGACTTGCTCGATGGACAAGGGAGGCCCAGATCGTTATCTGTCCGAGGCTAGTAGGGTTCATTGCACCCCACAAATCAAGGAGAGCTAACAGCTATTTTACCGAGATCCCAAGTGTTTTTTTGATTACATTTGGAGTAAATGGAAGTACATTAAGCAAAAACGCCCTTTGAGATTCGGGGTTTGCTCTGGGAAACATGTTTGTTTAGTAATTAAGTCAGCTGTTCATAATCAGTATATTTATGTGTATTTTATATTTCCCCAAAAATCTGTGTTACATATAATTGCACATTAAAATTTAAATAAATACTTTGTATAAATAGGAGTTAGTTTGAGTAATCTATGCTAATGTGACGATCTTCCTGACGAATGTGCTTACTTGCACAGCTCTTTAGATAAGCGTTGTACACACACACACACACACACACACACACACACATATATATACGATATATTTGTCAAATACCACTCACTCACTCACTGACTGACTGACTCACTGACCTATCATCGCCCAGCCCAAACCGCTCAACAGAAAATTTGAAATTTCGCATGGGCACTCCCTATAGAACTAAAGACTTGTTATTTGTCCTTCTGTATCTACTAGCTAGGCTTTATTCTACATATTATTCTATGTAGGCTATATTAGGCAGGGTATTCTACTCAATCTTGAGTACTTCTTCTTGATCCTTCTGTATCCACTAGTAAGGCTTTATAAGGCATATTTTGTATTGATTTATAGAGCTTTGCTTTAGAATGAGAGCCGGATTGTGTAATTTCCGCTTCTGTGTATAAGTTAGCTGCTGTCGGTGTCCCCAACGTCTTAATATCACTTTTATTCGAGATGTTCGAGAGGATTTTGACAATTTTCACGATATATATATATATATATATATATATATATATATATATAAAAAGTTTATTTCTTTTGTAAGCTTTTCAAATGACACTAGGAATATGAGACTTCCTGGGTAATATCAATTTTTCAGGAATAAAATATTGTTTTAAGTTTCACTACAAGAGATTTTTAATCAGTGAGAAAACGGTCAACAAAAAGATGTTTTGTGATCATACGTATGAATAAAATGGCAATGCAATATTAGAGAAGTATTCTACAACTATTTAGGCTTAAAAAAATATTAGTTCAAACGGGATTGAACACCTTCGGTTTTGGAGGTTTTTTCCCTCTCAGCACCACTGTGTGGCGGCAGGAATTTTCTCATCCCACGGCTCGTTGAGAAAATTCCTCGCTGCACCCTGGTGTCGGCGCTAATGGCCTGATGAAAAAATAAATAAATAAAATAAAATATTATACTGCTAATGACTTCAGCAGTCGATGCAAAAAAATAAATAATAATAAAACAGTAAAATGAGTATGTATTATTGTAAAACGAGCCAATGTATTATATTATGTATTATAGTAAAATCATTAGCCCGGCCAGTTTAGCCAAAAAAATGTAACAATATCTTCATATATTCTCTTTGATCAATTAATGACAGTTCCAACTACCCAAAAACAATTTCAATCAAACTTTCATAATAAGTATCGGTTAATTACAACGCTAAAAGAAACATTTACGGATGGACATATTTTAGTCAATAACGCCATTTTTTAAAATTGCAATTAACATTAAAAAGTCCGACTCGCAGGAACTTCATCATCTTAGCGTGGTTCCGATCTTATCCCTAGTCTAATTTGGAAAGATTAAAATAGAAGCAGTTATTATTTTGAGAGGAGATCGTTGACCGTTGACGATGCAAGGTAGGGATTGTCGGGGTTCGGTCACTGCTTTTTAATAAAATTACATTTTATCGTAAAAATGGTTTCATTGTTCCGACGTTTCGCCTTGAACTTCAAGCCTTCATCAGGGCTGTAAAAAAAGTACGACATATTTAACACTAATTTATACACATATCTATCTAAATATACCTAACATATATATATATATATATATATGCATATACACATACACGTATACACGAGTACTTACAAGCTTATGAACTCAAACATAACCAATTATTATTATTATTCCAATTTTCTCGAAAACGGTTGAAGCTATCGCCTTAAAAATGGTGTCATTCGTTTTCCAAGGCCAAGACGCCTATAAAACAAGTACTTACAAGCATATGAACTCAAAAACGTAAGCGTTACGATTTTTTTTTGCGCGATTTTCGCACCCAAACGACATCTTCCAGTGGGCGGATTCTGCTGGTTAACGAACTTGATCTTTCAAATTGGATGACGGATTTTTGTACCGAATTTCATCAAAATCGGACCATTGCTCTCTGAGCTACGCCGCGAACAGACGAATATATATATATATATATATATATATATATATATATATATATATATATGTATATATATATATATGCTATTTTTCAAGCTACTTCGCTGGGAATTAAATGTGTTGTTCATTCGGCATCTGTCTCCAGCGGTCTTGCTTCTCCTGTCATCGCAATATTTCGCGGATTCCTCTCCGGCTTCTTCAGGCAATCATTCATCCTTGCTGGTTGGTAAGGGAATGAGCTCGTCAGCGGTTTGGGCCCTTCTTATCCTTCTTGGTCGGAGACTATGCGAGCCAATGAACTGGGGAGGCTCTGGGCCAATCGGGTTCCGTCTGTCTATGTTAACTTCCTCGGTCGTCCGTTCGGGGCGCTGGTGGTCCTGTATGAGTGGATTGTCTCCAGTCTTCTTCAGGATGGCCCGCCAGGTGTTGGAGAGGATGAGTCCTTCTTCTCTATTGAAGTTGGCTGGATTTTTGTGGATCTCAATCGCCTCTCTGATGAGTCTCCTGTTCAGCGTGTCTTCCTTAGCCAGGGTCTTGGCTTGATCAAACAGGACTTGTCTGGGGCACTCTTCTCCATGTGTTGCCACCGCAGAAGTTTTAGTGCGTCCCAGCCTGTAGTCTGCAGCGTGTTGCGCGATTCGAGTGGCTACCTTCTTCCCTGTCTGTCCTATATACACTTTCCCGCAGTCACATGGTAGAAGATATACACCCTGGTCTTGCAACCGCTGCTTGTCCTTGCTTTTGCCAATCCCCGATTTTGTGCAGCGGCTTGTAGGCGTCCTCCATATCCTGTTTCCTAAATAGTCTGCCTAGCTTCTCGCTGATCCCGCTGACATACGGTAGGGTAATTCTGCTTCTAGTTTGTGTTTCCCTCCGGTTACTCTCATCACGGTGGCGATTTTCCACCATCTTTATCGTTCGGGCCAACTTCTTCCTGTCGTATCCATTCCCGGCTAAGTCGTCCGTCAGTTGACTAAGTTCTGATCTTAGGAGTGATTCGTTACTGCACAGAGTTATAGCTCTGGAAGTCCAACTCCGCTGGTATAGCTCCAACACCTGGCGGGCCATCCTGAAGAAGACTGGAGACAATCCACTCATACAGGACCACCAGCGCCCCAAACGGACGACCGAGGAAGTTAACATAGACAGACGGAACCCGATTGGCCCAGAGCCTCCCCAGTTCATTGGCTTGCATAGTCTCCGACCAAGAAGGATAAGAAGGGCCCAAACCGCTGACGAGCTCATTCCCTTACCAACCAGCAAGGATGAATGATTGCCTGAAGAAGCCGGAGAGGAATCCGGCGAAATATTGCGATGACAGGAGAAGCAAGACCGCTGGAGACAGATGCCGAATGAACAACACACACACACACATATATATATATATATATATATATATATATATATACAAATTTGAACCACCGTCATTTTCGGTCTCTAGGGGTTCTGAAACGCGAAATTTTCTAGTCGGCACTTCCAGATTGTTTCATGCGATCAACCTTATAAGCGGGGTTCCTCCCTATGAAGGGATGGAGGAACCGCGCTAAAACTAGGGTAAAAGAATGAGAATAAGTGTTTCCAGAAGCGAACTTTGGGACAGAGGATGAAATAATATCCGGTTAGTTTCATGTTGTGGCATCTTAAATCTCCCTTCTCTTTGAGATTATATTTTAGCGCGGTTACTCCCTATTTCCATAGGGAGAACCCGCTTATGAGGTTGACCTCATGACGCTACCCGGAAGTGCCGACTAGAAACTTTCACGTTTCAGACCCTATAGATCACGAAAATATAGGTGTCTAAAATTTTGTATAAATTTATATATATATATATATATATATATATATATATATATATATATATATATATATATATATATTTATATATATGCTTGTCTGTTCGCTCTCAAGCAAGCTCAAAAATGGTCCGATTTTGACAAAATTTGGTACAAAAATATGTTGTCTAATTTGAAAGGTCAAGTTTGTTAACCAGCAGAATCCTCCCACTAGAAGATAGTGTTTGGGGCGAAATTCGCGCAAAAAAATCGTAACGCTTACGTTTTTGAGTTCATATGCTTGCAGGTACTTGTTATAAAGGTTTCTTGGGCTAGGAAAACGAATGAAACAATTTTCAAGGCGATAGCTTTAACCGTTTCTGAGATAAGTGGAATCAATGTTTTTGTAAGTCATTATTTTTTTGTGAGAACTTAGAATCGCGGGATGCAATTGAAATATTTTCAACATCTTGGAAATTAGTCCCAACTAAGATGTATAAATTTTGGTTATATTTGGATATAAGGAAGTATGCGAAAACAAATATTTTATTAATAGACATGAAAAGTTTTCGGATCCCCATACATTTTTCGTAAATATCTCGATAACGGCTGGGAAATCGTAATAAGTGGAAAGTGACCATTCGAATGCTTACTAAAGTTTCTACAAAAATGGTTCTGAAGCAATATTCGATGGGGCAACGTCAATGAGAGATATAAGCGCTTAAAACTTAAAAAGTGTTTGTTTTGTTGTTATAAAATGGTTTTTCTCTTTCTTTATCTCACTTTTTAATTGGTTGTTTCTACTTTTAAATTGCATTTATCAGTAAAATTAGTATTGTAGTAAAATAAGCTAAGAAACGGTCGAAGTAAGTAGGTTGTTTTGAATTCTCCTTCTATATAACCTTCCTCATAGCTTCAAACTGAAGTTACCGTTATTTCTTATTTTATAGAAACATTTAACCCATGACAGAATGGAATTTAATTCGCCATGAAGTACATATTTACAGTTGATTATAACAGTAAAACGAATTTGCTAGTAAAACAAGACTTAAAATGACAAGGAATTTTTGGTTGTTTAGAATAGAGCCTTCTCAGCAGCAGTCGAAGAGTAAGTACGTTTTCAGTACATAATTGTATTTATTTACACAGATTAAGAATTATCCGCTTCTGTGTAAGTTGACTACACAGTGTTTGTGATGCTACTCTATTCCATTTCTTCGAGATGTAACCGCGCTAAGATGACGCAGTTCCTGCGAGTCGGACTTTAAATTTTTCACGAAGATCAAAATGATATTTTTATTCATCTGATTGTAATACAAACCTTTTTTTTTTAAGGTTGGTGCTGCGAGTAGAAAATGGGATAAATTAGAAAAAACTCAAGAAGTACTAAACGCCTACAGAAGAACAGCGGAAGATGTTATTTCGACGATGGAAGAAACCATACTGAACTGCACTCAGCAGTCTGCGAAAATTTGGGCAAACATTGAAGAGCTACCTTTCGTGAAGGAGAAGCAGTCACTGAGAGAATACGACTCTTGCAAGGAGATGTACATAGATACGAAGAAACTTAACGACAACTTCAAGCTCCTATTCAGTGGCTTGGAAGAGGGGATGTTGAAACGGAAATCCGAAATTCAAGGCCGATTTCTAGAAGTGATGTCAACCCTTTCTCTATTGAAGGAATTGGGAGACATGAAGGCGTTGAGATGTCAGGCGACGGACAGTGTTTGTATCGAAAATGTTGGGTCCTGGTTGGAAGGAAAGCTAGATGAGCTAGTGTGCAAAATCACTCCTGATTGCAAGAAGCATACAATCGCTAAAAGATATTCATCCTACGGTTTCAGACCATCATGTGGCGATGACATGTTTCGTTGTCGTAACGGCAATTGTTTACGTAGTTCATATCTTTGCGACGGTTCATGTCAGTGCTATAATGGATGCGACGATGAACCTCCAGATTGCAAAAGGACGTGTTTTGGAGGATTCCACTGCAAGAATTCAAAATGCATTGCGAAAAAGAAAGTCTGCGATGATGTTGATGACTGCGGGGATAATTCTGACGAAGAGTTATGCATCAAAAGAATTCGCATGGAAATACGCTCGAATTGCACATTGGAGACCGGAGGTTTCCTCTGCAACAACGAACTATGCGTGAACGCATCCAAAGTCTGCGACGGCGTGGACGACTGCAAAGACGGCTCAGAAGAAGGAGGACTCTGCGGGAAGACTGTCTGCGATCCAGGATGTTCTACGGTAGGAGGAGTATGCTTCGGTACTCCGAAGGGATCTCTATGTCTTAGCAGATGCCCGTCAGAAACCACCGAGACACCTCAAGGCTGTCTTCCAGGTCCGCAGGTACCACCAGCGACCATCGGGGAGTTATTGGAAGACGTACCGCGAGTAATATCGCGATATATGGCTAATTCGCAGCTTTTGCAAAGACGAGTTATGGAGAAGATTTTCGAATCTCTTTCAAATGTTGCTGATTGTAGAAGCCAAAAACATTCAGCGATTGGTAAGTTGACTAGATTGAAGATCAATAAATTCAATGTCAAAGAAGTTACAACGCCCAAATCTGAAACACTTGCCACGGAATCTGAAACACTTGCTACGGAATCTGAACCTCTTACGACCGAAACGACTACGACTAGTGACTATGATTATCTTGGATGAGTTGTAGTTGGTCTACACATTTTGCATAATAAATGATAACAAATATTTTTGAATTAATTTTTTTTTTTTTTTTTTTTTTTTTTTTACACACATATGCCCTTCAACCGATCCTTCTAGGATGATGATGTTGAGACTTTACAGATAGATAATATTTCTCTCCTGTACTTGAGGGGCAGTTCTCCGGCATCTACTAGCAGACTTGGGGCTGGACTGGAGCGAAAGGCCCCCGTAGCTATTCTTATCCCAGAATGGTGTACGGGATCAAGCATCTGAAGAATACGAGGGCTCGCTGACCCATACGCCATACATCCATAATCCAGCTTAGATCTGATCAGTGATCGGTATAGCATCAACATACTTGTTCACCTCCCCAGTGAGTGTTACTCAGTAATCTAAGCAGGTTTAGGGGTCTATTACAATTATTTTTGAGGACTTTAATACGAGGCATCCAAGTGAGATGTTAAATATTTTATGGAGTAAGCTGTTTCTATCGTTCATCGTTCCAGGAGCTCCAATCTTGAGGATGGGAGGAGATATGTCATCAGAAATCATTCTTAGTAGCTTATCAGTGTCCTCTTTGATATATCAGGGGTCGAAAACAACTGTTAACTTTAATTTAAAAACCTTCGAAAATAACTTTTTGGGTCTAAACATTTTTTGTACCGTTATTTTTTTTTCTTTTCTTTTTTGTGCATCTGCTACTGAGGCTATTAGCACTTCTCATCTTGAATTTGTATTTTTAAGTATTGACAGAAATTAGCTGCATGCAAGAATTAGCTGCCAGAATCTGCCTTTTTGATAATGATCAATAATTTAACATGAAACATTTTGAAGTTTGGATCGGCCGCCTAGCAGATTAGCCTCCGAGCCTTTTGGCCTCATTCCACATCGGCCACCAAGACTATTGGCCTCATAGCCTATAGGCCGCGTGGCCTATTTGATAATGATCAATAATTTAACATGAAACGTTTTGAAGTTTGGATCGGCCGCCTAGCAGATTAGCCTCCGAGCCTTTTGGCCTCATTCCACATCGGCCACCAAGACTATTGGCCTCATAGCCTATAGGCCGCGTGGCCTATTTGATAATGATCAATAATTTAACATGAAACGTTTTGAAGTTTGGATCGGCCGCCTAGCAGATTAGCCTCCGAGCCTTTTGGCCTCATTCCACATCGGCCACCAAGACTATTGGCCTCATAGCCTATAGGCCGCGTGGCCTATTTGATAATGATCAATAATTTAACATGAAACGTTTTGAAGTTTGGATCGGCCGCCTAGCAGATTAGCCTCCGAGCCTTTTGGCCTCATTCCACATCGGCCACCAAGACTATTGGCCTCATAGCCTATAGGCCGCGTGGCCTATTTGATAATGATCAATAATTTAACATGAAACGTTTTGAAGTTTGGATCGGCCGCCTAGCAGATTAGCCTCCGAGCCTTTTGGCCTCATTCCACATCGGCCACCAAGACTATTGGCCTCATAGCCTATAGGCCGCGTGGCCTATTTGTCTCAAGACCCGATGTAGCCCTTGTTGCTCTACTTTTATTTAAAGGCGTGTAGCCTTTTGAGAGCGAGTAAGGAGACAAATCCCAGTTTTGCAAAGCATTACTTCAAAGAACTGAAGAGTTGGCAATGATTTTAAGTTCCTACGCCACAAACCAGGTAACATTGTAATTCAGAAGCAAATATTTTTTATTTACTTAACGCATTAGCATATACAAGTAACAACATGCAACAGGTTAAAGAATTAATTACATTTTGTTGGTTAAATCCGGTTTAATGTTTGCATACTTAAGATATATGTTTAATTAACGAACATGTGTATTGTGTACCGTAATTAGTGATTCGTTCGATGTTTTGTTTTTATTGTGTTTTTATCAATAAATATACATCACTTGGGGAAATATTATCATGTATCCTATTTCGAAATATGTTGTAATACAACTACGGAAGCATTTCTAGCGCGGTTCCTTCCTCTCTCCATAGGGATGAAACCAGTTTATGAAGTACACCTCATGACGCAACCCGGAAGTAACTATTACAAAATTCAACGTTTCAGAACCCATAGAGGACGAAAATAACAATATATATATATATATATATATATATATATATATATATATATATATATATATATATATATATATATATGTATATATATATTAATAAAACAAGAGAAGAAAATGATGAACGTATTGATACGTTGTAGTGTTTCCCTAGGGCGAACATTAAGAAGGCGGGGAAGTCATTTCCGCTTAGGATAACGTGTTTTCTGTGGTTTTGCCTTAAATCTTCTTTCTCTTAGAGATGTCATTATATGCTTTACTAAATACATTACGGGTCTGAACGGAACTGCGGAAAGATGGCGCAGTTACTCCTAGTCGGACTTTTATATAAAAATTTAAGATTTTAAGAGCACTTTATCGAGTCATGATTAAGCCAAACAGCCTTACTCCTGTAACGATACGCTTACATATCAGCAGGTTTCTCGAAAACGTCTGATATTAGGGTTAAACTAATAACAACATTGGTATTGTCCAAGGAGTAACGTTATTAGAAATTGTAAACAAAAAAAAAAGTTAGAGATATCGCATTTGAAATAGTTTCATTCGTTGTTCAGTATGTAGAAACCTATACAAAGTGTACCTGCATGCCTATATACGAAAAGCACTAAACACAAATATTTTCGCCCATAAAACCGTTTTCCGGTAGACGGATTCTGCTGGTTTTTCGGCCCCTTTTTTAGCGTGTAAGAGAGCGAACAGCATATATATATATATATATATATATATATATATATATATATATATATATATATATATATATATATATATATATATATATATATATACGTGTGTGTATGTATGTATATACAAATTTGCACCACTAATGTTTTCATGATCTTTGCGTTTTGAAACATGAAATTTTCTAGCCGGCACCTCCGAATTGCGTCATGAGGTCAAACTTATAAGTGGTGTTTCTCCCTGTAAAGGGAGAGATGAACCGCTAAAATATTATCAACAATGTTTCTTTAGCATATTTTTATAATACTTCTTCAACTCCTAAAGTATCAAAATTGTTAAACTTTCGCTCGAAAAAACTTTCAACCTGTAAATATATGTTCAACTAATTCACACGTTTGGGGTGCACACCAACAAAAGTCTAGTTTACCTCTTTTTTATACAATTGATATTTCATCTAAATCCTCTTTATTTACTAGTACTTCTGGATCGCCCAAATTGCCGCCAAAAATGTGTTGTCTCCGAAAAGTGACGGAGAAAATAAGCTTTTAAATAAATGTCATAATTCAAAGAGTTTGAAAATAATCCTAATAATACCTTAGACTCAATATTCCCCTAATACAGGACCTTATCCTCATCTTATTTGCTAAATGTCATCACAAACCATCCCTAAACCCTAATCCCGTTGTCCTCTCCCAACCGTCCATATTCCCCAGCAGGACGGTTGAACAGGATGTGGCCCCGCGATCTGCTTTAAGCAATACAAGGGAGTGATAACGGAGGTTATCTTCTCCCCACAAGCCCCTAGAGTGTCTCCAGTTCTGTCGTCCCTTTTCTAGCTCCAGTACTTCCTACTGCTGCTGGTTGAGGAATGGAGTACGGCTGTCCCTAGTCATCTCGCACCTAGCGCAAGCAATGATAGAAGGTTCTTCTGCAAGCATGGAAACTAGCTTATTGTGAACGCAGCTAGTTATGCCAGCAGTACACCTACCTTGTTCTGCCAGCAATGATAGCAGATTGTTGTGCCAGTACTAAAACAGGATTACTGTGCCAGCAGTTAAACCAGCTTGTTCTGCCAGCAGGGAAACCGGCTTATTGTGTGCTGTGCCAGCAATGATAACAGCTTGTTCTGCCAACAATGAAAGCAGCTTCTTCTGCCAGCAGTGAAACAAGCTTGTAATTTCAGCAGTAAATGTACCTTGTTGTGCCAGCAATGAAAGAAGGTTGTTCTGCTAGCAGGGAAAGCAGCTTATTGTGAACGCAACTAGTTATGCCAGCAGTAAATGTACCATTTGACGAAATCGTCGTTTTCAAATCAGGCGAAAGATTTTGTAACAAATTTCATAAAAATTGGATAATTTTTGAGCCTGAGAGAGCGTGAACAGACAAATATATAAATATATATATATATATATATATATATATATATATATATATATATATATATATATATACACACACAAATTTGACTCACTATAATTTTTGAGACCTGTGGGTCCTGAATCGTAAAACGGATTTCGTGCTACCTCATGAACGTCGTAAACGGATGAAGCCTACCTCATAAGAAGGCTTACGTCCCATTGGAAGGAGGGAGGAACCGCGTCAAGAGTCCTCTGACACGATTTATATGTTAACGTTTGCAACGAGTATAAAAATACATGTGAAAAATAAACAATTATAGAAGCCATAATAGTTTTTATTTAAATCATGTTTCTAGCGCAATAATATTCAATTTACAGCGTTTTCTGTTTTTTCTAAACGAGTTATGATGATGGAGGTTATCTAGCTGCTGCTTCTGGTGGTTACTAGTATGTAGGAGGTTATCCAGCTGCTGCTTCTGATGGTTACTACGATGTGGAGGTTATCCAGCTGCTGCTTCTGGTGGTTACTAGTATGTAGGATGGTTACCCAGCTGTTTTTCCTGGTGGTTAATAATCCTTCGTTAATTCTTATGGTCTGTAGGATTAGCGTTCAAAAACTATTCCAGATCTTGGTCGGAGGAAGACGGTCTTCTTTGTTGATACTTTATTCCTAGAAAAACAACAACAACAACAAAATTAGTTGACAAAATAAAATTGTCTAATATATTCATTACGGTGGCCAATAACATTGGTAAGTGTTACCATAATCTGAATCCTGAATTCCTTGAGGGTATAATAACAGTTAGGTAATGCGGCAGGCCTGGGAAAATCTTAGATAAAACGACATCTTCTCCTCTATTGTTCAAATTAATGACAACGTAGCACTTTCTTTTGCCGCTGGTTCTGAAACAAAATGAAAAGGTTTTATTTTTTGGTACTGAAAAATAATTTAATAAAAAATTGGATGTGTTTCATGTGAGCGCGCTTCCGTTCTTATCCTCAGTTTCATTTAGAATGATTGGAATTGAAACAGATAATGTATCGGTAAATCGTTTAACACCTACTCAAATAGCATCTCGAAGAAAAGCGGCTTTTAGGTGCAATAATAACTGACAGTGATCAGCATTAATCAACGGTTATTCGCTCTCATTCCTCCATCATTCTTAAGGGAAACTCTTCTTCAAAAATTAAGCAGATGTAATATATTCTCAAAAGTTCCTAAGCGTTAATGTCAAAAATGTTTCAAATCAATTCGGTTGTCCTCAGCCATAATTCGTATATATATATATATATATATATATATATATATATATATATATATATATATATATATATATATAAATCAATTGTCTGTCTGTTTCTTATACAAGTCCATACCGATTGACCGATTTTGACCAAACTTGGAACACTGGTAGGTCTTGATCCGGGAAGTCTCGTAGGCTCGGTCAAAAACGTCTACCAATCTCTCTGTATGTATGTCCGTCCCTTATACAAATCCTCACAGTTCGACTTGGCACACATGAACGTCTTGATTCGTGGAGAGTCATAGGCTAGGTCAAAGTCATCTAGGACTTACAGTTTGGAGGTCAAGGGTTCGAAACTACGAACCCAAATAGTTACAGATTTGCGTTATTCGAATTTAGTATTTCTTATTTGGTTTCTAATTTATTTTTGCTTTTCTAAATGCAGAAAGTAGATGTATAATGGCACGCCGGGTAACAGCCAGTATATATATATATATATATATATATATATAAACTTCATTATTGAATATAATAATAATTAATGGATAAGGAATTTGAAATGTCTATGATTGGTAGTTACCTCTGGAATGCAAAAACCCAGTCGCCATAAGTGGCAGTAGTCAAATCGATGGAGTCAGCGAAGAACTTCCTGTATATTGACAATCTTTTGTATATAGAAAGATGGCTGTTGTATTGGGCCAACTGGGTTTCAACGTTCATTTCCCAATAGTTGGGGTTGACAGGGATCCAGGTTTCGTTAGCTTTAGAAAATCCTGGAAAATATTTTTTTTTTTTAAGTAATAGTTTACATTGACGAATATGAAGAAACTTGTTCTTCTTCCCTTTATATTAATAATAGGATAGTACAAAACTATTTTCTATGTATTTATATAGCTAGGGTATTGGCCACACCCTACTTACCCATTCGTACCTACTAGACAGAAAGGACAGACCAACTTGTAGATATTGTAACGAGACTCTGACCGTCAAACACATACTTACCAACTACAGACAACGCAGTGATGTAAATATTGACCTAAGACATACGGGACTTACCGACAGAAGGTAGCCCACACACAGCTTCACTACTTAAATATTTAAAAAGTCCGACTCGCAGGAACTGCATCATCTTAGCGCGGTTCCGTTCTTATCCCTAGTCTCACTTGGAAAGATTAAAATAGAAGCAGTTATTGTTTTGGTTCCACTTTTCTTGAAAGGTCTTGATTTATGATCATACCTGAATGAGTCTGCCAACCTCAGAAAGGCCACCACTAGTCAGTTGAAAATTGTCACAAGGTCTTGGAATCTCTCTTGAAGCTATATTTCTAACATTAAATTGTTTTTCTTATTTTACTTAACCTGTTTTATTGTCAAATACATTATCCAATTATAAGCAATTAAAAAATAACAATAAATAAAACCAGACAAAAAGAACCGTTCGAGTAACCGAAATCAATTACTTTAAAGTTATAAGCACTTATTTTCCCATTAACTATTCAAAACTTTCTTCAGAATCTGTTTTCAGAGCATTTAGTAAGCTTTCTAATGGTAACCTTCCGCTTACCAATATTCTCAACCGTTTTCGAGTTATTAAGGAAAGTATACAAAGTTACCAAAACTTTTCATGTCTGTTAATAAAATATTTTATTCTAACCCTTCCTTAACTCCAAACGTAACCAAAATTTCAACATATTAGTTTTGATGAAATTTGAACATGCAGAAAATGTTTCAACGGAACCCCATGATTCCAAGTGCCCAAACAAAAAAAGCTTAGAATAGAAACAGATATTTTGTTCGGCCTTTGTTCAGAGGGGTTTATGACCTTACCTGGTCGGGTCCGCCAGACCCCAGAATCCTCTTCTAGAGATACTTATTTCATACGTTTCAATGCATTGAAAAATATCCAACATTTTCACAATTTCTTGTGTTCTTCTACTATAGTAATAATTCTACAAATAAAATCAATTCAAAAATAAAATAAAAACCCAACAGAATAAAGGCAGTTGAAAATATTCAAAGGGCGTCATCGAATCTCTCTCTTGGAAAGCTATATTTCTAACAAATATGATTAATAAATAATAATTATGGTTATGAGGATGACATTATGACGCAATCCGGAATTAGCGTCTAGAAAATTTGACTTTTCAGAACACACGGATCACATTAATAACGGTTCCTTATACTAATCCATACCGTTCGGCCGATTATGACTAAACTTGGCACACAGGAAGATCTTGATCGGAGGAGCCTCGCAGGCTAAGACAAAACCGTGTACCAGCTGTGTGTCTGTATGGTTGTTCCTTATACAAATCCACACGGATAACCGATTTTGATCAAACTTGGCACACAGGTAGATCTTGATCGGAGGAGTCTCGCAGGCTAAGATAAAACCGTGTACCAGCTGTGTGTCTGTATGTTTGTTCCTTATTCAAATCCACTCGGATAACCGATTTTGATCAAACTTGGCACACAGGTAGATCTTGATCGGAGGAGTCTCGCAGGCTAAGGCAAAACCGTGTACCAGCTGTGTGTCTGTATGTTTGTTCCTTATACAAATCCACACGGATAACCGATTTTGATCAAACTTGGCACACAGGTAGATCTTGATCGGAGGAGTCTCGCGGGCTAAGACAAAACCGTGTACCAGCTGTCTGTCTGTATGTTTGTTCCTTATACAAATCCACACGGATAACCGATTTTGATCAAACTTGGCACACAGATAGGTCTTGATCCGAGGAGTGTCATAGGCTAGGTCGAAATCATTCGGACGTCACGGGTTCAAAATAAATAAGAGTTTGATTACCTACTATTATAACTATAACAGTAATAATAAGAACATATAATCACTAGGTGACAATAGAATCACATGTTAATAATGCAATTTAAATTTGCGTTAACGAAGTAAAAAAGACCCAACTTGGCACACATGTAAGTTTTGCTTCGGGGTGTGTCATAGGCTAGGTTAAAATCGTCTAGGATTCACAGTTCAGAGGCCATGGGTTCGAAACTATGAACCAAAATAGTTACAAATTTGCGTTATTAGATTTTAATATTACTTATTTAGCTTCTTTATTTTTGCTCTTCTAGATGTAGAAATTAGGTGTAGAATGGCACGCCGGGTAACAGCTAATATATATATATATATATATATATATATATATATATATATAAAAATCAGTCCCGTAACAGGCCACGAAGGCCCTGAGGGGCAGATACTATAGAGGTATCTGATTCATGAACATACGGCACACTAGGGAGATAGTGTGGTCAGTACTATGCTCCTGCCGCCTGATTTTCCCCTTGGCTGCTTCGACTGCTAGAGTCATTAGCACCAACCAAGGTACCCATTATTAAATTAATTAAAGGCTGGGTTGGCCTAGGGACGGTCAGGGAGGCCGAATTCAACCCATGAACTAAGACACTAGAAGAAAAAATCTTTAGTGCTTGCTCGGGATTTGAACTCAGGCCTCCAGCTTATTAGTCCAGTGCTCTACCACTGAGCTAACCTCGCCCCCATATATATATATATATATATATATATATATATTTGTATGGCAAAAACATAAAATATGTGCACACACTCCTTTGTAAAGGGCATTGCCCTAAAACAAAGAACCAATAAAAAAATAACTATGTGGGAAATCCTTCTTTACATTAATTTTTCCTCTCTTTCTTGGCTTATTTTTTTTCTTCATATACAAATTTATTTCTAAATATTACTGTATATGAAATTCTACTTACCAGCATTTCTAGAAGTGTCCCATTGGAATGGCGTTCTGTACTTCTCCCTCTCGATGGGATCGACCATCTGATCTTGGCGTAGGTAGGTGTCAGGCATACCGAGTTCTTCGCCTTGGTATGTCACTCCTACACCAGGCATGAGGAGCACAAACATGTGTAAGGCGTCGACTAGTTCGTCTCCGAACTTGGTCGCCGCTCTGTGGTTGTCGTGATTTCCGGTCTGAAAATAATCGTTGACGGTTCGGTGATTGTATTATTATATGAAAAGATATTAACACTTTCGCTGCTGGTGTGATTACGGACTCTAGCGATCCTATCCGCTTACGAGTGTCCCTTCGGAAGGACACTCCTCCAATACTTTTACCTTCAGATTCAAAGCGCTCGTAAATGGAGGGGCTCACTTTTACAGCTCCAGGTAAAGACAGTTGCCTTCAGTATTGTTTGGGCTTTCCAACAGTGTGTTCCGTTCTCAAATCGGCTGACTGGATAAATTGTTATGACTTTTTTATGAAAAATATATAGATTAGCGAATAAGGCGGAAGGTCAATAACACTACGCCACACACTTTCACATTTTTTATTTCTCTTCCCTAAATGTTTCGCACCATTTTGGCACCTCTTCAGGGGAATATGCTTAAAACATAAATTAAGCCTCAACTTGAGAAGGGGAACCTTCCAGTAGCAGTCCTGACGAGGCCCTGCTAGTGGAAGGTTCTCCTTCTCAAGATGAGGCTGAATTTATATTTTAAGTATGTTCCCCCGAAGAGGCTCCAAAATGGTGCGAAACATGTAGGGAAGAGAAATAAAAAATGTGAAAGTGTGTGGCGTAGTGTTATTGACCTTCCGTCTTATTCGCTAATTCTATATATTTGAGCTAAGGGTCAATTAATGATTAATTAAAAAAAATGTATACATGAATAATTCAAACGAAAAATTCACCCGATACTGAGGTATTCCCATACAATGACAGCCGCAGCGAAAGTGTTAATAGTTAACTTCAAGAGGATATCATATTCAATAAAGTTATGTTCCAAGGGAAATATGACTTTGAAAAGTCGAGGGGTGATGTAAGGGTGGGTTTACACTTGATAGTTATTGCAGGATATTTATATCAGAGAGAAATTGCGACTAATGAAAACCATGTAAAATGTATGTCGGCAATAAATTCTACCATGAGCAATTTATTGCAGACATACATTTTACATGGGGTTTCAATAGTCGCAATTTCTCTCTGATATAAATATCCTGCAATAACTATCAAGTGTAAACCCACCCTTAGGGTCGGTAATCTCTTGGACTTGGAGTAAGTGAACAAATATGAGAGAAAAGGTTGGCTGTCCATCTCTGGAGATGTGGGAACAATGAATCCTCAGACGCTGTGTCTGGGTCATTCAAACAACACTTGGCAGACACGTAAGGTAATTCAGGTAAGGTCTAAGACCAGAAGAGGTAAATCTCGAAAAGCTAGAGCAGAGGTGGGGTGAAGGGTTTATAAGGGCTGGCTCCCCTCCGACGCACAGTGGGACCAAACGACATTGCTTGTTTAAAAAAAATGCTACAGCCTCCAAATCTTAACCTATTTCCATGCACTTCATTTTTAATGAAAGCTAATACAATTTAGAACAACTTTGTCTAGACAGATTTTTGTTTCCCCTGTTTAAAAAATTAACGTGTCAATAATTCAGGAACCTTTACAATTGAACTGATATAATTGACATTAATTACAATCCTGATTATACTTGGAAAAAATCAGACTCCAATACTCTTCAAATTTATCTTTCATTCATTTTTGAATGATTTGGGGATATATTTTGATTTTTCCCTATATAATCAGGATTTGAATGTTTAATTTCAACGATATCAGTGCTGATATTAAATTTGATGAAAAATTAAATATTAATTTATGTTAAATTGTTAATGTTATAACAATTATTTAACGTAATTTTATAAACAGAGGAAACAAAATACAAAAATCGAGCTAGACAAAGTTGTTTTAAATTACATTAGCTTTCATTTTGAAAATATTGCTTTGAAATCGGTTAAGATTTAGTGACTGTAGCTTCTTTTCAAACACGAAATATCGTTTGGCCCGACTAGTCGCGACTGTGCGACGTTTCAGACTCTACTGCGTCATCTTAGCGACGTTTGGCCCGACTAGTCGCGACTGTGCGACGTTTCAGACTCTACTGCGTCATCTTAGCGACGTTTGGCCCGACTAGTCGCGACTGTGCGACGTTTCAGACTCTACTGCGTCATCTTAGCGACGTTTGGCCCGACTAGTCGCGACTGTGCGACGTTTCAGACTCTACTGCGTCATCTTAGCGACGTTTGGCCCGACTAGTCGCGACTGTGCGACGTTTCAGACTCTACTGCGTCATCTTAGCGACGTTTGGCCCGACTAGTCGCGACTGTGCGACGTTTCAGACTCTACTGCGTCATCTTAGCGACGTTTGGCCCGACTAGTCACGACTGTGCGACGTTTCAGACTCTACTGCGTCATCTTAGCGACGTTTGGCCCGACTAGTCACGACTGTGCGACGTTTCAGACTCTACTGCGTCATCTTAGCGACGTTTGGCCCGACTAGTCGCGACTGTGCGACGTTTCAGACTCTACTGCGTCATCTTAGCGACGTTTGGCCCGACTAGTCGCGACTGTGCGACGTTTCAGACTCTACTGCGTCATCTTAGCGACGTTTGGCCCGACTAGTCACGACTGTGCGACGTTTCAGACTCTACTGCGTCATCTTAGCGACGTTTGGCCCGACTAGTCGCGACTGTGCGACGTTTCAGACTCTACTGCGTCATCTTAGCGACGTTTGGCCCGACTAGTCACGACTGTGCGACGTTTCAGACTCTACTGCGTCATCTTAGCGACGTTTGGCCCGAATAGTCGCGACTGTGCGACGTTTCAGACTCTACTGCGTCATCTTAGCGACGTTTGGCCCGACTAGTCGCGACTGTGCGACGTTTCAGACTCTACTGCGTCATCTTAGCGACGTTTGGCCCGAATAGTCGCGACTGTGCGACGTTTCAGACTCTACTGCGTCATCTTAGCGACGTTTGGCCCGACTAGTCGCGACTGTGCGACGTTTCAGACTCTACTGCGTCATCTTAGCGACGTTTGGCCCGACTAGTCGCGACTGTGTGACGTTTCAGACTCTACTGCGTCATCTTAGCGACGTTTGGCCCGACTAGTCGCGACTGTGCGACGTTTCAGACTCTACTGCGTCATCTTAGCGACGTTTGGCCCGACTAGTCACGACTGTGCGACGTTTCAGACTCTACTGCGTCATCTTAGCGACGTTTGGCCCGACTAGTCGCGACTGTGCGACGTTTCAGACTCTACTGCGTCATCTTAGCGACGTTTTATGATCTTTATGTGTGTAACAATAATCCTAGTGTCAGTTAAAGCTTTGAAATGGAATTCCGCATCTCTAAAATGTTTTCCTAAAATATTTATACGGACAGAGGCACAGGGACTCATTTTACAGATGTGGCAGAAAACATGGTACGAAACACGGGACAACAAACTAAGGGAGATTAAAGAAACAGTCCGGGAATGGCCTTCCAGCAGCAGATGTAACAGACGAGAAGTAATCGTTCTGTGCAGGCTAAGGATAGGCCATTCCCGACTTACTCACTCTTACATTATGACAGGACAAGACAGACCAACTTGTCAGTACTGTAATACACAACTTACTGTTAAACACATCCTCACAGACTGTAGACAAAGGCAAAATGATAACATCCCACAAAACATGCACCAACTACTTACAGATGACAGTCACTACATCGGACAAATATTTGAATACCTCAGACATTTAAACATTTATGCCCTCATATAATTTCGCATATAATAAACCATATATAAGTATACAAATATAAATACAACTGATTGAGAACTAAAGCCAACCTCTACAAGGAAGGGATTATGTCCTCTATCTCTATTATTAACATTATTATTATTATTTTATTTATTTATTTTTTTTTTATTTTTTGTTCTAATGTGAATTTTTGGTGTATTTTCATAAATATGTAAAACCCACTTTGGTGTATTTTCATAAATATGTAAAACCCAGTTTGTTGTTGAGTCGCCATAGTTGCGAAAAAATAAATAAATAAAATATTTATGTTGACCCCAACGGTTGACACGCCTTAAACTCAACCAAAAAAAAAAAAATATTTATGTACCTCTCTAAATCCCATTCTTGATAATCTGTCATTTTAGAGTATCATTCTTGATTTGACTGTTCAGCAATCCGAAACGTTTTCAAAAATATAGATTTATTAGGCTAACATATTGCAGGGAAGTTTATACTTTATGAAACAATAATAATTCAATGTAGATAAATTGAAGCGATGTCTTTACCTGCCAGTTCGGCCACTTCATGCCTTTAGGAAGGTCGTTCATGTAACTATCGACCAGAGATCGGAGTTGCGTAGCATTTGTATCGACACGAACATCAGCCACCATCAGGAAGTTGAATGGAACAGTTTTCGGCTGGCAGTACGCCATTGTTTGTGCTCGCGTTGCGTAGGCCTCCAAATACAGAATTCTAGAACAATAAAATGATTCAATCCGTGTTGAATTAAAAATAAAGTCAGTTTTTTTCCCCTACTTGGGAAGGCAACACTAGATTAAGTCATGTCCAAGCTGTTGTGCCTTCATCTCTGGTTTTTATAAATGTACATATACCCTAAATAATTGATAAAAATCATGATATAAATAGGAATCGAACAGACAAATATAAACAATTTCTGACAGGACACGAACATACAAAACACAAATTAAACCCGCCCTGTTTCCTCTGTTAGGTCTATGTTCTCAATACCAACTGTCAAACCCGTCATATGATTTTGCAACATACCCTTTCTCACAGAAATATTCTCATATTACTCCTTGTGTTCTCTTACTGATAGTTACTCCTCAGTTGTTTACTGATAGTTACTCCTCAGTTGTTTACTGATAGTTACTCCTCAGTTGTTTACTGATAGTTACTCCTCAGTTGTTTACTGATAGTTACTCCTCAGTTGTTTACTGATAGTTACTCCTCAATTGTTTACTGATAGTTACTCCTCAATTGTTTACTGATAGTTACTCCTCAGTTGTTTACTGATAGTTACTCCTCAGTTCTTTACTGATAGTTACTCCTCAGTTGTTTACTGATAGTTACTCCTCAGTTCTTTACTGATAGTTACTCCTCAGTTGTTTACTGATAGTTACTCCTCAGTTGTTTACTGATAGTTACTCCTCAGTTGTTTACTGATAGTTACTCCTCAGTTGTTTACTGATAGTTACTCCTCAGTTGTTAACTGATAGTTACTCCTCAGTTGTTTACTGATAGTTACTCCTCAGTTGTTTACTGATAGTTACTCCTCAATTGTTTACTGATAGTTACTCCTCAATTTTTTACTGATAGTTACTCCTCAGTTGTTTACTGATAGTTACTCCTCAATTGTTTACTGATAGTTACTCCTCAGTTGTTTACTGAGAGTTACTCCTCAGTTGTTTACTGATAGTTACTCCTCAGTTGTTTACTGAGAGTTACTCCTCAGTTGTTTACTGATAGTTACTCCTCAGTTCTTTACTGATAGTTACTCCTCAGTTCTTTACTGATAGTTACTCCTCAGTTCTTTACTGATAGTTACTCCTCAGTTCTCTACTGATAGTTACTCCTCAGTTCTTTACTGATAGTTACTCCTCAGTTGTTTACTGATAGTTACTCCTCAGTTGTTTACTGATAGTTACTCCTCAGTTGTTTACTGATAGTTACTCCTCAGTTGTTTACTGATAGTTACTCCTCAGTTGTTTACTGATAGTTACTCCTCAGTTGTTTACTGATAGTTAATCCTCAGTTGTTTACTGATAGTTACTCCTCAGTTGTTTACTGATAGTAAATCCTCAGTTGTTTACTGATAGTTACTCCTCAGTTGTTTACTGATAGTTACTCCTCAGTTGTTTACTGATAGTTACTCCTCAGTTGTTTACTGATAGTTACTCCTCAGTTGTTTACTGATAGTTAATCCTCAGTTGTTTACTGATAGTTACTCCTCAGTTTTTTACTGATAGTTAATCCTCAGTTGTTTACTGATAGTTACTCCTCAGTTGTTTACTGATAGTTAATCCTCAGTTGTTTACTGATAGTTACTCCTCAGTTGTTTACTGATAGTTAATCCTCAGTTGTTTACTGATAGTTAATCCTCAGTTGTTTACTGATAGTTAATCCTCAGTTGTTTACTGATAGTTACTCCTCAGTTGTTTACTGATAGTTACTCCTCAGTTGTTTACTGATAGTTAATCCTCAGTTGTTTACTGATAGTTACTCCTCAGTTGTTTACTGAGATTTCCTTATTATACTTGACCTTTTCATGTGGATTTTTCTCTTTGTCTTACGGATATTTTGTTCAACTGAAGAGATCAGGGCAAAATAGTGCCAAGCAACATTTTTAACGAAACATAACTGTAGCTGCTATATGTTGGATATTATGTGGGACTATGAGTTGAAATGGTTAGGGACAACAAGATTAAGTAGGATCATAGACTGATAGTTTCAGATAATATCCAACATATAGCAGATACAGTAAAGTTATGTTAAAAATGTTGCTTGGCACTATTTTGCCCCGATCTCTTCAATTGTGGTTTCGTTGAAATTTGCTTTGGTGTTTTACAAGGATTGTCCTTTCATTACCAATTTCGTTTTCAATTTTCACGAGTTTATTCCGAACAATTAACGATGACGGGAGGCAAAGTATTTTTTGACAAGAAGATTCTGGACGTAATAACATCTTCGGAATTCCGCTTGGTGCATTCATCAAGAGCAAAATGAATTCTGCCTGACCGCACTATTCCCCTGTATTCAATGTGGCGTTCAAAAGGTTAATGGAAGTTAGCAAATGAAATGATGACTAACTTACTTCTCTTTGTACTCATCTTGTATCATCTTGTCGAACATCTTCATCACCTCGTAGGTTTGCTTCGTACTCATCGTGTAAATGTTGTCGAGACAAGCCCTTCCTAATGCTTCATAATCACATCCTGGTTTGACAGGTTCATCTCGCCACAGGGGATCTTCGGAGATGTATGGGACCGCGTCGACCCGTAGTCCATCCACACCGAGGTCTAGCCAAAATCTCATAACATCCTAAAAAAATAAGCAAAAATATTAATTATAGAGCTTATAATTTTACTTAAATACTAGCTGTGCCCGCGACTTCGTATACTAGAATAGTGACTATGGGCGGTATCTTTTGGATTATACCGTCAAATAAAAAAATCTACTTTACAATAATGCTTCTCTAATCAAATGTTCAACGTGATACTTCACGTTGGCATGACGTTTTTATTTATTAACCGATTGACATGAAAGAACCACCATAATATGTAAGTGAAAAGCGCACAAACGCACAGAAAAAAGTCTAACAATCATTGTTTTGAGTGCTATTGCGTTGTCAAATGCCCCCAATAGCATTTTTTCTCATATATCTTCCATATACAGACAGCGATCCGTTACATTTCAATTATATGTATATATACATATCGTCCCTACTATTTCATGCAGAATATAATGGTTTTCAGTTCAAGTTGATAGCTCTATAAATAAAGAAGATATTAACCTTTTTGCTAACATCTGAAAACGCAACAAATGACCGAACTTAACAACTGAATTACTAATTATAAATTTGTAAAGAAAATAGTTTTGTACTCCCAGATATATGTACATATGGAAATTGTATTGTTAAAAATTAAATAAAACATGTCAGCCAGATCCATTGGTTGATTTGATATGGATTGACCCACGAGCAAAGTCTCGAATCTGAAAAATGAGATTTTTGACATGATTTGATAGTTTGACATGATAGGTATGATATAAATTAGATGTATAGATTTATAACGCTCCACATTAACAAGTTGACTGCCAGAGTATTTTTTAAGATTTTTGTGTGACAGTCGATATGGTCACTCGCAACCATACCGTGTCAAAAACAATGCTCTACCGTGCACCAAAAGCATGCCAATCCCACAAACCGTGCTTTGATTGGCGAACTTTGAGCTGTTCCCCTTTGGTTCGATGGAGCAGTTCCTGCACTCTGTGGTTATGGTTTGGTAATTTTATTTTTTATTTCTAACAAAGATTTTACTAAATATATTATTATTTTACCTTCAAAGCTTCGACGAGTTTTGGATTGCTGAAGTTGTAATCAGGCTGGAAAGGTTCGAACTGATGAAGATAGAACTGCTTTCTTTCCTCGACGTAAGACCATGCGGATTCCTTCTTGCTAATTTCAGATTTCTGCAAACAGGAATTGTGCGTTAATAAAAACTTAATAAAATCTTCTTCCTTTTCAAAGAGATTCGCCCTCTGATTGAAGGCAAGGTCTGGTTGCGCCGTTGGGGTCCTCTGCCGGTATCTTCGGCCCATCACCCAGCAATCAGATCCAACAATTTCCTTCCCCGTTAAGCTACTTATTTTTTCTACATATCATGGGCGTATATAAGGGGGGCTGCAGCCCCCCCCCCCCCCGAAATTTTCATTTGGTGAAAACATTTCATGTTAAGAAAGCCTATAACAACGAAAAATGTCTTCTACAATTTACCCCGTCCCAACTAGGTGTCCACAGGACCTTAAAACTCAAAATTTTACACTAAAATATTTAATATATATATATATATATATATATATATATATTAAAATATATGCCTAGGTGCTCCCAGATACCCCAAAATTATTTTCTATATACGTTAGTGCTACATATTCCCATCCCTATAACCTGGAGCAGCTTCTTTAGTGAATAATGCATGAAAACAGAAATATGACCTATATCAACTAGAAAATATGCATGAAGGTCATTGCATATCTTAGACAGCTAAGTGATATCTACGGTGGAACAGAGAACTATTAGTTCCTGTAAAATCCGCTAGATAGAACTAGCAACAGAAGTAGTTTACAAGACATCTGCATTCATTTCTAGTAAACCGAGTACTTGTCATCTAGGCATGGAGGCGTAAATAAAGGGGGGGGGCTCCCGGAATTTTAATTCAATCAATATAAATGTTTCATAAATAATTAGTTAGTTACAGTTAGTTCAGAAAAAAAATAATATTTGTTAGGTGTAATACCGTTTTAGTTAGTGAACTACTGCAAGTTCTAGATTATCAGTATTCCACCCCCCCCCCCCCCCCCCCCCAATTACTGATTGGACCGTACTGAACGCAGACCAACATTTGAGCGAGTACTTGACACTTGTCAACAAGCCAGCTTAATGGAAGCTAGAAGTGCAGACGGACCGTACTGAACGCAGACCTCCTTTTGAACGAGTACTTGACACTTGTCACTAAGCCAGCTTAATGGAAGCGAGAAGTGCAGACGGACCGTACTGAAGACATTTGTCCACCAAAACGTGAGCGAGTACTTGTCACTAAGCACTTGCAAGAGGACAAATACTGTTCTCCTGACTCCAGAAAAGTAGACATAATACAACAACTCGGATAGCGTCTTAGATTCTCCTGCGGGAGATGGTGGGTTTGGTTCCCACCGGCGTCGATGCGCCGCACAGTGTGGCGTTCTTATGGAGTAAGTTCTTCATGGGCTTATAAGGAAATAATCTCGGGGGGAGGGGGGGCTGGGAACACTTGGAGCTATGGAATACTAACAATCTGGAATTTGGAATAGTTAGCCAACTATTACACATACAAAAAAACAAATATTTTTTCTGCAGTAAGTGATCTTATTTAATTTATTTTTAAGGATTTTATGACACATTTTTACCAATTAAATTAAAATTTCGGAGGGGGGGCTGCAGCCCCCT
Source organism: Gonocerus acuteangulatus (assembly GCA_946811695.1). NCBI lineage: Eukaryota > Metazoa > Arthropoda > Insecta > Hemiptera > Coreidae > Gonocerus > Gonocerus acuteangulatus. The sequence goes on from OX328125.1 coordinate 114,678,719, forward strand.
CAGCTGACCCTTACATACGCCCATGCAACAGTTAACTGCAATTTTTATACAGAATATTGAGTTTGACGCTTACAACAAATTTAAAAGAGCTAAACCTCCTATGTTTATTGCAGTGTTCGCTTGCTTAGTTATATGATTAAATTTCACAGCTCTTGTGTAACTGAAATTTTGACGATCACAGTAAATTGTTTTTGTACTTTAGGTTGGTAATATATAATTAGGAATTATCCATATTTTGCTCAATCGACGTCGATCGAATATTCGTCTTAACTCTTGCTTAAAATTGAAACAGATGTCTGACAATCCTTTTAAATTTTTTTGAAAATACTGGTCTATTGAGGGATTGTTTGAACCAATTTAAGAAAATACTATTGAGTAACTTTTATACAAATTTGTGAAGACAAAATATGATTATAATACTCACCCAATTGTTGGGAGGTATTGGGTTGCCATTGGAATCAAACCCTTTAGGATCCTTCCAAACATAGAAGTCTCTGAATTCTCCTTGTCCTGTCTTAGATCCCTTGAACCATTCATGTTCGTCGCTCGAGTGGTTAGGTACGAAATCCATAATAAGCTTCATACCTAATACAAAAATGAAAAAAATAAGATAATAATTTTTAAATTAGGTATTATGGAGCTTAGAGCACTCTGTCAATATTTGTTTAATATTTTTGGCATAAATATGCTTTAGCGATGATTAAACTGAAACAAAGGTACAAAAACGTGTCCGCCATGTACAAAAAAGAAGACTATATGTCATACAGTACATTACATAGGTTTGTCGGGTGGACCTAAAGCGTATTTATGTTCCGGAATTTGGGCAGAAGGCCGTAAACGATTAGTAAGTTTTTTTTGGTGTACTACTTTATTCTTAGCATACCCTACATGTTTCGTTTCCTTCATGCCACCTCCTCTGGGGCCAGTAAATCCCCATGTGTGATCCCCGCGCCACCCATATTTACCCATAAGCGCTGTGCGTTACCATATGGTAACGCCAATATCTAGCGATGAAAGAAAAATTATATTATATATAAGTTCGTAAAATTGATTTATTTGTGTTAAAATTTTTTGAAAAAAAAAGAAACTCCGGCGCTAATGGGTTAAGACTTGGCGAGGGGTCCACAAATGGGATTTAATGGACCCTGAGGAGGTGGTATGAAGGCCACGAATCATGCAGGGCAAGCCAACAATAAACTAGTTCATAAGAAAAAGGAGCAATATTTTTTGACCATCGCCAAATATATCAAATAATATGAATACACTTAATTAATTGGTCAGAAATAATTTTCAATACACGTGGAATAGAAAATAATTTTTTTTTTTTGTTAACTGAGATATTTTACACTACCTACTAGAAGGGGGGTCTCCCGTGGTCTAGTGGCTAGCGCGCTAGATTCATAAGCGGGTTCGATCCCCACCGGCGCCAGAAATTTTCTCAGAAAAAAAAAACAAAAAAAAAACCTACTAGAAGGGTTTTAATTTGTTTTCATCAAGTAAAGCTGTGGCCGATCCTTAAGCAATATAAGAATACTTCATTTTACCATTCTAGATGACCAAATTGATGTCTCTCGGAAGTAACTATTATTGCTACCAATAAAAATACTTTAAAATGATACTTAAAAATGATACTTTAAAATATCTAAATAATAACGGGCGTTACTGTCCTGTAATATCAATTTATTTTTTAATTCATTTATTTATCAGCACCCGCAACTAAGGTGATGTGCTCGAAACAATTATACAGATACATTTCTAGTTGTACTTAAAAAAATACATTCTAAATTCTTAAGAATAACAGAAAAAATTCATTGGAACAAGTCAGTTCATGTAGTTACAAATAAGGTCTGTTTACAATTTCTTCGTGAAAGAAGGTGTAAAATAAGAAGTTGTTTAGCACTGTTGTTGATACTGTGAATAAGGTACATACAAGATATTTGGTACCGAGTTGAATATACAGTCAGAATAATTGTGAAACAATAAATTAATAACATAGATTATAATGTATAGTAATATAAATGAGGCTGTTACCTCTGGCATGGAGGGCAGCAAGAAGGTCCTTGAAATCCTGTAGAGTTCCGAAATTAGGATTAATTGCTCTGTAATCGGAAATATCATATCCTTGATCCTTCAATGGTGATGCATAGATCGGTGTCAGCCAGACAATACCAACTCCAATCCTATTTAGATATGACACGTGTTGAGTTATTCCTAAAAAAAAATAAAAAATATCTTTAATATCTTTTGGTCATAGCGTAAATTAGAAAACAAGCAGTTATCCTCCATACCAATAGTGAGGAAACGTGTTTATCACTTTGGTTATGGCGTGAGGGAAGAAACAGGAAAACCTGTTTATCACTTTGGTTATGGCGTCAGGGAAGAAACAGGAAAACCTGTTTATCACTTTGGTTATGGCGTGAGGGAAGAAACAGGAAAACCTGTTTATCACTTTGGTTATGGTGTGAGGGAAGAAACAGGAAAACCTGTTTATCACTTTGGTTATGGCGTGAGGGAAGAAACAGGAAAACCTGTTTATCACTTTGGTTATGGTGTGAGGGAAGAAACAGGAAAACCTGTTTATCACTTTGGTTATGGCGTGAGGGAAGAAACAGGAAAGCCTGTTTATTACTTTGGTTATGGCGTGAGGGAAGAAACAGGAAAGCCTGTTTATCACTTTGGTTATGGCGTGAGGGAAGAAACAGGAAAACCTGTTTATCACTTTGGTTATGGCGTGAGGGAAGAAACAGGAAAACCTGTTTATCACTTTGGTTATGGCGTGAGGGAAGAAACAGGAAAGCCGGTTTATCACTTTGGTTATGGCGTGAGGGAAGAAACAGGAAAGCCTGTTTATCACTTTGGTTATGGCGTGAGGGAAGAAACAGGAAAACCTGTTTATCACTTTGGTTATGGTGTGAGGGAAGAAACAGGAAAACCTGTTTATCACTTTGGTTATGGTGTGAGGGAAGAAACAGGAAAACCTGTTTATCACTTTGGTTATGGTGTGAGGGAAGAAACAGGAAAACCTGTTTATTACTTTGGTTATGGTGTGAGGGAAGAAACAGGAAAACCTGTTTATCACTTTGGTTATGGTGTGAGGGAAGAAACAGGAAAACCTGTTTATCACTTTGGTTATGGTGTGAGGGAAGAAACAGGAAAACCTGTTTATTACTTTGGTTATGGTGTGAGGGAAGAAACAGGAAAACCTGTTTATCACTTTGGTTATGGTGTGAGGGAAGAAACAGGAAAACCTGTTTATCACTTTGGTTATGGTGTGAGGGAAGAAACAGGAAAACCTGTTTACCACTTTGGTTATGGTGTGAGGGAAGAAACAGGAAAACCTGTTTATCACTTTGGTTATGGTGTGAGGGAAGAAACAGGAAAACCTGTTTATCACTTTGGTTATGGTGTGAGGGAAGAAACAGGAAAACCTGTTTATCACTTTGGTTATAGTGTGAGGGAAGAAACAGGAAAACCTGTTTATCACTTTGGTTATGGTGTGAGGGAAGGAACAGGAAAACCTGTTTATTACTTTGGTTATGGTGTCAGGGAAGAAACAGGAAAACCTGTTTATCACTTTGGTTATGGTGTGAGGGAAGAAACAGGAAAACCTGTTTATTACTTTGATTATGGCGTGAGGGAAGAAACTGGAAAACCGGTATCGGCAGAAACTTCATTACACACACACAAAAAAAAAAACTCTTGTTCAACATACACAGTCAATAAATATGACACACTCCTAGTCACAATGTTTGGCGTAGAACTCACAGTATCTTCTCCAAATAACTTCATGTGCCTCTAACACCTTCCCCTCCTCCATTAATATTATCAAAAACTATTTATGGAATTTATTTAAAACTGACATTTCTCTGAAAATAAAATTAAATAAATTTGTAATTGAAGGGAGCTGAAAATGGTACGCATAATTTTTATTTGATATTATAACCCTCAAAAAACTATGGCGGGCCCCCTTGAGACCACGTGTCCCTAACCTATTGTACACTTTCCCCCCTTCCTATCACAGGAAAATTTAATGTTTATACACACATAAACATTACATGAACATCTGGCAGAAATATTTATGAACCACTTTACGCTGATTTCAAATTCGAACATTCGAAAATGAAGAAGAAGAGCAATCAGGAATAAACGTTCTAGTACCCGACCAAGAAAATCAAATAGATACTAACTACAATTCCAAGTTTACTATTGAATCGATCCATGCAAAAAGAACTTCAGTCCATTTTTTCCCAATAAGAGTTCCGATAATATTTTCGTTAGTATGAGTGATGAATTCTGTGTATCTAAAGGTAACTTCACATTTCTATGTTAGGACTTCAGTCCAATACATAGTTGCCATAGAAACATAGTCCTAATTTTATTATTCCAGGTAGAAAGGGCTTCAGTCTAGTTTTCTCAAAACTACTGATTTTGGACTGAAGCTCTTTTTGCATGGATCGATTCATTTTGGAACTCAACTACGCAATAGATGAACTAACACTGACAACTCCCGGTTCGGGAACCAGAATCTTAGAGAATCCATTATAAAATAATAAAACCCGGAAAAATAAATAATTACCAAACAGTTATAGGCCTATATCACTTACCAGTTGCTTCTCTAAGCTGCTTGAGAAAACGGTGGACAAAAGGCTAACATGGATTACAGCGAAATATTTACAATACCATATGGGGGAACTTCGATCTACTCAGAATCTTACAGACAATCCATAATAATTCCAAGAATAAAATCGGGAAAGATAAATTATTACCAAACAGTTATAGACCTATTTACTAGGGGCCTTTCCAAGCTTGGGAAAATGGCGAACAAAAGGCTCTACTTTGATGATCTAACAATACTACTAAACACCTCTAGCCCTGACAAGATGACAAGAATACTTCAGAATCTACTAAATAATGCCTATCTTGTAATCTAGCCTTATTCGAGCAAAAATAGACTCGCAGTGCAGTAAAAAAAAAAAAAAAAAAAAAAAAAAAATAGTAAAATATCGAATGGTTACTATCCACTTACCACAATCCCATCCATTTTCGGGATGATTTAGAAACTTTACAAATATTCCAATAATGCAGATATTTGCCAATAAAATAATTTTTCCCTAACTTTCTTACCCCCCCCCCCCCCCAAAGTAACCAGAATGTAAATATCTTCGTTTTTATGGTTACCAAACACTTATAAAAAGTTTAAAAAGAATCCATCGTTTCAGTACCCGATTTGAAAACTAGTTAGAAAAACTGGTATTATAATTTTTCTAGAAAACGGATATAAACGGTTCCATTCGTTTTCCTAGGTTGAAGAACCTACAAAGCGTATACCTACAAGCCTATACAAAAACGTTATTGTTATGATTTTTTTGCTAGAAGTTCGGCCAATAACAGTGTCCCGGTTGGCGGATTTTGATAGTTAACGAACTCCACCTTCGAAATCTCACAAAGCATTTTGTATCTTCATTAATAATGATTCCACAATAATTTGTGGCAGCCAGAGAGTGTACAGCCATATATATGTCTCTCTCTCTCTCTCTCTTTCTATATATATATATATATATATATATATATATATATATATATATATATACACAAATTAGAACCAAAGTTTTTTTGTTTTTTTTTTTTGGTGTTTTAAGGCAGTTCAACCACTAGGGTCATGGATGCCTATGTATATGCGTGCAATTGAAAATTAATTGACGTAAACATGTAAAAGAGTATATTATTTGAATCATATATTTAGATTAATCATATACTTAATATTTAATCAATCATATAATTAGTCAATGAATATATTTTTATTTTAGGGGGAAAAAACAAAAAAAAAAAAAAAACTGTTAAATAGTCAGAATAAAATAAGATAACAAAGGGAAAAAATACTTAAAAATGTGGTGTAAATGTAAACACGTGGGATGACACACACACAAACACTCATACATACATACACACACACGCGCGCACACACCTTCACACACACACAAGTGTATTTTCTAGATCTACTTCTCCTTATAGATTTCATTGTTATTTATATTTTTGTGAACAGATCTGTAGCCCTGAGGAATCTCAATGTTCTCCGACACAATTCATGGTCGTCTCCAAGTATATCAAAGAGAGTACCATGAATGTCCAGTTGATTTCGAATCTCCTCGTAGGCTCTACAGTCCGTGAAAATATGTTTAATTGTTAGATCTTCACCACATTCAGGCCTTTCTTCCCGTCTGAATAAATAAGAATGGGTGAGATTAGTATGGCCAATTCGCACTCTCGACAGAACCACCTCATCCCGCCTACTGGAGAACCAAAGTTTCTTTCGTGATATATGGGTTCTGAAAAATAAAATTTTGTTGGCGGCACTAAAAAACGTAATCGGTCCAATTTGTTACGTGCTCCATTACGCCGAAAAACAATATTCGATTGAACAGATTCTTTTGGTTAACGAGCTTGACTTTTGGTTAACGAGCTGGACTTTTGGTTAACGAGCTTGACTTTTGGTTAACGAGCTTGACTTTTGGTTAACGAGCTTGACTTTTGGTTAACGAGCTTGACTTTTGGTTAACGAGCTTGACTTTTGGTTAACGAGCTTGACTTTTGGTTAACGAGCTTGACTTTTGGTTAACGAGCTTGACTTTTGGTTAACGAGCTTGACTTTTCAAATCAGAAAAAAAGATATCTTCTAAATCGGAAAATTGTTGAGGCTGCTAGAGAGCGTCATAAGCGCGGTTCTTACATATGGAGGACGGGAGAAAACCCGCTAAAAATGAATTGATTGGTATTTTCCAATAATCGTGTTTCCTAAGATAATTTAAGAGTTGTTACGAGGAACTAATGAAGGAAGGAGTAAGCAAACAGACAATAGATTTGCAAATATTGGCTATTCTTACAATCAGGGGATATTCAAATTCGTGGACAAATATTTGTCTATATTTTACTTCCTCTAATAAATCTATAGCATTTCCTGGTTACCTCGCTCCTTAGGCGTTTTCAGTCTTAATTTTCAAAAATGGTCCTATAAAATTTGGAGAAAAAAGGGTCTTTTTGCGAAGACCACATCCAGTTACTTTTGAAGCAGCAGTAGTGATTTATAACAGCTACTCGTACTCGCTGATAAGCTTATAGGTTCTTTGCTGGTTATCTACTACTTCTTGACTCGTTATCTACGGTTATAATTCATATTAGATAATGGCAAGCAATATTTATTAATAAAAAAGTTAATATAATCAAAATCAATTCTCTCAACTAAGGAAAAAGTTATTAAGCATTAAAGTTGACTGTTTTGCAGGTTATGAACAAACAAGGATATTTGTAAACCAACATATTTTATTCCTTTTCTCTCTCTTTTTTTGGATATTTTACATTTATTAGGCATTACATACTATGCGTTTCCGCTCGTTACGCAACGCTCCGCTCGCTCAAGAAGATATCAAAACCCTAGTCAATCCAACTAACAATTAATAGAATTACATACATTAATTTTAGCGACTCTAGTCCATCCAACTCGCTAAAATTAATAGGATTCCATTAACTTTTCCGAGTAAGAAACCAATCCCTTTTTCTTTGTCAGGAACATCGCAAACTAATTGTAGAAGACCCATTTTTTCTCACTAACACAAGCAGAGCTTTTTCATAAACAAAAGCTAATTCACTGTTGAAGGTTACTTTCCTCCCAGGAAGAACCAAAGCAATTGGTCATCGGAATCCTCCAATAGGAAGGCAAAGGAGTTATGCGCATGCGCTGAATCACTGATACAATCACTACTGCTACTTCAAAAGTAACTGGATGTGGTCCTCGCAAAAAGACCCGAAAACAAAATTCTTTGTCTTATTTGAAAAATCCACTTGGCGAGGAAATAGTTGCGCTTAGATTATTGTGTTGATAGGCTTGCAGTTAAAATGTTTACAGCTTTTCTAAAGTAGACGAACGAATGATTTTTTTTTTAGGCGATATCTGTAACCGCTTTCAAAAAAAAAGTTACTCGTTTCTCTAGCTAATTTTCGTTTCGGGTATTCTCAAACGATTTATTCAGGTGAAAACGGTTCCTCTCATTTCCTCTAAAAACCTGGTTTTTTTTTGTTTTGCTTTTATTTTGATATTTTCTATTTGCCTAGTCAAAACATAATCATCATCTCCTTGATATATAAATTGGCTTAACATTTTTTTAACGATTTTCTTTTTGGGTTTACGACGTGTCAACCTTTGTTTGAGGTCTTAATGCGAGTTAAAGTAGTTTAAAATATATACAGAACGCAGTGTTTGTTCCCTGTTCTTAAAATATTTTCTAATTTATGTTCATCTTCCTAATTGTTATTTTTTTTTTTTCTAATTTTGGTAAGTTTAGAATTTCGTTGGTTGTGATTTATTTCCATTATAAAAAATCCATAATTTGTATTAAGGAGGTCAATATGAATAATAATGGTTGTTTAATGGTGAGGTTAACACAGCTGTGTCCCACAAAGTCATTTGAAGAAAGGTAAAATTAAAATGTATTGGCATGAAGCAATATAACGGACCGTATTGTCCATCATAATTACTCGGATATTCTTATAATTGACAAGGGGAATAAGCCAGCTGATATTATTGATATCGTAGTCTCCAATGAGGAGAATATTCGGAAATATGCCGAGAAGGTGTGAAAATACCAGGACTTGGTCAAGGAGCTGGAAGATTCCACTATGGTAAAAACTATTATTATATCGACCAATGGACTCATCCCAGAGACCTCGGTTGATAATTACTAAGCTAATAGTTACTTAAAACTCTCGGAGGAATTAATATCATGCGCCCAACAAACGGTACTGCTTGATTGATACTACGGGAATAGTAAGAATATTCTCGAACGAAAGATCGTAATAACATAAGAATAAATTAAGATTAACTGCCACCTGGGTAGAGGCAGTATATACAAAACATGGGTAGAGGCAGTATATACAAAACATGGGTAGAGGCAGTATATACAAAAAAAAAATAAAAAAATAAAACAAATGAAATAAAAAACAACAATTCATTTTGTTTCCAGTGTCCCCCGAAAGAATATATCCCAGAAATCTGAGGAGACCCCCTCCCCTATACTAAAAAAAATAATTATTTGTTCTTGACATAAGTCTCATACAAAGGAGAACAAGTTGCTAAGATAATTGTGTTTCACATATAACATCTTTTTATGGACTATTCTAAGTAATTGTTAAATTCATTCATCCACATGCAACATAGAAATAATTATTATAATTGTCTATAAGGTTGTTTATTCATTTATTAATAATTCCCCTATACCTGTGTTTGAACCAAGGGTAAACTAATATAATTTTGAAATTTCTCTTTATTCTATTGTTTTGATGAATTGTACGAATTGTGGTAGGAGATCTGAACTGCATGAGTTGCCTATGGGGCGATTTATATACAAGTGTGATAGATCTTCGGGTTCATTTAGTTACAGGGAGATCAATAATGTTTGGTTGTTAATTTTGTGGTAGAGTTTTACAGGGTTGATGAGATAAATTTTATTTTGGATATGAGGATCTGAGTTATAAGTTGCGTAAATCTGAAGGGAAGGCCAGCTGAGTGAATGTTAGATAATTTTATCTGAATCAAAATTAACCAATAGCCCGATACTTTACCTTTAAGATCTCCATTTCCATCGCCATCGGAATCTGCGAAGGATCTAGGATAGACTTGATATAGAATGCTGGTATTCCACCATTCTGCTTTAGCAATGGCAGAACTTGCTAACAACAGCAGACCTACAGCAGCTGCTGACTTCATCTTGACAAGATAACAATCTTCTGGAATCTTCTCTTTTATTCTTAACACTCCTCCCTTCCCCTCGCTATGACATCTGCCAATATTTTCAGGATAAACAAATAGGGCGCCATTTTTGTAAATGTTTTTTTATTTATCGAATGATGTGTTCATTTCATTATTTATTAATGGGTTCCTTCCTGCTTCCTAATGATGCGGTTGTGAAAACACCTGATTACACATGGAAATCAAATCGCATTTTTCCCAACTCCAGAAATACAGGAAGAAGAAAATATTTGAGTAAATCTGATATTTTTGGCTTATAATCGTATATACGTATACAGTGAAACCTCCTTATAGCGGACACCTCAGGGAGACCCAAAATTGTCCACTATAGAGAGGTGTCCGCTATACAGAGGGGTTGGTCCAGATGGATACGTACCGAATTTGTACATTTAATTCATGTTTTAATTAACCATTTAATAATTAACCGTAACAAGTTTCTTTTAAGTATATAGAAAGAAGTTCAATAAGTATAAATTTAGAAAAAGTTTTTATTCTAACAAGTTTAAAGCATAAAGTTCTTAGTTCTCGGACAGCATTTTTGTCATAATTTTCCGTCCATTTCTTCAAAATTTCATCTTTCCTTTTCAATATTTCTGCTGCTTGTGTTTTCCCTATCTTAAAAAACTCGTCAACTTTACGCACACCACATTTTTCGCGATTGGAAAATGTTTTCGCGTCAATTTCTTCTTTAAGTGTCAGAGATTTCCGATTAGACATATTGAAGAGGAGGCACGATAATTACTCAACAAGAGCTAAAAACCAACTGAAAAGTGAAGAGAGGGAAGTTCTGCGGAAGAAATGTGAACCGAACAGAGTTATAGGCAAAACAATAGTAATCTGCCAGCGGGAAAATCATATGCTTCTGCTGAAAAGGAAGAGGTTCCTGTTGTGGAATTTCTAGGAAGATATTACTAGTCACTATTCTGTATATATATCTTATTCTTACAAAGAGTTTGTTATTGTTAACGCATTTTACTGGAAACCTACACCGATAGGAAGGCTTCTATAAATAACATTAGCTGTAATTGTCCATAGTAAGGAGGTAAAAAATCAGGTTTCTCTGTCCGTGTCCTTTATACAGAGGTGTCCGCAATATAGAGGTTCATTTTACCTATAGAAAAATTCCGGACTGCGAGAAAATGTCCGTTAATGGAGGTGTACGCTTTAGGGAGTTGTCCGTTAAGGGAGGTTTCACTGTATATCCCCCAAAAAACTAGCGTTGAAAAAATAGTATACCTATGAATGTTATGGTATAGTATTGGGCCAAGTATAGGCTCATAATACCTCGTCAAGAACCTAATAATACCCTCTCACTTATTTGTGTAATTCCAACTTGGCCAGTTTTCGTTAAATGACGGCCACTATAACAATCGGATTTATATATTCGTCAGTGGCAGAAGGTCAATTTTATAAAGACACACTTTCTTTCTTCTGTACTCTTTTATGCTTTTAGGCTCTACATGTTTCACGTCGCTGTGGCGCCTCTTCAGGAGCACTTAATCTAAATAAAATAAAATATGGTTATAGCCTAACCATTAGAGAACCTTCCGCAGGTAGGGCCACGTCTGGACTGATAAGATCAATCATGTCTACTGGGTATCAGCTGTTTAAAATCGATAGTTTTAGGGTAAATGTCGATTTTCCAAAAGAAGTTTTTGTCATTTCATAACTTTTTTTTTTTTTTAAGTCGTCTTGTTTATTAAATTAAAAAATATTTTATCCAGGTATTTAATATCTGTTTTTTTGTTGGCGGCCTTTTTCCTATTTTTAATTATGTGTATATTTTCCTTAATTTTTCTTTTTATGGGGTTTTTCTCTTTATCTAATATCTTTACCGTGTCAAAATTAAATGTGTGGATATATTGTATCGCATGATCCACCAATGCAGTCTTGTTGTCTTTCTCGTCAAGGTTTTTGGTATGTTGTTTGATTCTCTTTTAGCGCGGTTCCTCCCTCCCCCATAGGGAGGGAGGAACCGCGCATACTTCATACTTCCTGCCTTAGGGAGGAACATTTTTGTCGGTTATACAATTTATAATGTAAAGTGATGTACATCTTGCTGTTTGTGTGTGTAATAAATGAATATGAACTTGACATGCTTTTATGAATCTCCCACACTTACTACTTTTAAATAATTTCTTATCTCAACAATTTTAATTATAAAATGGCACATTTAATTTTAAAAAATATGGTAGTAATACCCATTATGAATAACTTGCAGAAGGAATCAATTACATTCTCTTCTAGATTTGTACCAAAAATATTTACTTTATTATCTTAAATTATTCCTCCAAGCCCTCAATCTTAGAACCTTTAAAAAAATATGTTCCATTAAGGAGAAGGCAGCAACCATAGAGTTTTATATCATTTTTATTGTTTCATAACGTTTTGTCCATCGCAAGCCTAACTTAATTTCACTTTTAATATTTAAATTTATATCATTTTAATTTGCTGTCATGGAATTGTCTTTAAACCATTTCCTTCTTATTAAAATGAATTCTTTCATTTATCCCCCCCCCCCAGGTGAATTGAATTTTCCATGCAATTTTCTATTAATCTAAATATGCCAAGCCTCTTTATTATTGACATATTTACACCCAGCAGTTTTATTATATTTTTATATCTGCTTTCTTTTGTCTGAGATATTTATATCCTCTGACTACTCCATTATTTAAATACGCTTGCAATTTGAGCACAATATTGTTGCAAAATTAAAAAAAAAAAAAAAAAAAGGCCACGAGGACCCTAAGTGGCAGATACTATAGATGAATCTGATTCATGACTGTACAGCGCACTAGGGGGATAGTGTGGTCAGTACAATGCTCCAGCCGCCTGATTTTCCCCTAGGCTGCTTCGACACCTCAAGCCATTAGCACCCAGGGTATCCATTGGTAAATTTATTAAAGGCTGGGTTGGCCTAGGGACTGCCAGTGAGGCCAAATTCAACCCAAGAACGAAGACATTAGAAGAAAAAATCTTTATTGTTTGCTCGAGATTCGATCTCAGGTGCTCCAGTTTATTAGTCCAGTGCTCTACCACTGAGCTAACCTCGACCCCTCGCCAAATCAAATTAATCCCCCATTAATTTATTTAGTATAAGTTCTTATTGAAATTCCCAAATAGCTTTAATTCATTGTTGTCTATAGCTGCAACAAAAATATCTAAATTTGTTTTTCTTAGATAGCCCTATTTCCTATGACAAAAGGGCTATCCTTAAAGAAGAGCTCATAAACCTTAAGATTTGAAAGAGAAGCTTTAATATAACGGAAAATGTCAACAACAAAATGTGAAAGTTTATTTGGAACAAAAAGTTTTTAATACTTTCCTTTTGGCTCAGTTAACATAAATCCTGCATCAATTACTTTTTCAATCATAGAAAGAAAAACCTTAGTTACAGATTATTACATGAAAAGGCTTAGAACATAACATATTAATATTATATTTAAAAAAACAAAAACAATACAAATAAAGAATAGTTTCAGTTATACTAGATTAAAACTTATAACTAAGTAAGTATGACCTTAATTAAATGCTTAATTTTGTTGCTATTTTTTAATATATATTTATTTATGGACCACACATTATTTTCTTTAAAAAATTATACACAGGTAGTTTGGTTAGGATTTTCTTTAAAGTGGTACTACAATTACATGATTCCAGTATACTTTTTAAAATAAGGGTTAATTTATTTTCCACCCCACATTCAGTGAAAATTTGAAAAATAATTTTTTGAACTGAGCTCTCAACTTATAAACTTACTTTCTCATAATTTGAACAAGTGTCATATAATCATTCATTTTAATATATAATATAAATTAGGAGTACCATGACATGCTGGGTAACAGGTATTTAATATGAAACATGTGTAGCATGCCAAACCCGGTAACACCTATTTAATATAAAGTAGGTGTAGCATGGCACACCGGGTAACAGCTAGTATATATATATATATATATATATATATATATATATATATATATATATTTGTCTGTTCGCTCATTTCTGGCTTCCCTGATGGTCCGATTTTGATGAAATTTGGTACAAAAATCAGTCGTACAATTTGAAAGATCAGGTTCATCAAGTTAACCAGCAAAATCCACCCACTGGAAGATGGCGTTTGGGGCGAAATTCGCGCAAAAAAAAATCGTAACGCTTACGTTTTTGAGTTCATAAGCTTGTAAGTACTCGTTTTATAGGCTTCTTGGGCTAGGAAAACGAATGAAACCATTTTCAAGGCGATAGCTTTAACCGTTTTCGAGAAAATTGGAAAAATAGTTTTTGAATACCGTTTTTGGTTTGGGTACTTAGAATCACGGGATTCAGGTGAAACATTATCTGCATGTTCTACTTTCATTAAAACTAATATGTTGAAAGTTATGTTACGTTTGGAGTTCAGGAAGGGTTAGAATAAAATATTTTATGAACAGACATGAAAAGTTTTGGTAACTTTGTATACTTTCCTTAATATCTCGAAAAAGGTTGAGAATCTTGGTAAACAAAAGATTACCATTAGAATGCTTACTAAATGCTCTACAAAAAAGGTTCTAATGAAAGTTTTGATTAGGCGATGTCAATCGGAGAAATAAGTGCTTAAAACATTAAAGTAATTGATTTCGCTTATTCGAACTGTTCTTTTTGTCTTTGATTTTGGTACTTAGAATCAAGGGCTTCAGTTGAAACATTTTCTGCATGTTTGAATTTTATCAAAACTAATATGTTGAAAATTTGGTTACGTTTGGAGTAGAGGAAGGATTAAAATAAAATATTTGATTTTTAGACATGAAATGTTTTGGGAACTTCGTATATTTTCATTAATATCACGAAAACGGTTTGGAATCTTGGCAAGCAAAAGATTACCATTCGAAAGGTTACTAAATTTTCTACAAAAAATGTTTTGAAGACATTTGCGATGGGATGGTCATATTTGGAGAAATAAGTGCTTAAAACATAGGTAATTTCGTTCATTTGAACGAATCTTTTTGTGTGTTTCCTACAGTTTTTTTTTTCACTGCTCGTTATTTTTGTGATTGCTTATAGTAGTCAAATGTATTAGTCAATAAAACAGGATACGTATATATAGAAACAATATTTTGTTTCAACGGAATCTTGGAATTCGAAGATGCCCTATGAATATCTAGATTACTGTACTGGTGTTGATTTCGTTCTTTAGAATTGTTTTTGGTATTCCCTATTTTCAGAAGTTTTTATCTATTTATTAATTTTTTTTTTAAATTCATTGAACGAAATCATATGAATTCAATGGTGAGGAGCTAGGAGGCTTAGGGTGGAGTGCATTCCCAGTACAGGTATCGCCCAGTGGACCCTCGTCATCTGTAAGTTCCTTTCTAGGGTCATAAAGATAAGCCTCCAAACAACTGTAAGAATGTAGGATTTCTAATTTTTGCCAGTATCAGAACAGCCGCTGTTTACATACCACAGTGGTACTGACGTACCGGTTTATACTAGTTGCACTCCACACGGTGGTAGTACTTGGTGTATGCCACAGCGGATTGCTCATTATAATCTTATTTTATACGTATTAAATAGATACCTAAAAAAAGTTTATTTGTGTATAAGTGTTGCGTTATTGGGATTAGAATAAAATATTTTATTAACAGACATGAAATACTTCGGAATCTTTGTATATTGTCCTTAATTTTTTTTTTCTTTTATGGTGTATCGAAATCTGAGTCATTAGCACCATTTTAGCGCGGTTCCTCCCTCCCCCATAGGGAGGAACCCCGCTTATAAGGTTGATACAATGAAACAATCCGGAAGTGCCGACTAGAAAATTTTGCGTTTCAGAACCCCTAGAGACCGAAAATGATGGTGGTTCAAATTTGTATATATTATATATATATATATATATATATATATATATATATATATATATATATATATATATTTGTCTGTTCGCTCTCTAGCTCGAAGACGAATGGTCCGATTTTGATGAAATTTGGTACAAAAATCCGTCGTCCAATTTGAAAGGTCAAGTTCGTTAACCAGCGAAATCCGCCTACCGGAAGATGGCGTTTGGGGCGAAATTCGCGCAAAAAAAATCGTAACGCTTACGTTTTTGAGTTCATAAGCTTCTAAGTACTCGTTTTATATGATTCCTGGGCTAGGAAAACGAATGAAACCATTTTCAAGGCGATAGCTTTAACCGTTTTTGAGAAAATTGGAAAAATAGTTTTTGAATACCGTTTTTGGTTTGGGTACTTAGAATCATGGGATTCAGTTGAAACTTTATCTGCATGTTCTACTTTCATTAAAACTAATATGTTGAAAGTTTTGTTACGTTTGGAGTTAAGGAAGGGTTAGAATAAAATATTTTATGAACAGACATGAAAAGTTTTGGGAAGTTCGTATACTTTCATTAATATCTCGAACACGGTTGGGAAATCGTGGTAAGTGGATAGAAACTATTTGAAAGCTTACTAAATTTTCTACAAAAAAGATTCTAAAACTATTTTTGATTAGGTTATGTCAATCGGAGAAATAAGTGCTTAAAACTTCAAATACGTCTGTTTTGTTCTTATGAACGGGTTTTTGTCGTTCTTGTTGTAATTTTTGTCTCTTTCCCTTCGTTTTTTATTGCTTTTTAGTTTTGTAATTTCTTATGTTGCGAAAATTTTGTGTGTAAAACAGGATATGAAAAATGAGGCCAATTTTCTGTTGCTAGAAATAATATAAATTTTGGGAACTTTCTTTAATATCTCGAAAACTGTTGAGAATTTTGGTAAACGGAAGAATACCATTAGAAAGCTTACTAAATGCTCTACATAAAAGGTTCTAATGAAAGTTTTGATTAGGCGATGTCAATCGGAGAAATAAGAGCTTAAAGCTTTAAAGTAATTGATTTCGCTTATTCAAAGTGTTCTTTTCGCCTGTATTTTATTCCTTGTTATTTTTTAATTGCTTATAGTTGGATAATGTATTCGAAAATAAAACAGGTTAAGTAAAATAACAAAAACAATTTATTGTTAGAAATATAGATTTCCAAGATTCCAAGACCTTGCAACTAGCGGGACGGTTTCTTGTGTTGCCGACCCTTCCAGGTCAGATTGTAAATCCTACCTTTCAAGACTGGTGGAACCAAAATATAACTGTCAGGGTTCGGTCACTGCTACTTAATAAAACTACATTTTATCGTAAAAATGGTTTTATTGTGCCGACGTTTCGGCTTGAACTTCAAGCCTTCATCAGGGCTGTAAATACAAGTAGGACATATTTAACACTAATATATGCACATATCTATGTAAATATATATATATATATATATATATATACATATATAATATATATATATTTATATATATGCATATACACATACACATATACACGCACACATATGTACATATATATGCCCACATACCTACACATATGGGGTATGTATTATTAAGTAGCAGTGACCTAACCCGGACAATCCCTACCTTGCATCATCAACGGTCAACGATCTCCTCTCAACAAAATAATAACTGCTTCTATTTTAATCTTTCGAAATTAGACTAGGGATAAGAACGGAACCGCGCTAAGATGAGGCAGTTCCTGCGAGTCGGACTTTTTTCCTTATGAGCTTATATAATACTTAGATTTAGCTAGCGACAATATTTTACACCGCAATTAAAGTGATTTGCTCTTCTTATAAACATAATATTTATATTATAATATAAACCTAACACATTAATTTGTCTGACAAAAAAAAAGTCCGACCCGCAGGAACTGCTTCATCTTAGCGCGGTTCCGTTCTTATCTCAAGTGCGATTAGTGAAGGAATATAGCAGCTATCAGTAGGTATTAGCACCATTTTCCCCCCTTAATATCTTCAAAACAGTTAAGAAATCGTGGGAAGTACGATGTAACCATTCAAAAGCTTACTAAATTCTCTAAAAAAAAGATTCTGAAGCAAATTTCGATGGGGCAATGTCAGTCGGAGAAGTAAGTGCTTAAAACTACGAAAGTGTTAGTTTTGTTATTTTAAACGGGTTTTTGTCACTGTTTACCTCACTTTTATTTTTAAGTTTATTTAACGGTGGAATGAGTATTTCATTAAAGCTGAGGAAATAAGAATCATATTGGTAATAGAGTTTTCTTAGAGTAAGCGTCGCGATGACGGGAGAGTCCCATCCGCTTAGAAAACTGTCAGTTTCCATATGTGGCTCTTTAAGCTTCCTTCTCTTTGAGATTTTATTTTATATTTTTAACGAAAGATCAAAACCTACCGATAGCAGCTACTATTTCTTTACTAATCGCACTTCGGATAAGAACGGTACCGCGCTAAGATGATGCAGTTCCTGCGAGTCGGACTTTTTTTAAAAGTTGTCCCTATTCTCCTACATACACCTTATCACACATTGCACAATCAATTTGATATATGTTATATTTGGTTTCTCTTTTAGCGCGGTTCCTCCCTCCCCCATAGGGAGGAACCCCGCTTATAAGGTTGATACAATGAAACAATCCGGAAGTGCCGACTAGAAAATTTTGCGTTTCAGAACCCCTAGAGACCGAAAATGATGGTGGTTCAAATTTGTATATATATATATATGTATATATTTATATATATATATATATATATATATATATATATATATATATATATTTGTCTGTTCGCTCTCTAGCTCGAAGACGAATGGTCCGATTTTGATGAAATTTGGTACAAAAATCCGTCGTCCAATTTGAAAGGTCAAGTTCGTTAACCAGCGAAATCCGCCTACCGGAAGATGGCGTTTGGGGCGAAATTCGCGCAAAAAAAATCGTAACGCTTACGTTTTTGAGTTCATAAGCTTCTAAGTACTCGTTTTATATGATTCCTGGGCTAGGAAAACGAATGAAACCATTTTCAAGGCGATAGCTTTAACCGTTTTTGAGAAAATTGGAAAAATAGTTTTTTTTTTTTTTTGTTTTTTTTAAGGCGTGTCAACCTTAGGGTCATTAACGCCATCGAGTGAATGTTTTATTATATTTTGTGGTGAAATATTTTCTTATTACTTTTGAATTTATTAAATGGTTAGATAAGCTTTTGAATTTTATTTAATTATTTATTATTGATTCTGGTATATTTTGCTTACTGAGATTACTTGCAATGTCATTTTCATTGGCAAATATAGATACAAACATACTCAAAATGTACACATACACACATACAGACACACATGGACACACCTACGCACATACACGAACCCAGTTCCATTCAACCTTACTCACAAATATTAAACATATAGATACAAACATACTCAAAATGTACACATACACACATACACACACCTATGCACATACACAAACCCAGTTCCATTCAGCCTTACTCACAAACATAAAACACACTCACCATTCGCTATCTGTTCAATTGTATGCTTTAGATTTTATTAATTAGTTCCGTTTTGTCTATAAAGTTTAATAGCTTTCTAACGTTATCAGCATCATCTCCAAGTATTTCATCCATGATGTCTGATAACATTAGCTCTTCTCTAATTGATTGATATATTCGGCATTCTGTAAGTAAGTGTTTTACTGTTACTTGAACGTTGCATGATTCACAGATTGGAGGCGGTTCTTTAGAAAAAAGGAATGAATGCGTTAATCTTGTATGCCCAATCCGCAATCGACTTAAGGCAACTTCATGTTTTCTATTGATGCTGGGTGGGGTCTTCCAAGCTTTAACTGTCGATTTTATTTCTCTTAATTTATTGTCCTCTATTATCTGCCATGTAGATTGCCAGTTTTGCCAGACTATTTGCTTGAGGTAATTAATGATATCATTTTTTGGAACATTGTGATAGGGGATTCCTTCATTTACAGCTCTTTTCGCTAAGGTATCGACCTCCTCGTTCTCTTTAATTCCAGAGTGGCCGGGGACCCATACGAAAAGAACTCTTTTACTGTGAAGTTCTGCTATGGTTTCATGAGTAAGTGTGATTAATGGATGATCTGAGAATGGATTCCTTAAAGCAAGAAGTGCAGACAACGAATCCGTAAAAATTACAAGATAATTATTGTTAGTATTTATATTTAAGGCTTTCGTTATGGCCAACAGTTCGGCAGTGAAAATGCTACACATATTGCTGAGGGTGAACAGATTCTTTGTGGCATTGGAGAGTGTAGCAGCACCAACTCCATCGATATCCTTAGAACCGTCAGTGAAAATATGACTAGCTTGTGGTAATTCATTTCGTATTTTAAGAAATTCTTGCTGATAAATATATTGGTTAGTATCTTTCTTCATGAATTTGGTTAATGCAAGGTTGATATTGGGAAAGGGTAGAGACCATGGTTCTCTGGAGGGTACAGCATTATGAATAATAGGCGGTAGGATAATGTTGAATTTAGTCAATAATTCTGATACCCTGATGGGGAAAGGCTTTCTTGGTACTCTTCGTCTAGGCATGGTTACAAGATCCTGGATATATTCGTTAAAGGGGTGATTTTTGGAGGATATGATTGTAATGTAGAAGTCAAGTGTTAATAATTCTCTACGAAGTTCCAAAGGCAGTTCTCCTGCATCAACGCATAAACTGTTTGCAGGGCTAGATCGGAAAGCTCTGGTTGCTAGTCTGATGCCAGCATGATGAATGCTATCAAGCATTTTGAGAGTTGTGGGGGAAGCTGAACCATAGGCCGTGCAGCCATAATCCATCTTGGCTCTCACCAGGCTGCGATATAACATCAACATGCTGACCTTGTCTCCTCCCCATTTAGTGCAAGACAACATTTTGAGGATATTTAGTGCCTTGAAGCAATTTGTCCGCAGAGTTTTTATATGCTTTTTCCAATTAAGATTTTGATCAAAAATAAGTCCCAGAAATTTAGTATTATCTACAAACTTTATACGAGCTCCATTTACAAATAACGGGATTGGGTTTTCTACTTTCTTTTTAGCAAAATATATACATTCAGTTTTAATATTAGAAATGGTGAAGCCTTGATTTTTTAACCAGTCATTAATTCTGTCTAGAGATAGTTGTATGTTGTGGTGCACATTTTGGATTACTTTTCCGTTACAATAAATGACTATATCATCAGCGTACAGCATTGCCTTGACAGGTTCTTCTATGTGATTAAGTAAATCATTTATTGCGATGGAAAACAGAAAGGCACTGATCACACTTCCCTGTGGGACCCCATTTTCTTGAAGTGCCTCTGCCGAGAGCTGAGTACCATTTCGAATACAAAATTTTCGATTTGTCAAAAAATGTTGAATAAAATTAAGTATATGACCGTTTACTCCGATTTGAATGAGTTTGTCAAGTATAAGCCTCCTCCAGACACAATCGAATGCATTTTTGATGTCAATGAATACGGCTAGAACTTTTTCATTAGAATTAAAAGCAGAGGTAATATCTGTCTCTAACCTTACTAGATTATCTCTAGTACTGCGTCCTGGCCTAAATCCACTCTGCCAATTAGTGTAAAGATTATTTTTCTCCATGTACCAATGTAGCCTTTTCATTATCATCCTTTCCATTAATTTACAGAGTGAACAGGTTAAGGAGATGATACGATAACTTGCAGTTTCATCTTGTGGTTTGCCATTTTTAAGTATAGGTATGCACACCGATTTTCTCCAAATGTTAGGGAAATGCGAAGAGACGAAAATTTTGTTGAATACCTTTAAGAGGATTTGTTTATTATCTATTGAAAGGTTTTTTATCATTGATATAGTAATGTTGTCTGGACCAGGAGAGGTGTCCTTGCGAGATTCCAGAGCTAGAGTTAATTCTAAATAAGTAAATGGTAAATTTAGTGGATTAATGGGATCTCTATTTATTTCTATTGGTTGTGATTCTACCAGATGTTTCGTTACTAAGAATTCAGGGCAGTAGTTAGAGTTAGATGAAATGTTTTTAAAATGTTCTGCAAGAAGATTCGCAATATCTGTAGGGCTCGTAATTACTGATAGTCCAGATTTAAGTAGATTTATAGTGTTTGTTCCTTTACGGCCTATAATTTTCTTTACAATGTGCCATATATCGCTTGTAGGAGTATGGCAGTTGATTTGACTGACATACTCCCGCCAAGATTTTCTTTTCGCGATGTTTATGGTTTTTCTTGCTTCTCTCCTAGCGATCATATATATGTTTAAATGCTCAGAGCAGGGGTGTCTTTGAAATTTTCTTAATGCTCTTTTTCTATTCTTGATTGCCTCTTCACATTGTTTATCCCACCAGGGCACTAAGGTTCTCCTACTAATATTTTTGCTTTTTGGTATTGACTGTTCAGCCGCCTGTAAAATTGAAGAATTGAGACATTGAATAATTTGGTCAACATCAGTAGTTTCCGTGTCAATGTGTTTTAGTTGGGCAAGGTCTTGGTATTTACTCCAGGAAGCATCTTTTATTTTCCATTTGGATAAACCACACGATTCAGGTACGGTTTCTTCAAAGGTAATTACCAAAGGGTAATGGTCTGAGCCATAGAGGTCTCCATGAGCACGCCAAGTGCAACGAGGTTCAAGAATAGGACTGCCTATGGAGAGATCTATGATTGACTCTAATCCTGTTCGAGCATTGAGATGCGTTGGCGAATCATCATTCAGGATGCATAACTGATTGATATTAATAAACGCCTCTAGCATTTGCCCTCTTCTATCTGTAGTGGGTGAATGCCACAGACTATTGTGACTATTATAGTCTCCCATAAGGAGTACAGGAGGAGGTAACTGTGCATAGAGGTCATTCAGCTGGGAAGTAGCGAATGGATGGCCTGGAGGTAAATATATTGAGCATATTGTGAGTTTAAAGGGTTTGTAGATTTGTATAGCAACTGCTTGTAAATTTGTTCTTAGTGGAATGTGTGTGCATGGCAGGTTATCAGAAGTAATTATACACACCCCTCCACATGCAATGACACCATCCAAAAAATCTTTTCTGAAAATGTTAAAGCCGGTAAGCCTAACAGTACTGGATTCTTTTAAATATTACTAAAATTGGATTCTTTTAAATATTACTAAAATAAAATTTCTTTTTTCTTTTTTTTTTTTTTTTTTTTTTTTTTTTTTTTTTTTTTTTTTTTAAAAGAAAAAAAATAGTTTTTGAATACCGTTTTTGGTTTGGGTACTTAGAATCATGGGATTCAGTTGAAACTTTATCTGCATGTTCTACTTTCATTAAAACTAATATGTTGAAAGTTTTGTTACGTTTGGAGTTAAGGAAGGGTTAGAATAAAATATTTTATGAACAGACATGAAAAGTTTTGGGAAGTTCGTATACTTTCATTAATATCTCGAACACGGTTGGGAAATCGTGGTAAGTGGATAGAAACTATTTGAAAGCTTACTAAATTCTCTACAAAAAAGATTCTAAAACTATTTTTGATTAGGTTATGTCAATCGGAGAAATAAGTGCTTAAAACTTCAAATACGTCTGTTTTGTTCTTATGAACGGGTTTTTGTCGTTCTTGTTGTAATTTTTGTCTCTTTCCCTTCGTTTTTTATTGCTTTTTAGTTTTGTAATTTCTTATGTTGCGAAAATTTTGTGTGTAAAACAGGATATGAAAAATGAGGCCAATTTTCTGTTGCTAGAAATAATATAAATTTTGGGAACTTTCTTTAATATCTCGAAAACTGTTGAGAATTTTGGTAAACGGAAGAATACCATTAGAAAGCTTACTAAATGCTCTACATAAAAGGTTCTAATGAAAGTTTTGATTAGGCGATGTCAATCGGAGAAATAAGAGCTTAAAGCTTTAAAGTAATTGATTTCGCTTATTCAAAGTGTTCTTTTCGCCTGTATTTTATTCCTTGTTATTTTTTAATTGCTTATAGTTGGATAATGTATTCGAAAATAAAACAGGTTAAGTAAAATAACAAAAACAATTTATTGTTAGAAATATAGATTTCCAAGATTCCAAGACCTTGCAACTAGCGGGACGGTTTCTTGTGTTGCCGACCCTTCCAGGTCAGATTGTAAATCCTACCTTTCAAGACTGGTGGAACCAAAATATAACTGTCAGGGTTCGGTCACTGCTACTTAATAAAACTACATTTTATCGTAAAAATGGTTTTATTGTGCCGACGTTTCGGCTTGAACTTCAAGCCTTCATCAGGGCTGTAAATACAAGTAGGACATATTTAACACTAATATATGCACATATCTATGTATATATATATATATATATATATATATATACATATATAATATATATATATTTATATATATGCATATACACATACACATATACACGCACACATATGTACATATATATGCCCACATACCTACACATATGGGGTATGTATTATTAAGTAGCAGTGACCTAACCCGGACAATCCCTACCTTGCATCATCAACGGTCAACGATCTCCTCTCAACAAAATAATAACTGCTTCTATTTTAATCTTTCGAAATTAGACTAGGGATAAGAACGGAACCGCGCTAAGATGAGGCAGTTCCTGCGAGTCGGACTTTTTCTTTTAAATCATCTTTAATTCGGCTGTAGCTTTTTACGATTTTGTCGTGATATATCCAGGAGATTCTTCCTAGGCCTTTACATTTTGTACATGTACAAAATTTTGTAAATGTAGAGCCTAATAAAAGAGTACAGAAGAATGAAAGTGTGTTTTTATAAAATTGACCTTCTGCCACTGACGAATATATTGGAAAAATAGGGTCACTGTCTTATAATAATCGGATTTATTATAAAATGTCTGGCTTTTAAAGATTCAGGCTTATTATAAACTCTATGATGACTTAGAACGATCGGGTTTATATGAACTCTATGTAAGTCAACGAAAAGTAGCAAAGTTGGAATTGCACAAATAAGTGAGAGGGTCATTCGTACAAGGGACAAATATACAGACACACATCTGATAGACGATTTTGACCTAGCCTATAAGACTGTCCGTAAGAAGTGTGCCATCTTTGGTCAAAATCGGTCAAACGCTGTGGATTTTTATAAGGTACAAACCGTCAACCAGACAAACAGCTTATTTTTATATAAATATACTATCTAGGTACCAGATAAATGGTTCCTAAGAAATTTAGTAAACAAATTTTTCGTCTAATTTGAAAGGTCGTTAACCAGCAGAATCCGTCCACCGGAACCTGGCTTTTGGGGCGAAATTCGCGCAAAGAAAATCGGTTTTCGAGTTCATATGCCTGCTGGTACTCGTTTATGTAGGTTTCTTAACGTAGGAAACGAATAAAACCATTTTTAAAGCGATATCTGTAACAGTTTTCGAGAAACATTGAATATGACAAAGCCTACTTTTTCCAAACTAATTTTTAGTTTGGGTATTCAAAAAAGATTAATTTAGTTGAAACTTGTTCCAGACGTTTAATAT
Organism: Gonocerus acuteangulatus; assembly: GCA_946811695.1. Lineage (NCBI taxonomy): Eukaryota > Metazoa > Arthropoda > Insecta > Hemiptera > Coreidae > Gonocerus > Gonocerus acuteangulatus. Next base: position 114,703,791 of record OX328125.1, read on the forward strand.
TCATCTAATCTAAGATAGATAAATTTTGGCTCCGTTTTGAATCATGTAAATACGAGAAATAAAATATTACATCAACAGGCATGAAAAGTTTTGGGATTTTCGTATATTTTCTAAAATATCTCGAAAACGGTTGGGAAATCGTGGTAAGTGGAAAGTAACCATTCTAAAGCTTACTAAATTCCCTACAAAAAAGGTTCAATTGTGATTTTCGATGGGGCGATGTCAATCCGAGAAATAAGTGCTTAAAACTTACAAATTGTTAGTTTTGTTCTTTTCAAAGTGGTTTTTTCACTGTATTACTGACGTTTTACTTGGTTAATGTTTTAGCGCGGTTCCTCCCTCCCCCATAGGGAGGAACCGCGCTTATAAGGTTGATCTCATGACGCAATCCAGAAGTGCCGACTAGAAAATTTTGCGTTTCAGAACCCCTAGAGACCGAAAATGATGGTGGTTCAAATTTGTATATATATATAAATATTTGTCTGTTCGCTCTCTAGCTAGAAGACGAATGGTCCGATTTTGATGAAATTTGGTACAAAAATCCTTCGTTCAATTTGAAAGGTCAAGTTCGTTAACCAGCAAAATCCGCCTACTGGAAGATGGCGTTTGGGGCGAAATTCGCGCAAAAAAAATCGTAACGCTTACGTTTTTGAGTTCATAAGCTTCTAAGTACTCGTTTTATATGATTCCTGGGCTAGGAAAACGAATGAAACCATTTTCAAGGCGATAGCTTTAACCGTTTTCGAGAAAATTGGAAAAATATTTTTTGAATACCGTTTTTGGTTTGGGTACTTAGAATCATGGGATTCAGTTGAAACATTTTCTGCATGTTCTACTTTCATCAAAACTAATATGTTGAAATTTTGGTTACGTTTGGAGTTAAGGAAGGGTTAGAATAAAATATTTTATTAACAGACTTAAAAAGTTTTGGTAACTTTGTATATTTTCCTTAATATCTCGAAAAAGGTTGAGAATCTTGGTAAACGAAAGAAGACCATTAGAAAGCTTACTAAATGCTCTACAAAAAATGTTCTGATGAAAGTTTTGATTAGGCGATGTCAATCGGAGAAATAAGTGCTTGAAACATTAAAGTGATTTTGCTTATTCGAACTGTTCTTTTTGTCTGTTTTTATTCCTTGTTATTTTTTAATTGCTTATAGTTGGATAATGTATTTTACAATAAAACAGATTAGGCAAAATAAGAAAAACAATTCATTGTTAGAAATATAGCTTGCCACGAGAAAAAGATTCGTTGACGTCTTTTGAATATTTTCAATTGCCTTTATGCTGTTGGTTTTTTTATTTTATTTTTTAATTGATTTTATCTGTAGAATTATTACTATAGTAAAAGAACACAGGAATGTGTGAAAATATTTGATATTTTCCAATTCATTGAAACGTATGAAATGAAGTATCGGTAGAAGAGGATTCTAGGGTCTTGCGGTCCTGACCCCAGGTATAAACCCTTTGAACAAAGGCCGAGGAAAATATTATCTGTTTCTATTCTATGCTTTTCAAATGAGAATAGGGATATGAACAGGAACCGGGGTCTCCCGTGGTCTAATGGCTAGCGCCTTGGATTCATAAGCGGGAGATGGTGGGTTCGATTCCCAACCTCCGGCAGGAATTTTATCATCCCACGGCTCGCTGGTGAAATTCCTCGCTACACCCTGGATGTCGGCGGTAATGACCTAGATGTAGATGTGCCGTAAAAAAAAAAAAAAAAAAAAAAAAAAAAAAAAAAAAAAAAAAAAAAAAAAAAAAAAAAAAACTGGAACCGCGCTAAGATGACGCAGTTCCTGCGATTCGGACTTTTGAGTTCATAAGCACTTGTTTTATAGGCTTCTTGGGCTAGGAAAACAAATGAAACCATTTTCAAGGCGATAGCTTTAACCGTTTTCAGGAAAATTGGAAAAATAGTTTTTGAATACCGTTTTTGGTTTGGGTACTTAAAATCATGGGATTCAGTTGAAATATTTTCTGCATGTTCTACTTTCATTAAAACTAATATGTTGAAATTTGTGTTACGTTTGGAGTTAAGGAAGGGTTAGAATAAAATATTTTATTAACAGACATAAAAAGTTTTCGTAACTTTGTATACCTTCCTTAATATCTCGAAAAAGGTTGAGAATCTTGGTAAACGGAAGATACCATACCCCGGAAATGGTCTGCGAGACAGCGAACACACAAATATTTTATATATATATATATATATATATATATATATATATATATATATATATATACACATATATGACTATGAAAATCACTTGTCTGTTTGCCCCTTATAAAAATCCACACCGTTTGATCGATTTTGACCAAACTTGGCAAACATCTAGTTCGTGATCCGGGGAGACAAATAGGCTAGGTTTAAATCGTCTAGGACTCACAGTTCGGAGGTCAAGGGTTCGAGAACCCGAACAGTTACAGGTTTGCGTCATTAGATTTTAATATTACTTATGTGGTTTCTAATTTTTTTATTTTCACGATGCGGAATGTAGGTTTAATCTGTCACGCCGCACAGTGGTGCCAAACGCTTGATTTTGGGGGGAAAAAACATTTAGGTACTTGAATCTTTCTGATTTCAGGGACATTTTTGAAGTATTTTTTGGTGCCGAGTCGGATGAGACCACTGCCAATTCGATAGAATAATCATTTCAGAAGATAAACGGGTTTTATAGTACGAAAACCCTGAAAAACAGCAAGTATTCTATTTAAAAAAAGTCATATTTTACTCAATTGGTAAAGATATGTATATTTTAACATTTATTATCGAGTGCTTAGTCAATAATTAACAAACAATGTAATACACTTAACTGTTCACGACGTATTGCACTTTATTACAATTTTCGCTTATAATGGATAAATGTTGACTGTTTCACACGAGCTATTAGGTGGGTCTCACTGTTTATGTTCAGTTACTCGCTATCACAAACTGTTCACAAACACTCTGCACAAAACAATAATGATGAACTCGTTCTTCGTGAAATAATGGATAAATGTTGACTGTTTCACACGAGCTATTAGGTGGTTCTCACTGTTAATGTTCAGTTACCCGCTATCACAAACTGTTCACAAACACTCTGCACAAAACAATAATGATGAACTCGTTCTTCGTGAAATAATGGATAAATGTTGACTGTTTCACACGAGCTATTAGGTGGGTATCACTGTTAATGTTCAGTTACTCGCTATCACAAACTGTTCAACAACACTCTGCGCAAAACAATAATGATGAACTCGTTCTTCGTGAAATAATGGATAAATGTTGACTGTTTCACACGAGCTATTAGGTGGTTCTCACCGTTAATGTTCAGTTACTCGCTATCACAAACTGTTCACCAACACTCTGCACAAAACAATAATGATGAACTCGTTCTTCGTGAAATAATGGATAAATGTTGACTGTTTCACACGAGCTATTAGGTGGGTATCACTGTTAATGTTCAGTTACCCGCTATCACAAACTGTTCAACAACACTCTGCACAAAACAATAATGATGAACTCGTTTTTCGTGAAATAATGGATAAATGTTGACTGTTTCACACGAGCTATTAGGTGGGTCTCACTGATAATGTTCAGTTACTCGCTATCACAAACTGTTCACCAACACTCTGCACAAAACAATAATGATGAACTCGTTCTTCGTGAAATAATGGATAAATGTTGACTGTTTCACACGAGCTATTAAGTGGGTCTCACTGTTAATGTTCAGTTACCCGCTATCACAAACTGTTCACCAACACTCTGCACAAAACAATAATGATGAACTCGTTTTTCGTGAAATAATGGATAAATGTTGACTGTTTCACACGAGCTATTAGGTGGGTATCACTGTTAATGTTCAGTTACTCGCTATCACAAACTGTTCACCAACACTCTGCACAAAACAATAATGATGAACTCGTTTTTCGTGAAATAATGGATAAATGTTGACTGTTTCATACGAGCTATTAGGTGGGTCTCACTGTTAATGTTCAGTTACCCGCTATCACAAACTGTTCACCAACACTCTGCACAAAACAATAATGATGAACTCGTTCTTCGTGAAATAATGGATAAATGTTGACTGTTTCACACGAGCTATTAGGTGGTTCTCACTGTTAATGTTCAGTTACCCGCTTTCACAAACTGTTCACAAACACTCTGCACAAAACAATAATGATGAACTCGTTCTTCGTGAAATAATGGATAAATGTTGACTGTTTCACACGAGCTATTAGGTGGGTATCACTGTTAATGTTCAGTTACTCGCTATCACAAACTGTTCAACAACACTCTGCGCAAAACAATAATGATGAACTCGTTCTTCGTGAAATAATGGATAAATGTTGACTGTTTCACACGAGCTATTAGGTGGTTCTCACCGTTAATGTTCAGTTACTCGCTATCACAAACTGTTCACCAACACTCTGCACAAAACAATAATGATGAACTCGTTCTTCGTGAAATAATGGATAAATGTTGACTGTTTCACACGAGCTATTAAGTGGGTCTCACTGTTAATGTTCAGTTACCCGCTATCACAAACTGTTCACCAACACTCTGCACAAAACAATAATGATGAACTCGTTTTTCGTGAAATAATGGATAAATGTTGACTGTTTCACACGAGCTATTAGGTGGGTATCACTGTTAATGTTCAGTTACTCGCTATCACAAACTGTTCACCAACACTCTGCACAAAACAATAATGATGAACTCGTTTTTCGTGAAATAATGGATAAATGTTGACTGTTTCACACGAGCTATTAGGTGGGTCTCACTGTTAATGTTCAGTTACCCGCTATCACAAACTGTTCACCAACACTCTGCACAAAACAATAATGATGAACTCGTTCTTCGTGAAATAATGGATAAATGTTGACTGTTTCACACGAGCTATTAGGTGGTTCTCACTGTTAATGTTCAGTTACCCGCTATCACAAACTGTTCACAAACACTCTGCACAAAACAATAATGATGAACTCGTTCTTCGTGAAATAATGGATAAATGTTGACTGTTTCACACGAGCTATTAGGTGGGTATCACTGTTAATGTTCAGTTACTCGCTATCACAAACTGTTCAACAACACTCTGCGCAAAACAATAATGATGAACTCGTTCTTCGTGAAATAATGGATAAATGTTGACTGTTTCACACGAGCTATTAGGTGGTTCTCACCGTTAATGTTCAGTTACTCGCTATCACAAACTGTTCACCAACACTCTGCACAAAACAATAATGATGAACTCGTTCTTCGTGAAATAATGGATAAATGTTGACTGTTTCACACGAGCTATTAAGTGGGTATCACAGTTAATGTTCAGTTACTCGCTATCACAAACTGTTCAACAACACTCTGCACAAAACAATAATGATGAACTCGTTTTTCGTGAAATAATGGATAAATGTTGACTGTTTCACACGAGCTATTAGGTGGGTATCACTGTTAATGTTCAGTTACCCGCTATCACAAACTGTTCACCAACACTCTGCACAAAACAATAATGATGAACTCGTTTTTCGTGAAATAATGGATAAATGTTGACTGTTTCACACGAGCTATTAGGTGGGTATCACTGTTAATGTTCAGTTACTCGCTATCACAAACTGTTCACCAACACTCTGCACAAAACAATAATGATGAACTCGTTTTTCGTGAAATAATGGATAAATGTTGACTGTTTCACACGAGCTATTAGGTGGGTCTCACAGTTAATGTTCAGTTACTCGCTATCACAAACTGTTCAACAACACTCTGCACAAAACAATAATGATGAACTCGTTTTTCGTGAAATAATCGCATCAATTCATTTTATTAAGCTGAGCACACATACGGCCGAACTTCAAAACATGGACTTTTAGGAAAAACTATGCGGAGACGATAGCTAAGCACCGTTTTTTTTTCTACGCCAAAAAACCTAAGGATAACTTTGTTTCAATACAGATACCTAAATGCACCAATTTCATGGTATATTTTAGCAAAAAAGAAAATTGTATTAAAAGCTACATATATCTACTCATGAAACTTTGTGCGTAATACCAATTTTTTATGACTAAAATAAGTGGTATAAAATATTGTTTTACTTTCTTTCTTTTTTTTTTTTTTTTTACGGCGCATCAACAAATCGTAGCTATTAGCGCCGACATCCAGGGTGCAACCAGGAATTTTCTCAGCGAGCCCTGAGATGAGAAAATTTCTGGCACCGGTGGGGATCGAACCCACCATCTCCCGCTTATGAATCCAGCGCGCTAGCCACTAGACCACGGGAGACCCCATTGTTTTACTATTCCCTAAATACTGTGAGATTTTTACTCGCAGAGAAACGGTCAACAAAAAGATGTTTTGTGGTCATAACTATCAATAAAATGTAAGAGCAATATTAGAGAAGTATTCTACAACTAATTAGGTATAAAAAAATGTTAGTTCAAATGGGTTGAACATCTTCGGTTTTGGAGGTTTTTCTTCCTCTTTGGCACCACTGTGCACCGGTTGACAGCTAGTCTTCCTACACAAGCTTCAATAATCCTAGCCTCTCTCTCGTCTCATTCACAATCCCGTCCAGGGTAGTTGTCCTGTCGATGTACGCTACAGAATCCTAGCCTCTCTCTCGTCTCATTCACAATCCCGTCCAGGCTAGTCTTCCTACACAAGCTTCAATAATCCTAGCCTCTCTCTCGTCTCATTCACAATCCCGTCCAGGGTAGTTGTCCTGTCGATGTACGCTACAGAATCCTAGCCTCTCTCTCGTCTCATTCACAATCCCGTCCAGGCTCGTCTTCCTACACAAGCTTCAAGAATCCTAGCCTCTCTCTCGTCTCATTCACAATCCCGTCCAGGGTAGTTGTCCTGTCGATATACGCTACAGAATCCTAGCCTCTCTCTCGTCTCATTCACAATCCCGTCCAGGCTAGTTGTCCTGTCGATATACGCTACAGAATCCTAGCCTCTCTCTCGTCTCATTCACAATCCCGTCCAGGCTAGTTGTCCTGTCGATATACGCTACAGAATCCTAGCCTCTCTCTCGTCTCATTCACAATCCCGTCCAGGCTAGTTGTCCTGTCGATATACGCTACAGAATCCTAGCCTCTCTCTCGTGTCATTCACAATCCCGTCCAGGCTAGTTGTCCTGTCAATATACGCTATAGAATCCTAGCCTCTCTCTCGTCTAATTCCCAATCCCGTCCAGGGTAGTTGTCCTGTCGATATACGCTACAGAATCCTAGCCTCTCTCTCGTCTCTTTTACAATCCCGTCCAGGCTAGTTGTCCTGTCGATATACGCTACAGAATCCTAGCCTCTCTCTCGTCTCATTCACAATCCCGTCCAGGCTAGTTGTCCTGTCGATATACGCTACAGAATCCTAGCCTCTCTCTCGTCTCATTCACAATCCCGTCCAGGCTAGTTGTCCTGTCAATATACGCTACAGAATCCTAGCCTCTCTCTCGTCTCTTTTACAATCCCGTCCAGGCTAGTTGTCCTGTCGATATACGCTACAGAATCTGAAAAAAGGAGATTTTTCATATTCGACAGTTTGACATGGTAGGGACGATATGGCGGCATCATTATTATAACTAATATTCAATTTAAACAATTATTAAAATAAAAACCAGCCCCTTAACTTGCCACAATAGCCCAGAGAGCCAGATACTAAGGTGGTGTCTGATTCTGGGACACACAGCACACTAGGGAGATAGTATGGTTAGTAGTATGGTCCGGGATTCCCCTTTGAAGACGAAAACTTTAGTGCCCTCGGGGTTGAACAATTATTATTATTGTCTGATTTCCCTTAATCCCGCTCACCACCCATATTAAGACTAATATGAGTCTTATGTGGCATGTAGGCCACGAAACATGTAGAGCAATTAATATATAAAATGTTACAAAAGAAAAGTAAGTACTATTTTTTTACCAACGACATATATATATATGGGTGTGCATGTGTATTTATCACTATTGTTATCTCTATTCCTTTATGACCTTGAAAGACTGAAATTGTTCCAATCATAATGTAAATAATGAATCCAACATGTGCATTCAATTAGAGCCACCATTCTTCAAACACCCTTATCCAAATGTTTTCTGACATTGGCATGCGAACGACGAATGCTAGCATAATTTATTTATGACAATCATTAATAAAAAAATTAATTGCTTTAAATCATCAATCATCGCGATTTTATTTATTTTTATAATATATTTGTTTTACATTTTATTTTATTTTTTATTTAATCTTTTGATGAGTAATCAATGTTTATTGTTTCTTGACCTGAAGCGCTCTTCATATCCCAAACAATTTTTACTCTCATTTAAGGACAAGATGAGAAAATTGACCATTTTTCAACGCCCCAACAAATACGAATAATAATTTGAATTTTTAGCACTTTCCTCCGAAGGAAAGCTATTGAGGTTACACTCATGGCGGATTTTTGAAATATGTCTTATCGATCCTCGCTATTAGAATCCGAAAATAACTCGCGTTAAAATTTATATATATATATATATTATATACGTGTGTTCTTAACACGATAGCGGCCAATGTTCATTGGTTTTCGTCACGAAATATGATGTCTAGCGTTTCTTAGGGTGTGTTTACACTTGCTAGTTATTGCAGGAAATTTATATCAGACAGAAATTGCGACTAGTGTAAACCATGAGCAATTTATGTCTGAGATATATATTTCTATCACGAACTATAGGTGTCGCCACTTCTATACCACCAGGTGTAAACACAGATTTTTACGAGAAGAATTTAATTTCAGAGATAAATATCTTGGCTACTAGCTGTATTGTCGACACTTCTGTACACACAGATTTTAACACTGATTATTTGTGCTTTTGGTGAATTTATCGCAAATTAGAACAAATCCAGAACTGTCCTATACATATCCATGACATAAATGTCCAGCTATTTCTGTCAGTATGTAAACCTTCAAGAGAATATCTATCCGACACCTGACATATATTTCCTGCGAGAAGTGTCAGATGTAAACGCACCCTTAGCAAACGATTGAAAGAGTACGTTAACCAACAAAATCAGCCCACCGGGAAGGGTTTTTCCCCGGAGCTAAAACACTATTTTGACCATGCCTGCCTGTTTTCTACAAAATTGCGGGATTCAATTGAAATATTTTCTACATCTTGGAAATTAATCCTAACTAAGATGTTTAAATTTTGGTTATATTTGGAGTTTATTAATAGACATGAAAAGTTTTCGGATCTTCATACATTTTTCGTAAATATCTCGATAACAGTTGGGAAATCGTGGTAAGTGGAAAGTAACCATTCGAATGATTACTAAATTTCCTACAAAAAAGGTTCTGAAGCAATATTCGATGGGGCAACGTTAATCAGAGATATAAGCGCTTAAACTTAAAAAGTATTTGTTTAGCTCACTTTTTAATTGGTTGTTTTTTTATTTAAATTGCATTTATCAGTAAAATTAGTATTGTAGTAAAATAAGCTAGGAAACGGTGAAAGATATTGGTAATAAGTTTGGAGTGGCTGTGGTAATCATGATGGTAGTGACTAATCATGATGACGTAGGTTGTTTTGAATTCTCCTGACTATATAACCTTCCTCATAGCCTCCAACTGAAGTTATCGTTATTTCTTATTTTATAGAAAGATTTAACCCACGACAGAATGGAATTTTATTCGCCATGAAGCATATATTTACAGTTGATTATAACAGTAAAATGAGCCAACGGCCCCAGCCACGTTGAATGCACCGGTTCCCGTTGATCACCGAAGTTAAGCAACGTCGGGCGTGGTCAGTATCTGAATGGGTGACCGACCACGTGCTGTTGGCATTATAAAAGGGTGGTAACCTACAGATAGCCCGGCGCTAATAGCCACATAGTTGATGCGCCGTTAAAAAAAAAAAAAAAAAAAAAAAAAAAAAAAAAAAAAAAAAAGAATTTGCTAATAAAACCAGATACTTAGAATTACAACGAATTTTTGGTTGTTCATAATAGAGCCTTCTCAGCGGTTGTCGAAGAGTATATACGTTTTCAGTAAATAACTTATACATATTAAGAATTATCCGCATCAGTGAAAGTTGGCTACTGTCAGTTTCCTGTGATTTGTGATGCTAATTTTTTTTTTTTTTTTTTTTTTTTTTTTTTTTTTTTTTTTTTTTTTTTTTTTTTTTTTTACGGCGCATCTACAACTTGGCCATTAGCGCCGATTGTGATGCTAATCTATTCCATTTCTTCGATATGTACGTAACCGCGCTAAGATGACGCAGTTCCTGTGAGTCGGACTTGTTCTGGAAAGCAGTCTACACTACCCAAATTCCGAGGAAAGTGCTTAGTTATGCAGCTTCTTGGGCGACGGACTTTTTTTTCTCATTTCAGTCAAAATTAAGGCAATCTTTTTCCGCAAATGCAATGGCGGCAATGAAAATACGTTATTGTACAAAATTTGAAAGAAATCGGTCTGGAGGGCGTGAAACTGCATTTTTACCAAATTCATTAACGGCAGTGTAGCACGCCAAGGCCTTCAGACTCCAGTGTTCCCTTGCAATCCTGCCTATCCGGGAGGGAAGGTCCCCATCAAGCAGAAAAAAATTGAAGACATTAAGAAGTTGATGCCATACGTTTCAGAAGACCACAAGGATTTTTACTATGAAATATTGGGTTGGCCAACTACTATAAACATAGATGAAGAAGTTCAAGACGATTCAGCAATACATTACTCATTGTATGAACTTTATATCATGAAAATATTTCTTACATATTGTACCATTGATAATAAACTGTTACTCAATATATCCTACAATGTGTTTTACATTATATTAGACCTTATATTTTGCAAGGAGGTACTCCTTAGGCTGTTCCATGCAAGAAGAGCTTCAGTCCAAGCAATATTATTATATTTTAATAATATACTGCATTTGTTAGTAATAACCAATGTTTCATATATAACTTGTGTCAGTATGGGGTACTCAGACAAAAAAAAAAAAAAAAAAAATAGCAGAATAATAAAAAAAATTAAGGGTGTAGACAGTTTTTTTCTCGTTTTCTCAAAACTACTGATTATGGACTGAAGCTCTTTTTGCATGGATCGATTCAAATATATAGTAGATTACGGAATGCCTTATTTTGTCTATCCTCTCTTAACCTGCACATCGAGTGGCATAACATTCGTACTTTTTTTTCAGAAATGTAGCTTTTTTTTGTATTAAGGGCAATATGAACCACAATGGGTCATGGTCACCCTGTGAAAGTAAGACCCAAGAGGATACTTAACGTATTAAGGGCAATATGAACCACAATGGGTCATGGTCACCCTGTGAAAGTAAGACCCAAGAGGGTACTTAACGTATTAAGGGCAATATCAACCACACTGGGTCATGGTCACCCTGTGAAAGTAAGACCCAAGAGGGTACTTAACGTATTCAGGGCAATATCAACCACAATGGGTCATGGTCACCCTGTGAAAGTAAGACCCAAGAGGGTACTTAACGTATTAAGGGCAATATCAACCACAATGGGTCATGGTCACCCTGTGAAAGTAAGAACCAAGAGGGTACTTAACGTATTAAGGGCAATATCAACCACAATGGGTCATGGTCACCCTGTGAAAGTAAGACCCAAGAGGGTACTTAACGTATTCAGGGCAATATCAACCACAATGGGTCATGGTCACCCTGTGAAAGTAAGAACCAAGAGGGTACTTAACGTATTAAGGGCAATATCAACCACAATGGGTCATGGTCACCCTGTGAAAGTAAGAACCAAGAGGGTACTTAACGTATTAAGGGCAATATCAACCACAATGGGTCATGGTCACCCTGTGAAAGTAAGAACCAAGAGGGTACTTAACGTATTAAGGGCAATATCAACCACAATGGGTCATGGTCACCCTGTGAAAGTAAGACCCAAGAGGATACTTAACGTATTAAGGGCAATATGAACCACAATGGGTCATGGTCACCCTGTGAAAGTAAGACCCAAGAGGGTACTTAACGTATTAAGGGCAATATCAACCACAATGGGTCATGGTCACCCTGTGAAAGTAAGACCCAAGAGGGTACTTAACGTATTCAGGGCAATATCAACCACAATGGGTCATGGTCACCCTGTGAAAGTAAGAACCAAGAGGGTACTTAACGTATTAAGGGCAATATCAACCACAATGGGTCATGGTCACCCTGTGAAAGTAAGAACCAAGAGGGTACTTAACGTATTAAGGGCAATATCAACCACAATGGGTCATGGTCACCCTGTGAAAGTAAGAACCAAGAGGGTACTTAACGTATTAAGGGCAATATCAACCACAATGGGTCATGGTCACCCTGTGAAAGTAAGACCCAAGAGGATACTTAACGTATTAAGGGCAATATGAACCACAATGGGTCATGGTCACCCTGTGAAAGTAAGACCCAAGAGGGTACTTAACGTATTAAGGGCAATATCAACCACAATGGGTCATGGTCACCCTGTGAAAGTAAGACCCAAGAGGATACTTAACGTATTAAGGGCAATATCAACCACAATGGGTCATGGTCACCCTGTGAAAGTAAGACCCAAGAGGGTACTTAACGTATTAAGGGCAATATCAACCACAATGGGTCATGGTCACCCTGTGAAAGTAAGACCCAAGAGAATACTTAACGTATTAAAGTTGTCATTTCATAGTTATTGATGTTGTTGTTTGTTCCAATATGGAGACATTTACAATTACTATAAATTGATATTAGAAGAAAAATTAAATAAAGAAACAAATAATAAAATATAAAAAAAAAAATATTAAATAATTATACAAAAAAAATAAATAAAAAAAAATAAAATAAAAGCTTTTATAAAGAGTGACAGGTTAAAATGAAAATAGTTGCTGAGAATAATATTAATTTTTAGATGCGGTTATATTAGTAGTATCAAAACACAAGAATGCCTATATTATTTTGTTAACTGTATTTTGTTAGAATATTGTGTATCAGCAAAATACAGTTTTATGTTAAATTTTGTCTGTTAAATTTGTAGCATCTAGGAATTTAAACAGGTTAATGATTTTTTCTGGATAATCCTCTAGAATTTCATCTAAGGTGCCATCGATTTTGAACCGATTCCTTTCAGTTTGATATGCTATGCACTCTGTAAGTATATGCTTCACCGTGAGGAGGACTCCACAGCTTATAGTTGGGTGGTTCATCTTTGGACATGAGGTAAGAGTGTGTAAGCCGTGTATGCCCTATTCGCAACCTGGCTGACACAACCTCTTGTCTTCTTTCTTGGACAAACCGAAGTTCCCTCTCCTCCATAACCCTGAAGAAGGCTTGTATATCGTTCGCATGAATAAACTCACTTTAACTATAAAATAAACTCATTTCAACTATAAAATTTCAACTATTATTCAATCAAAAGACCGAATCCCGATGATCAAAGACCATCTTTGTACATTTTATTCCGGAAGGTTATCTTCTCCGAATAAATTCTTCTGGAATTTACCTCAGAATGAATTATTTAGCTCAGTACAAACTAGTAAGATGCATTAAATATTTCAATTGTGCAAAATGGTAAATACAAATTCATGGGAAAACAAATAAAATATTGGCTGTCAAAAGATTTATCCATTGATTAGAACTTTATACAAATTGATGTAGAAAAGCAAACAATAACACAAGAGATAAAATGCAGCTAAGGTTCCAAGACTATTGCTGATTTCGGCCGCAGGTAGATGCTCTTGTTGGTTCTAATCCTTCTCCTGAAAACGAATTATCAATAATTAGAAAAAGAAAAACAAAATTTAATACATTCTCCCCTTAAAAACAAACTTATAAATGTTACCATGCTTTAATTCCTGAATTCCTCGACTGAATAACAACCCTTACAAGTTCTGGAAGGTCCGGGAACAACTCAGAAAGTACAAAGTCTTCTTCCTTGTTGTTTAGATTAATTATAACGTAGCAAGTTTTTCTACTACTGGTTCTGAGAAGAAAAAAAACAGAAATTAACAATACATTTTTAATAAAGTAGTAATAATTATTTTGTTGGTAAATAAATTTCTTCTATCCGGGAAGCTCTGAAAGTGTAAACTCAAGGGAAGAAAAAAATGTCATTCGGGAAGCACATAAAAACATTTATATACCTCTTGAAGGCAAAAATCCAGTCGCCATCATTGGCCGTGGTCAAGTGAGTGGATCCAACAAAGAATTTTCTGTAAATAGCCAGTTTTCTGTAAATAGCGAGATGGCTGTTGTATTGAAGGAACTCGGTATCTACGTTAACTTCCCAGTAGTTTGGGTTTACAGGAATCCACGTGTCATTTCCTTTAGTAAACCCTGAAAAATAATTTGTCTTGTGAAATATTTGCTCTTAATAAAAAAAAAAAAGTATTTATTTTTTATATTATTTTTTTTCGGCTGGTCACCATATTATTAGGCCAATTATTATTATAATAAAAGCCCTATGTTATCACCTATCATCGGATTTAATTTTCAGATCATGACCAATTAATTCATAAACAATTACTTTATTATATTCCTTATTATTATTCATTCTCATTTTTTTTCTTTTATTTTTTGTTATTCAATAGAGCAGATCACCCTTGTTGCGAAGCTCTCCAAATGAATAAATAAATAAATAAAGCATTAGTTAAAATGTAAATTAAAACAATGTAACCATTATGCAAATGATTTAGTTAATAATCTGTATTAGAGACGCTTTTAAATAAATAAATTTAAAAACTAAAAAAACTGCCTTGGACTGTAGTAGGAGAGGTATAACTTGACACATGGGTAAAGCGTAGAGGGGACTCGATGTTGCCAGTTCTGCACTCCTCCCAGTCACCACACTGCCTAGGCAACCCAGGAACCCCTTAATTAGCTAGAGGCGCCTCCACCTTCCCAAACATTATGCACAGCCAAGTGACAAGTTATATTTCTCACTCTTAAGCACAAACCTCTCCGTAGGTTGTTTGGGGAGGGAGGGTGAGGCTCCGTGGTTCTCTTCGACTGTAACGATCTCTGCAGGAAGAGGAATCTGGAATTTGGACTCGGTGGTTACGAGGAATATCAGAAACTGCGGGTTAAAGAGTACTTTTAATATCTAATTCATAATTCTAGGACTCTTTAGGCCGAATGGGGCATTGGCTACGGGCTATCTACAGGTAGATAGGTTTAACACCTTTGGTGTAGAAGTGAATCCTCCTCATGAGAATCAGGGGTGTTGGTCACTAGACTACGGGGAGATCCGTCATGTAGTCGTGATTTTCATGAATTGTTTTATGTACCTTGAAATTTTACTATAATGTACCTCTTGGATAGATAAGAAGGTATACGAGGTAAGGTCCAAAAGTTTCCGGCCTGGGATAGAAGGAAAGGTGAAAGAAAAAAAAACTGGTTTTACTGTTGTTCTCCCCTAAGTTCAACACACTTAATACAACGCTTTGGCAACATTTCTATACCATGAAAAAAATAATTTTCTGCTTTCTTAAAAAAAATGTTCTTCCACTGCTGCTTGGAGCTCTTCGTCGGTGTTAAATCGCCTTCTACGAAGGTCAGATTTTAACTTTGAGAAAAGGTAGAAATCGCTAGGGGCCAAGTCTGGGCTGTAGGGTGGATGAGAGATTTCTTGGAATCCATAGTCCTTCACAGCGGCCTTGGCAATCAATGCTGTGTGGACAGAGGCATTGTCGTGAAGGAGGCGGACACCTCTGCTTAACTTCCCTCGCCTCTTCCCTTTAATGGCGTCTCGTAACCGGTGAAGTAGGACTGCATAATACTCACCATTCATTGTGGTATTCCTTTCTTTAAAATCTATCAATAGTATTCCATTAAAGTCCCAAAAAATTGTGGCCATTACCTTTTTTGTTGACTGCGTGACTTTTGCCTTTAAAGGAGGCACTTCTCCTGGTCTTCTCCATTCCATGGTCTCTCTTTTGCTGAGTGGGTCATAATATAGAACCATTGTCTCATCCCCAGTTACAATTGAGTCCAAAAAATTCCTTGGGTCGGCATTATACTCGCGTAAAAATTCATTGCAGCAGTGAACTCGTTCCTGTTTTTGAGCAGCTGAAAGAATTTTTGGAACCCATCTTGCACTAACTTGTTCATATGCAAATGTTCTTTGATGATCCTCAAAACACTTGTTTTTGAAAGCCCTAACCTCGCTGCTATTTCCTTGGTTTTTAGTCGCCGGTCAGACAGCAATTCAGATTCAACAAGTTGGATTGTTTCAGAAGTGACAGCTTCCAATGGGCGACCGGGACGTGGGTCATCTTCTAGACTTTATCTCCCTAACTTAAATAATTTTGCCCATTCTTTCACTGTGGAATACGAGGGGGAGGACTGCCCGTATACACAATCCAAGCGCTCTTTAATTTGCGCAGGAGTAAGACCCTCTTTACAAAATAATTGAATTACCGCACGGTACTCGAGTTTGAACATTGTAAAAATGGGGAGTTTCCTTCAAGGCTGGACACAGACTGACAAGACTGAGGAAGTGCGGGCGATGGGTATGAAGTGAGCAGGCGTGGACCTGCATTGGCGTGCAGGTCCCGCCACGTTTGAAGGAGGGGAAGCAGGACAGGCCGGAAACTTATGGACCTTACTATGTATATGTGTTGGCTAGACTTACCGTGGAACACCAGGTACTGTGCATAGGTGAAAGGTGCAAAACAATATGGTTGGCGCAACAAAAATGTTTTCTTCAAAAGGTAACAATCTTCAATGTAAATAGAAGGCAATTTTACAATAAATAAGGCAGACACTTTAAGGGGGTTAACATGTAAGAAAAACCCCAAAATATTTTGTTTTTTTAATATTAAATGAAGTGCTGCGATATAAGCAGCATCTTCAATAAAAATAATTGAAAATAATTACAAAAGGCCAAAATGGGGTTAAATTATCTGCAAACATGATAATAAATGTTGCCTATGATAAACTGAAAATGAACAGCCATTACAGCTGTATAGGATCATGTGAGCAAGAACCAATGAGAGCGCAGAGAACAACCACAACTGCGCGGTGCTCTCATTCACTCTTACGGTTACACGGAGTGTATTGCAGTCTATCAGAGGCAACATAAATTTTCACAATTCCTGATAATTAAACTCCTGATAATTAAAAAAAGTGTCTGCCCTTTTGTAATTATTTTCAATTATGTTTATTGACATAGCAGCGTGAATAAAGAACTTCATTTAATATTTAAAAAAACAAAACTACTTTAGGTTTTGTTTTTTTTTACATGTTATCCCCCTTAAAATTGTCTGCCTTATTTATTTCACATTGTAAGATTGCGTTAAATTTACATTAAAGATAGTTGGCTTCTGAAGAAAACATTTTTCGAGGCATATTGTTTTGCACCTTTCCCCTATGTGCAGTACCTGGTGTCCCATGATAAGTACAGCCAACACATACCTTCTTATCTACCCAAGAGGTACATAATAGCAAAATTTCAAGGAGCATAAAACACTTCATAAAACGTGCGTTACCAGCTCTTGGACTAATAGGTTACTGTTATTATTATTAGACGAACAAATAATCTATCAACAAGAGTATAACCATATTCAAAGCTCGTATTTATCACCAGTAGATCTTTACCAAGTTTTTGGCAAGAAAGCAAAATTTCATTCATCAGTGCAACCCAATATATATATATATATCTTCTTACCAGCATTCCTGGAAGGGCTCCACTGCATCGGAGACCTGCATTTCTCCCGTTCCAGAGGGTCCACCATCTGCTCCTTCCTGAGGTATACATCCGTCATACCCAGCTCTTCTCCTTGATAGGTCACCGCTACTCCAGGCAGCAACAGGACGAACATGTTCAAGGCATCCACTAGATCTCTGCCGAATCTAGTCGCGGCTCTAGGGTTGTCGTGGTTACCGATCTGCAGGCAATCATAGGGCAATACTTCAGAAATATTTAAATTTTAACGTCCATTATTATTAACTATGAACTTTAGGATGTGTTACCAGGATAGGGCTGATCCCTTTTTTTTCTAAAGAAAACCCACCGCCCCTAGTGAGAATCGAACCCACGACCCTTGACACGGCCCTTTGTACGTTTATCAGTTCGGCCAACAGCTTGCTGTTCATAGAAATGAGAATTTTCGACTGTCGGAACTGTAGGGAACATTTAAACGCCAGATGTTGGCGCGTCCGCATATGAATCTTTGCAGAATATTGAATGCAGCAATATGGAAATCCAATATTCTGTTATAATTAACGAAATATCAAGCTACAGCCCAATAACCAGCTAGAAAAATTACAATCCCGGCGTTTTGTTTTTTTAGCATAAATATGCTCTAGCAGTGACTAAACTGGGAAAAAACGTTACAAAAAGTGTGACAAAAAAGTTTCCGCTGGCGTTCGCGCACGCGCAATGGCCTTGTCCGCAAAATAAGACAGTAGTGCCACAAAGGAGTGTCCGCTGGCGTTCGCGCATGCGCAGTGGCCATGTACCAAAGATGACTTACGTTTTAGAGTGCATTACATAGGTGTATCGGGTGGAACTAGGGTTACAAAAAAGTGTCACAAGAAGGCGTCCGCTAGCGTTCGCGCATGCGCGATGGCCGTGTAAAAAAAGAAGACTATATGTTATACAATACTCTACATAGGTTTGTCGGGTGGGCCTAGGCGTTCCAAGAAACTGCTGGATTTCGTGCCTGCGCAGTGATCATGTACGAAAAAGAATACTGTATGTTATAGAGTACATTACATAGGTTTGTCGGATGGACCTAAAGCATATTTATGTTCCTGAATTTGAGCAGAAGGCTCTAAACGAGATAATTCGTCTTAACACCTTGACGCCCGATGAAATGAAAACTTATGGCAGTTTGAGTTAATCATTATAATTTTTCTTTATTATAATTGGGTTAAACAAAGATAAATGTGATGATTTCCTTACCACCCAGTTTGGCCACCTCATGCCTTCTGGAAGATCCTCCATGTATTTATCGACCAGAGATCGAAGCTCCTTAGCGTTAGTATCAATAGTGACGTTTCTCAACATGAAGAAGTTGAATGGAATAGATTTAGGTTGGTAGTACTGCATAACTTGGTCATGTCTTGCAAAGGCCTCCAAAAACAGGAATCTAAAAGGAAGGAAATCAATCAGCCATTTTCGGATTCCATATTGTAGAAATAATCAGATGGTGCTATTCATCTCAGCTCCAACTTATATACTAATTTATTACATAATTAGCTGTTACCCCGTGTGCAATGCTACACATACTTTATGCACCTAGAAGAGCCGAAATAAATTAGCTGTTACCCGGTGTGCAATGCGACACCCACTTTATGCATCTAGAAGAGCCGAAATAAATTAGAAACCGAATAAGTAATATTAAAATCTAATAACACAAATCTGTGACAGTTCGAGTTCACAGTTTCGAACCCGTGACCTCGGAACTGTTAGTCCTAGACGATTTTAACCAAGCCTACGACTCTCTCCGTATCTGCATCTACCTGTGTGTCAAGATTGATAAAAATTGGTCAAACAGTGTGGATTTGTATAAGGAACAAACATACAAACAGGCAGCTGGTAGACTTCTTTGACCTAGCCTACGAGACATCCCGGGTCAAGGCCTACCTGTGTGCCAAGTTTGGTCAAAATCGGTCAAACGGTGTGGATTTGTATAAGGAACAAACAGACAAACGGACAGACAAGTGATTTTTATATATATAGATATTCAGTATAAATCTTCGAAAATAACTTCCAACTAAAAAAAATCTATTTCGAAGCCGTAAATATGACAGAAGTTTGTTTAATCCCAGTATGCCGAAGTTGTTTCTAGCCACACCCTTTCCCAAGGATGGGGCTCATGGAACCCACAACTCATATTATGAGTAAATCACTCAAGAGTTTTTTATAACTGAAGCATTATAAGAATAACTTTAACTTACTTGTCTTGGTACTCTTCTTGTACCATCTTGTCCAGTTCCTTGACAAACTCGAAGCATTGCGGAGTGTTCTCCGTGTATATGTGGTCTAGACAAGGTCTGCCGATGGACTCCACATCACATCCTTCTATCACAGGTTCATCTCTCCATTCAGGATCGTGTCCTATGAAACCAACAGCGTCAACTCGTAAACCGTCCACGCCGAGGTCCAGCCAGAACCTCATCACGTCCTAGTAAAATAATGTAAAATTATTTTACTAATGTAAAATTAAGACAATTTTACAATGAATAATAAATAAGGCAGACACTTTTAAGGGGGATGATATGTAAAAAAAAAAGTTCGCCACGCAGGAGCTGCATAACTAAGCACTTTCCTCAGAATTTGGGTTGTGTAGACTGGTTTCCAGAACAATTTGCTTAAAATATCCTACATAAATAAAATAAAAACGTGAATAGCTCTCTTTTAATTTTGTAATGAAATACAATTGTTAGAGACCAAGCAGAATAAGTTATCAATTATTTATTACATTTTATTCAATTATTGTATCGTAAATATCGTAGCGTCTAGGTATAGGGGAATAGTCTGGCAGCTGAGATACAAGCCCGGAGGCGGTTATCAGCCAACCCTTAATCCTCTTGCGGATCACCACTATCTCTTCTATGGTTTACCCTCGAGCCTAGAGAGTTCGCCACCTCACGGTGCAATCTTCTAATGAGGGCAGCACCTTACGGACCCAGGACAGAAAAGGCGCCGATTTGCGAGCTGCCCGCCCTAAGGCAGTCCAGCCTTGAGTCCCGGAGGAACAGCACGTGCTTGAGGCCCTTAGGAGCATTTTTTTTCTCTTGCTGCATCCATCCTCTGGAGGTAGACCTTCTTCGAAGCCCCGTCAAGCTCCAATTTTCAACCTGGCGTCAGCGGCTACAGGGAAGACGCAGCGTCAACCAGATAAGCGAGACTATAACTTTTTCTACTATACATGCTGGTATTTTCATTATTTTCATCCACACAGAAGTTAATATTTTTTGTTTTATTTTCAAATCTAACATACTAACCAGTGCCTGCTCCACAAGGAGATATTTTTTTTCTTATGCTTTCAAAATAAATAATTCAATTTTTTTTCTATCACTCTATATAGTTGTTCATTTAGC
Organism: Gonocerus acuteangulatus; assembly: GCA_946811695.1. Taxonomy (NCBI): domain Eukaryota; kingdom Metazoa; phylum Arthropoda; class Insecta; order Hemiptera; family Coreidae; genus Gonocerus; species Gonocerus acuteangulatus. The sequence continues at coordinate 114,724,776 of OX328125.1, forward strand.
CTCAATAATAGGCACCTATATGTTCAGCACTATTTCCTCATCATCCTCTTCTATATATGTATACATTTCATCAGCAATTTGGTGCTGAGCATTAACATATGGTCCTCCGGGCCGGATAATTTGTAACCAGCATACCGCCTATTTTTTAAACAAATTACTATTATCATATATAAACATATATTTCTAATTTTAGTATTTTTCTTCTATATATATTTTTTTTCTCTATTTGTCTTACATTTCTTTTCAGGCGTTTTTCCTACCAATTTATTTTCTATTTATTTTCTTAATCCTCATATTGTTTCCTGTTTTAATCCATTTCCACCAGTTCTTCCCCCACCAAAAAGTGAGGAAATGTTGGCCAATATAAACATTTATAGAAAGAGGATTAAGAGACTCTTTGAGGATATTACTCCCCTCGGGGAGCTTACTGAACAAGTAAAAGCGGATAGGACTAAAGAGTGTTTGTTTTTAATAAAACTGTCCTTTGCCCAAGCACTCGTATCCGAATTCAATGCCAATTGGGACAAGTTAGAAGCTTGCTTTGTAAAATCCTGTGATCCTAGCGGGTTTCCTGCCGATGTTGAGGCTGCACAAAGAACTAGTCTTTTCAATATCATTCACAACGCTGAGGCTTTAAAACTCGAGATCGAGAAAGAAACACTTGCGACTCAGGATACAACAGCTAATGCCACTTCCTTTAGGGAAGCCAGAGCTAAATCTTCATTACCGACATCAAACCTCCAGTATTTTCAGGTCATATTCAGTCTTGGGGATTTTTCAGGGATACATTCCTTAGCTTAATGGACTCTGACCCGTCCTTAAAACCTGTTGAAAAATTCCACCATATATTATCTTGTTTATCAGGAGAGGCTTTATCTCTAGTTTCTCATTTTAAAATAACCGATGAGAACTATCCCTTAGCTTGGGAGGCTTTGAACAATGCTTATGATAATAAGAGAGTCATAGCTAATTTTTATCTCGAAAGAATTCTCAATTTTGGATTTAATAAATATTCTAGTCCCTTATCAAATTTATTGGGATTTACTACTAACGTTTCAGACAGTATAGCATCGTTCAAGGCTCTAGGTCTTGATAATCCTGATGATATGATATTATCCTTCCTTGCACTCAGAACTTTAGACTCTACTACACGTCAGAAATTCGAGCTAGATCAGCTAGGAAAAGAATTCCCTTCAACTGAAGATTTAATAAAATTTATTCGAAATGGATATCTGGCGCTTCGGCTGTCTAGTGACGAAAGTTGAAGCTTTCAGCATTCTCATGCTTCTTCAGAAAATCAGAAACGATCCAATCAACGTTTTCCATCAAAATCATCTCGTCGTTACGATCTTATATGTTATCTAGCGGAGAAATCTCTGGCTCGTCAAGTCATTTTTCCAGGACTCCCTTAAACCATTCTAATAGGGCCAACGTTTCGTTGTCTAAGGCTGTGACTCCAACTAGTCGATCATCTCCTACACGTGCATCTTCATCTCCAGTAGAAGCCACGGAAAAACCTTCTGCACCATGTCCTTTCTGTCAAGGTCAACACAATCTTCTGTATTGTCACAAATTCGCTCAATATTATCGAGCGAAAGAACTTTACCTCAAAATGGAAGGGTTGCCACAATTGCCTGAGGTCATCACATTCAACAAAGGATTGTCATTCCAAAAACACATGCAGATATTGTAAAGAGCGCCATCATTCTCTTTTGCACGATTTCAATTCTCAAAATAAACCTCCGCCAGCTCATCCTTCAACCCATTCAGTACAAGCCCTGCACCTTCAGGACCACTCGAAAAACATCTGCTATAGTTCCTACATGTCACCCACTGACCAGGTCCTGCTAGGAACCGCTATTGTACTTGTTGAGGATAGTAATAAAAGGTTGCACTCTTTTCGAGCTTTACTTGACTCAGGAAGCACACACTCTATTATCACCATGAAATGTGCTCGACAATTGAAACTTCCAATTCATGAAACCTTTCAGAAAATCCACGGATTAGGCAACAATATATCTATTCCTATCTCGGGTAGAATTCGATGTACGCTTCATTCTCAGCATTAACACAGAGATATCTCTTGGACTAAACGCCCTCGTCATTCCTCAAATTACTTCATTTCTTCCACTATGTCCAATACCTCAGCATATTGTAGAAGCGTTCAGCTCATTCAAGCTAGCTGATCCAAAGTTTGGCACCCCCAAGGATATTGACTTATTGCTTGGTTCTGATGTGTGGCACTTAATTGTATCTGGCGCACCTAATCCAGTGAGAGCAGGACTACCTTTTCTAACCCCCACTGTTTTTGGTGACGTTGTATGTGGGCCTATATCTTCTGACTTCCCATTTAGCGACACCAGTCTTGTTGCATATTCTCAGTTGGCCATACAAAACCAACTTAAGCAGTTTTGGCAGTTAGAAGAACCCAGTCCAGCTTCATTAGTTTCCCCTGAAGATGAATATTGTGAGCAACATTTCAAGGACACCTATACTCGTACTTCATCTGGTCGCTTTGTTCTCCAATTCCCATTCAAGGGCGAATCTAATCTTGGAGATAATCGGATTCAAGCCAAAAAACGCCTCTTCCACTTAGAGCGTAAATTTCACCACAATCCATCATTGTTTAACGAATACTCTGACTTCCTTTGCAAATATGAAGAGTTGGGACACATGAGCAATACAGCCATATCTTCTTCTTATCTAATTCCTCACCATGCTGTTTACAAGGATACGAAGATTAGGGTTGTATTTGATGGGTCCTGCACCTCAACCACACCAAGTATTAACGATCAGCTCCTTTCTGGACCTAAACTCCAGGCAGACGTTGGCGACATTCTGCTTCGCCTTCGATTCCATTCTGTAGTAATCATTACTGACGTTGTCAAAATGTACCGCCAAATCCTAATTCATCCTAAGCAACGGATATATCAACATATTATTTGGCGGGACGACCCAAACAAAGAAATTCAAGAATATGAGCTTAATACGGTTACCTATGGCCTCCGATCAAGCGCGGTCCAAGCTATCAGGACAATCAGAGAACTCGCAACGCTAGAAGCTGATAGATTTCCTCTAGCTTCGAAATGCATACTTCGTGACATGTTTGTCGACGACGTAGTTACAGGTGCCAACTCCGTTGAAGAAGGCAAAGAATTGTGTTTGCAATTAATTAAATGCTTTTCTAGTGGTGGTTTCACGCTCGACAAATGGGCTTATAACAAACCAGAAATTCTCCCAAAGGATGTTTCTCCCAGCACCAGTATGATTGCAATACAGCCTGATGAATTACCTTCTATCAAGGTTCTTGGTTTAAGATGGGACCCTGCCACAGATCACTTCAAATACTCCATCAGTGAGCCATCTAGCATCATGACTAAGAGGTCGGTCTTATCAACCATTGCAAGAATATTTGATCCTTTAGGCTTTCTGGCCCCAGTTGTGCTAACTGCTAAAATCTTCCTACAGCGGTTGTGGTTTTTAAAACTAGATTGGGACACTCCACTTCCGCAGCATTTTATAGAAGGTTGGTCCAAGTTTATTGGCTCTTGGGATTACCTTTCTCAAATATGTATTCCACGCTTCATTCCCTATTCCAGTGTAAATAGAGTTGATTTAATTGGATTTTGTGACGCTTCAACAAAGGCTTATTCAGCCGTTTTCTGTCTGCGAACGGAAACTTCATGCGGCCAGGTGTGTGTCACGCTAGTGAAGGCAAAAACAAAGGTAGCCCCCATAAAGTTCCATTCTATTTCACGCTTAGAGTTATGTGGGGCCTTGCTTCTTTCGAGCTTGCTTGCATCCTTGAAGTTCGATCCGCATCCTAGCCCAACACGCGTGTATCTTTTTACCGATTCCGCAGTTGCTTTAGCATGGCTTCGAACACCCAGTCATCAGCTAGCGGTCTTTGAAGCTAATCGAGTAACATCTATTCTGGATTAAACACGTCTTGAAGACTGGCACCATGTAAGATCCAAGGAAAACCCTGCCGACATATCATCGCGAGGCATCAATCCTTCCGAAATACAGAACCATCATCTTTGGTGGTACGGCCCAAGCTGGCTAAAATTAAACCCTCATGACTGGCCCATCACGCTCTCCAATGCCAAACTGCAAGCCACTTCAGCTTTTCTCGGCACGTCAACAGTGTCACCTGAACCACAATGGCTTTTGCGTTTTAGCAATCTGAGGACTCTACTCCATGTCATCGCCAGGATTATCCGCCTTTCAACTCGGGCGAGAGCCACGTCCTCCGGGGACAATACCAAAATTCAACTCTCATCCCCAGTCAGGGCTAAGGAAATCTCCGATGCAATGAACAAATGCATAACGTTAGTCCAAAATTCTGCCTTCCCAAAAGGTATAAATTCTCCTAATCTACAAGCTCTCCAACCATTTCTTGACGAACTGGGTATTATTAGAGTGGGCGGAAGACTAAACAATGCTCCCATCTCTCTCTCAGCCCGTCATCCAGCAATTTTACCAACTTACTCTCATCTTACCCATCTTGTAGTCAGCGAGATCCATAATAATTATTTCCATGCCGGTACAAATCTTACCCTCAACCTTCTCCGGCAGAGATATTGGATACCATCTGCGACAAGATACATAAAGGGCTTCATTCGTCGTTGCATAATCTGCCGTCGACGCCAACCCAAGGCAAAAATCCCTATTATGGCTCCTCTTCCAAGCTCTAGGTTTGAAATGATTAGACATTTTCTTCAGGTAGGTATTGATTTCGGCGGTCCTTTCTCAGTAAGAGACTCTCTACGTCGGAAACCTATCATATCTAAAGCATATTTATGCCTATTTGTCTGCTTTTCTACCAAAGCACTCCATTTAGAAGCAGTATCTTCCCTCTCCACGCCATCATTCTTGGCAGCGCTGGATAGATTTATATCACGTCGAAGATCTAAGCGACGTACCCCTCAACATGCTCTCCCACTGGCAGCTCATTGACAGCCGTATCCAGTATACTTGGAAAAGGTGGAGCAAAGAATACATCCACCATCTTCAGCAACGGCACAAATGGAAGAAATCTGAAGGACCTTCACTCAGTGTCGGAAACATCGTACTCCTCATCGACAAGAAGAATCCTTTAGGACAATGGCCACTTGCCCGTATAACTCAAACTCATTCCGGCAGTGACGGCGCTGTACGTGTAGTGACAGTCCGCACTGCTTCCGGCTCAGAGCTAAAAAGATCCGTATCATCCCTTTCCCTCCTTTTCCCAAACCCTGAAATGAACACTGTAACTGTTTAATTCTCTTTTCTTTTCTTCTTACTGATCTTAGTTTAGGAGTCCTTGATGACTCATTGTAAATGTTGGCTTAACCCAATTTAAGTGGGCGGTATGTTAGAGACCAAGCAGAATAAGTTATCAATTATTTATTACATTTTATTCAATTATTGTATCGTAAATATCGTAGCGTCTAGGTATAGGGGAATAGTCTGGCAGTTGAGATACAAGCCCGGAGGCGGTTATCAGCCAACCCTTAATCCTCTTGCGGATCACCACTATCTCTTCTATGGTTTACCCTCGAGCCTAGAGAGTTCGCCACCTCACGGTGCAATCTTCTAATGAGGGCAGCACCTTACGGGCCCAGGACAGAAAAGGCACCGATTTACGAGCTGCCCGCCCTAAGGCAGTCCAGCCTTGAGTCCCGGAGGAACAGCACGTGCTTGAGGCCCTTAGGAGCATTTTTTTCTCTTGCTGCAGCCATCCTCTGGAGGTACACCTTCTTCGAAGCCCCGTCAAGCTCCAATTTTCAACCTGGCGTCAGCGGCTACAGGGAAGACGTAGCATCAACCAGATAAGCGAGACTATAACCTTTTTCTTTACCCTCAGCGGCCACTATTCGCCCGACCATCTACGATTCATGCTTGTATTTTCATTATTTTCATCCGCACAGAAGTTTAATATTTTTTTGTTTTATTTTCAAATCTAACATACTAACCAGTGCCTGCTCCACAAGGAGATATTTTTTTTCTTATGCTTTCAAAATAAATAATTCAATTTTTTTTCTATCACTCTATATAGTTGTTCATTTAGCCTCAATAATAGGCACCTATCTGTTCAGCACTATTTCCTCATCAACCTCTTCTATATATGTATACATTTCATCAGCAATTTGGTGCTGACCATTAACAACAATTATTAATTTGCTTCCAGAGTTATGCTTACACATTGTACGTAGTACATTACTTATTAAATACAAAAAACTTCATATTTTCGTCTTTTGATCTAGTGGGAGATAGTGCTCCTTGCGGCGGCCTTGCGAACCTACGTCTTGCAAGCTAATTCTATTGAAATATATTACAAAGTAAACCCCCCTTTCCGATTGACCGATTTTGCTCATTTTTACAACACTTCATTCTCATGAGTTACCCACGACGTATACCGCGTTTCGTTACAATACAACACAAATTACAACCGGTATGAATATATTAGTAATTTGGGTCCAGAGTAATCCCCCCCTCCTAATGAACCGATTTAGTTTATTTTTACAACACATTTTTACCTGTAGATTACCACTACAAATACCGAGTTTCGTCGAAATATAACAAAAATCACGGCTGGTAGTGGCAAATTGGTATATTGGGTCCGAAGTAACCCCCCCCCCCCCTTCTAATGAACCGATTTAGTCTATATTTACATCTCACTTTTCTCTCTATATTACCACTACGAATACCAAGTTTCGTTGAAATATAACAAATATTATGGCTGGCATAGTCAAATTAGTGTTTTGGGTTCGGGGTAAACCCCCTTCCGGTGGACCGATTTTGGGGGTTAACGAACTCGTTTAATCGTTTGCTAATTGAATGTTATATACCAAGTTTCGTGACGAAAAAACAAAAACTCTGGCCGCTATCGTGTTAACAGACACACACACACACACACATATATATATATATATATATATATATATATATATATATATATATATATATATATATATATATAAATTTTAATGGGGTTCATTTTCGGTGTCTACTAGGTAGGATAGATAAACATTTGAAGAAATTTTTCAAAAATTCTGTCATGAGTGCAACCTCAATAGCTACTTTCCTTCGGAGGAAAGTGCTAAAAACTTAATTGTGTTTATTCTAATATTAAATGAGAGTTTTATTCACACCGGCCATTGAAACCGGAACAGCTGTACAAGATCATGTGAGCAAGAACCAATGAGAGCTCAGAGAACAACTACAACTGCCCAGATGATCGGTGCTTATATATTGGTAGGCAACATTTATTTTCATATTTCCTGATAAATTAACCACTGCCTTTGATATGATGATAAAAGTGTCTGCCCCTATGGAATTATTTTCAATTATGTGTATTGAAGACGCTGTTTAAATCGCAGCGTGTATGAAGCACTTCATTTAATATTAAAAATAATAACTAGGTACTTTGATTTTTTTTATTTACATTTTAACCCCCTTAAAAATGCCTGCCTTATTTATTATTCATAAAAAAATCCCATAAAAAAAAATGCATTGTAATAGGATTTAGAAGATGAGCCCTTTTCTGAAACACGATATGTCGCCAGACGGCTTGTACAAAAGTGGCCTGCTCGAAAAGGTTAATATTCATTAATTTTTTTTTTATTTTATTTATTTTTTTTTTTTTTAAACTATTATCTTACCTTGAGAGCCTCGACAAGTTTCGGATTGCTGGAGTTATAATCCGGTTGGAATGTTTGGAATTGATGAAGATAGAACTGTTTCCTTTCTGGAACATAAGTCCATGCAGAGTCTTTGTGCTGAAGTTCTGATTTCTGTAAGAACACTCAATAGCTTACTAGAAACTAGATTATGAGAAAATTCTGATAAAAATATTTTAATGAATGATAAACTGTTAAGTATAAAGGTACCAGCATTTAATAATTTCATATAACTTAGTTCGTATTCTGTAAACAATTTCGTCCCTTGTTACATCTTTGCAGCTTCTAGTGAGGAATGACTGAAGTTAACATAATAGGAGCACAATTTTTGCTTTTTCGCTACAAACCAAAAGAAATGCCCGAAACGAAGGATCGGATAAGTTTGTTGATAACGAAATCAGTCCATCGAAAATGGGCGGGGGCTTATTTCGGGCAAAAATTATTAGCATGCCCCTAGTGGATACAATTCATATTTTATTGCAACGATTCTTGCTAAACAACCCCTAAAACTAATAATAAATATATGATGAGGATAAGGCATTTATGATTTGTATCAGAAATATAAGAAAAATCTGTCTATAATTAACTCGGGTCTACCCAAATCCCCTTCCTACCATTATTATTGCTATGAAATATCTATTCTTGACAGCAGCTAAATATAAATAGTTTATTTCAGCCGTTTAAAAAATATATAAGAGCAGAACGTTTTATACAGGGTGTATCGCAAGTAGACGGCAATACTCCAGAAGGTGAAACTAGAACCAAAATGTAGTTAAACCCTGCCAACCACATGTTTTCATCTGATTTTGTCCGAGAGATATGCGGTCTAAAGGTTATTTAGAAAACACAGTGGGTTTTTTTTCAGACAAACTCCAATTTTACACAATATTTTTTAACTTTAAGTCATCTTTTTGAAATCAGTATTAAATCATTGAATATTGAATGAAGGAAAAAAAATACTTTATTCTGGGACTTCGTCCCATAAGAATAAAAATAAATACAAAATAAACAATAAACAAATTTAACCTAAAAATATTAATATAAATAAAGAAAAAACAAAAGTATAAAAAAAAACTAGTACAAATATTATAAGTGAGCCTTAAATAATAAAATGAAGTATAAATAAATATGTACATAAATTATAATTGGATTGGAGCAATGATGATACAATGTTCAGAGGGGGATGGGAATATAATTAGATAGTTTAAAATAAACAAATACATATTAAAAAAATTAATAATTAATATTAATTTCATCAAGAATAATTTTTATTTATTTTTTGTAAGATCGCGAAAATAAACATGATATTATTATTGTCATATCCTTACGATACAACCTGTATAGAAGCAAACCCTGCAAAATGTTTGTTATGTAATTAACTAATGGGATTTTCGGCCTAGAAGTTCTGCATTTCCTGCGTCCATCTCGCACGTGGATCAAACCTAAAAGCGGTCATAGTCCGGATCGCCGAACGTGATTCTTTAGAAGCCATTTTTTTTTTTTTTTTTTTTTTTTTTTTTTACTGAAATATATATTTTATTTACAGAATATTACAACCTACAATACAACTGTAATTTTCAATTTGATATTAGTTACTTGACCACGCCTCAGATGTCCCCAGTTGTCAGCCGAATACTTTCCTTGTTAGGAAGGATTCTAGGATGACCTGGAGTTACCTTATGCCATCCAACCACATCCTGCAACCAGTAGGGAGGATTGGAGGGGAATGAGACGTGGGTATTGATATCATGAGGAGAGAAAATATCCATCTATATCACACTCACTGTTAAAGACCATGTAGGATAAATTATCTATTATTTATTTCATAATATTTAATTGTTAAAATAGTGAAGTATTGTAGCGTCTAGGGGAATAGTGTGGCAGCTGAGGAACAGATCCTGAGGAGGTTATCAGTCCATCTCTAATCCTCTTCGGATCACCACTATCTTTGCGATAGGACGACTGATTCCCCTTGAAGCCTGCAGTGTTCGCCACCTCCTGGTGCAATCTTTGAGCTGTGGGCAGCACCATACGGGCTCGTCACAAGATTAAAGCCGATTTACGAGCTGCCCGCCCTAAGGCAGTACAGCCTTAAGGCCCTTAGGAGCATCTTCATGCTACACCTGCTGCATACACCCTTTGGAGGTGCCCTTTTTCTACGCCCCGTCAAGCTAGATTTTCAACTTGGTGTCAGCGGCTAGAGCGGAGACGCAGAATCACCAACAGATAAGCCAGACCACAACCATTTTAAGAAACCCTCAGCCGCCACTATTCACCCGATTTCAACCATACATAATTGTTATTTCCTTTTTTTTTTTTTTATTTGCACATAAGCTTATATTTTATTTTATTTCCACTAACAACACTAACCAGCATCTGCTCCACAAGGAGATATTTTTTCTTTTGTTTTTCGAAAATAAATAAGTTAATTTTTTTTTTTTTTACATTCAATCTTTTCAATTATTTGCCCTCAATAAAAGGCACTTTATGATCGGCACCATTTCCGATAAATATTCTCTAACATTTTTCATTAGCAATTTGGTGTTGAACATAACACTCACTTATTATAATTTCACTGATTTTTCACTCCACGACACTGCACTACCTTAGTAGATCCCGGGGCCACTTTCTATTAAGACGTCTTGGTGGAGAGGAAGGATGATTAGTGCTGGATAAGGATTGGGCTATAGGATTAGGATGATTGATTAATTAAGAAGCCAGTTTAAGAATTTCTTACCGTTTATGGGACGCGGGGAACCAAGTTAACGGCGGACTTGGGTCTGGTTGAAAAAAAGGCGTGCGGTTAGTTGTTGTGTTGATTCCTTTACATTAAAAGATAGTTTTAAGGATTTCGCCAAATTAATATAAAAAAAATAAACACTTATTACTTAAATAAATTAGTTACATTTGTAGATTGTGTATACCAATTAATATTAATTGAATGGTATTATAATACTCACCTAATTGAATGGCATTATAATACTTACCCAATTGTTGGGAGGTATTGGGTTGCCATTGGAATCAAAACCTTTAGGATCCTTCCAAACATAGAAGTCTCTGAATTCTCCTTGTCCTGTCTTAGATCCCTTGAACCATTCATGTTCATCACTCGAATGGTTAGGTACGAAATCCATAATAAGTTTGATACCTAAAACAGAAAATACGTTGTAATGGTACCTGGTGGATTCGGTGTCACATAAACATATCAGTCAAAAGGGGTTTCTTTTTTTAAATGGACTTTTTTTAATTCATTTGACACTTCCGGATCGTGTCATCTGGTCAACTTCAAAAGCGGGTTTTCTCCCTTCGAAGGACGAAGGAAACCCGCTTAAACTCTTGAGATTCAATGCGGAAACTTGGATAATAAAATATAATAATACTAGCTGAATACCCGTGTTTCGTCACGGCAGATAAGTAGTTATTTTATTGCATTAAATAATGTATCATCAAAATTAACGCTACTATATAATTTTGTGCAGTTTATTATAGCACGGATCCCGTCACACAATATTTTATTCATGAATTGATAAGTAATCAAACTATAATGTTTCTTGATACATTGTCAACAAACAGGACCAGTGTCAACAAATAGATAACCTAGAGATAACCCGTTATCTATAGGTTACCAGTAACAGGAGTTTAACCAGTAAAGGTTAAAATTCGTTGTTAATATTAAATGGACATTAAAATTTAAAAAATTATGTTTCCAAGGTGTCATTTGGAAACACCCATTATATTGGCGAGCATTACCAAGAAGTGCTCTGACTGGGGTACATGGGTTCGGGATATTATTACCTCGGATGGACCATCACCAGGTATAGCGTAAACTCTATGAGGGACAAAATCATAGTTTATTAATAATAATTCAAGGTCTGCCATTATAGTTGAAATTAACCGTAAATGAAAATAATATTATGAAATAGATCCAGTACGGTAACAGCTGACCTGTTATCGTCCTAGCAACACATGCTGTCTTTATAACCAACTAAAAATCCAAACCCCTCTAAAAATACTTGAGCATTTGAATATTAAAACAATCTTTCTTAGCGAGTGTTTACCTGAAGCAAGTGTCCATGCAAAATTTTAAATTGTCTGTCAAATCGTTTGGCCTGGGCGATGATAGGTCAGTGAGTGAGTGTTATTTGACAAATACATGTGTAGTAGATGAAACTATACGTTACCTCTAGCATGGAGCGCCACAAGAAGGTCCTTGAAATCCTGAAGAGTTCCGAAATTAGGATGAATATTCCTGTAGTCTGAAATATCATATCCTTGGTCCTTCAATGGTGATGCGTAGATCGGTGTCAGCCAGACAATACCAACTCCAATCCTGTCCAGATAGCCGACGCGGTCAATTATTCCTGAAAAAAGAGTAGTGTTATCAAAGTCCAGGGACCGTCTGTAAATAAAAGTCTGACTCGCAGGAACTACGTCATCTTAGCGCGGTTCATTTCTGTTAATGCTAGTGACATTAGCAAAGGACTAGAAGCAGTTATTAGAAGATCTCTATACAGGGCCGCCACATGGGGGGGGGGGACAACCGAGTACAGTTGTCCCGGGCCCGGCCACCGTGGGGGCCCTGGCCGATCCTCGCTAATTGGAAAAAAGTACCGAAAGTGACATTTGCAGCACCGAGTGTCGGCTTTTATTCTCATTTTGCTCAAAACTGAAGATGAAAATAATTTTAAAATGCCCAAAGTCCTATTGCAAAGTACTCAAATTTTCAGTCTGGCTGTGAGAAGTGGGGGCCCGGCTGTGAGACGTGGGGGTCCGTGATCTGGTCCCGGGCCCGGCTTTGAGATGTGGCGGTCCTGTCTCTATGACGAAAGACTGTAGGCAGCCGGCGTAGTCTCCATGGCCAGTTGAATAGTTATTTAACATGGGGGTCAATTGAAGCTATCTGCCATGCTCTAACTGTTCGGAAGTACCATACTTTCTTGTTATTGCTCCTTTTTAGCGCGGTTCCTCCCTCCCTTTATACGGAGGAAACCCGCTTATAAGGTTGATCTCATGGCGCAATCCGGAAATGCCGACTAGAAAATTTCAAGTTTCAGAACCCCTAGAGAACGAAAATAACGGTGGTTTTGTTGTTCGCACTGTAGCTCACAGTAAAATGTTCCGATTATTTGGTATAAAAATCTTTCGTCTGATAAGTTCGATAACTAGCAAGCTTTTGTCTATGTTTACCTCAGTTTTTAATTGTTTTTTTTCCTGTTTGTCTTGTTGCTTAATTAGTTGATGTTATTTTAATTGCAGTCTTTTCCTTAAAACGTGAGAAGAAATTTAGTATTTTGAATTGACTCATTTCCTTGCTGGATGGACCAGGGAGTGCCAGATCTTTACCTGTCCGAGGCTAGTAGGGTTCAGAGCTTTCCATATATCAAGAAGCATCCTAGGAAAGCTGTTAGCTTTCTTATCGAGGTCCAATGTGTTTACGATTTGGCATACATTTGGAATTAAGGAAGTAATCGAAAGAAAAAAAGTTAGTAAGACATGAAAAGGTTTGGAATCTTCGTATTTTAAATTGCATATAACAGTAATATAAGTATTTTATTATTTTTAATAGTATTTAACACTAAAAAGGATATTTTAGTAAAGAAAGTTAAATAAATTAGAAACATATTTGTTTTTTCCCATTCCCCTATAACGCAAAAATGTAAGAGCTACAGTTTTTATCGTGCAACGAGATGTTTTTGCAGGGGATGTTTTTCATGAAAAATCAAACAAAATAAAAAAAAAGCTTATTGATTGAAGTTCTCGAAATTACACTAAAGATTAGAACGGAAACTCGCTAACATTAAGCAGGCCCTGCGTTTCGGACTTTTTTTTTTTGTTAATTAAAGAAATTTAACACTGGCGTAAGAGCCGGGCCTGCAGAGCGGGGCCCAATGAACAGAAATATTTATGATTTAAAAAAAAAAAAAAAAATGTTCTGTCAATGTTAAATTAACGTAACTTAACATTTAGTACTACGCGATCACATCGAGTACAATGTAGCAGTGCTGTGATGGGTGTGCCCTTATGTGCCGGGAGACTGGCCCTAAAGAAAGCTTTGCGGGGGGCGTCAAAAACTATTACGCCGCCGAAATTTAAAATGATTTAGTAAATTATACCTCTTAGATCTCCATTGCCATCACCATCTGAATCTGAAAAGGAACGAGGATATATCTGATATAGAATGCTGCTCCTCCATGATTCCTCCTTCTTGTCTTCAGCAATGGCCGAACCCGCTAGCAGTAGAAAGAGAACACATACAAGTCCTGACTCCATCTTGGAACAGTACAGGACTGAGGTCTAGCACTCCCTTATATCATTATCACACAAAGCCTACGCAAATTGGTTCAAGCTCAACAATTAATCAATATTTCTACAGACTGTAAATATACTGTTTACTTTATAATGTTTAATTAATGCTCTTATTATTACGGCCCACCAACATCCAAGGCTGCAGTTGCCGGCTGGTGCCTCATTTACAACATCCATGATGGAAGAACTTAGTGACGATTTCCACGGTAAACGATAAGAAGAAAATTTAGCAAAAAAACGATTCTGGCATTGGTTATCTTCTACTAGAAATATATTTGTCAAATACCAATCACTCACTCACTCACTCACTCACTGACCTGTCATCGCCCAGCCGAAACCACTTGATGGAAAAATTTTAAATTTTGCATGGGCACTCCCTTTAGCATGTAAACACTTGCTAAAAAAGGATTTTTTGATATTCAGACGTTTTAAGTATTTTTAGACAGGTTTGAATTTTTAGTTTGATAGAGCAGGCAAGCCTTGGCAGCATGCGTTACTAGGACGATTAGAGAACAGCTGTTACCGTAATGTATCTATTTCATAATATTATTTTTATTTGCGGTTCATCTCAACTATGATAGCAGACCATGAATTACTAGAAATAAACGTCCCTCATAGAGTTTACGATATACCTGGTGATGGTGCATCCGAGGTAATAATATCCCGAACCCTTGCACAGCCTACTCACCCATCAGCATCCCCAGTCAGAACACTTCTGGGTAATACTCGCAAATATAATGGGTTTTTCCAAATGGCATCTTGGATACAGAAACTTTTTAAGTTTTATCCATTTATTATCCACAATGAATTTAAACCTGTATTGGTTAAACTCCTGTTACTGGCAACCCTTAGATAACGGTTTATCTCTAGGTTATCTATTTCTTGACACTGGTCCGGAGTGCCTCAATGTCAAGAAACATTATACTTTGATTAATTATCAATTGAGGAATAACTTATAGTATGACAGGTACCATGCTGTAATAAACTGTACAAAATTATAAAGTAGTGTTAATTTTGATGATACATTATTTAACGCAATAAAATAACTACTTATCTGCCGTGACGAAGCACGGGTATTCTGCTAGTGATTTTATAAAAAAAAAAGTTGTGGTATTCGAAGTATATTTTGAACATTTACAGATATATTTTATTAATGAACTCCTATACAGATATTTCTACTTTTTTTTTAGTATTTTTATTTTTTATTTTTTTTTTTTTAGCGCGGATACTCCCTATATCCATAGGATAAGGAGAACCCGCTTATGAGGTTGACCTCACGACGCACATTTTTTTATTTACGGGACATCGACTTCTAAGCCATTATCGCCGAAAACCAAGGTCCAGCGAGGAATTTTCTTAACGAACCGTGAGATCATAAATTCCCGTCGCTGAGATATATATATATATATATATATATATATATATATATATATATATACTATATATATATATATATATATATATATATATATATATATATTCGTCTGATCGCTCCATCACATCCTCAAAAATAGTCCAATTTTGATGAAATTTGGTACAAAAATCGTCGTATAATTTGAAAGGTCAAGTTCGTTGACCAGCATAATATTTCCACCTGAACATGGTTTTCGGAGCGAAATTCGTGCGAAAAAAATTGTTATGCTTAGATCATATGCTTGTAAGTACTCGTTTTATATTTATAGTATTTATAGATTCCTTCACGTAGGAAAACGAATGAATCCATTTTTAAGGCGATATCTGTAACCGTTTTTGAGACAAGTGGAATCAATGTTTTTTTAATTCATTGTTTTTTTGTGGGTACTTAGAATCGCGGGATTCAATTGAAATATTTTCTACATCTTGGAAATTAATCCCAACTAAGATGTTTAAATTTTGGTTATATTTGGAGTTAAGGAAGTATGCGGAAAAAAAATTTATTAATAGACATGAAAAGTTTTCGGATCTTCATACATTTTTTGTTAATATCTCGATAACGGTTGGGAAATCGTGGTAAGTGGAAGGTGACCAATGGAATGCTTACTAAATTCTCTACAAAAAAGGTTCTGAAGCAATATTCGATGGGGCGACGTCAATCGGAGATATAAGCGCTTAAAACTTAAAAAGTGTTTGTTTTGTTGTTTTGAACGGGTTTTTGTCTTTGTTTATCTCACTTTTTAATTGGTTGTTTTTTGTTTTAAATTGAATTTATGAGTGAAATTAGTATTTCAGTAAAAGAAGCCAAGAAAAAGTGAAAGGTATTGGTAATAAGTTTGGAGTGGCTGTGGTAATCAAGATGGCTGTGGCTAATCATGATGACGTATACATAAGTTTGTTTTTAATTCTCCTATCTATATAACCTTCCTCATAGCCTACAACTGAAGTTATAAAAAGATTTTACCGTCGAGAGAATGGAATTTTATTTGCCATGAAGCACATATTTACAGTTGATTATAACAGTAAAATGAATTTGCTAGTAAAACAAAAGAAACTTAAAATTACAACGAATTTTTGGTTCGAAATAGAGCTTTCAGTGCAGCAGTCAAAGAGTGAGTATGTTTTCTGTACATAATTGTATTGACTTATTCAGCCTTCCTCAAGAATGAATTATCCGTATTATTCAGTGTAAGTTGGCTACTGTCAGTTTCCTGTGATTTGTGATGTCTAATCTATTCCATTTCTTCGAGATGTAGGGAACCGCGCTAAGATGTACTCTTGCCAAGTCAGAGTAATCATCTCATTTGTCACGTATCTGGGGCCATAAAAGTATTTCAGGAAAGTTTTAACCTGTTGGGATGGGTGTTCAGAAGCAGAAAACGTCTAGTTCCTCACCGCCATGAAGTGAAATGTTAAGAGAGTCGTGTATAGTACAAAGCTGGTTGAAAGGGTTTGCAATTTTGTCTTTGGGATAGTGTTGTGTTTCAAATACAGCATTCAAGGCAATGCATTTTATTTTTTTGCTACGAATCTGATTCTAACACTAATATTATTTACTCATACATCTGTGGAGATGTAATGACTGGACAGGTGACCACTGGTGACCAATGAGAAGCATCCAGGAACAGCCAATAGGAACGAGCGCTCAGCCGAGCTTCCCCGACTTCGACCGAGGCGCCCCGACCTCGGCCTATGACTAGGGGCGTTTCTGCTGGCCAGAGGTGATTCCGATCCAGCGCTCCCTCCAGGACACTTCAGCTCTCTCAAGACCAGACTCCAGCCAACCATGCACTCAGGACCAAGCAACCGGCGTTCCAGCAGCCACCCAGCCATGCACTCAGGACCAAGGACCTAGCTACCTGCTCGACCTCTCTGGACAAAGTACGAAGCCGCCGTCTCGATGTCCCCAGTGGTCAAGCCAGCCTCCAGTCATTACACTCCCGACTCCTACTTCCCCCAACTCTAGTCAATACCTGGCTTATTTATTTACTTCCTTACCCCTCTCACTCCTGCTTCGAGGAACGGCTACGGCTCAGTACCGAACACCTTCTCCCCGACTCAGTGGAACAGCTAACGCCTAGTACCTAGTCGGTATCCCCCAGGTTCAAGGAAGCGCCCTTAACCGGGACACAGTACTTACCTGGTTACCTTCTCCCGACACATCCTTCCTACCCTTCCTAGCCAACCTTTAGTAGCGACACCCATCCGCTACACATCTATTTGTACTAAAACGAAGGTAAAACTAGTAATAGCTCTCGGCGTTCAGAGTAAATCGGACCGAAAGAGTTCCAAAATAGAACTTTAAATTCAAGTTGAACGAGCTATAAGTAAAGTGTAAATATTCATCCGTGGCGTGTAATTTCAATTCTTGTTTCGCGTAAATAGTTATGACGCTCATACGAAGCAAATATGTAGAAGAATGTATTTACCAGGATTATTTCAGCTGGTAAAACAAATTTAAAAGAAATTCTATTTATTGGTCTATTTCCTGAAAAAGAACAATAAATACTTGTTAAACACCGCTAGAAACTAATTATAGAAGGGGAATTTTTTCTACATTACAATAACCCTAGAATGTGGTTTTTTTTTGTCTGTAGTATTTATAAAATGATCCATTTTATAAATACTACATGCATTTTAGTTATTTATATTAAATAAATGTTAAATATTAACATAAAATTAAAATTGAATAATGAGTCAGAAGGCCCGTGGTGGCCGTGAGTGTTAAGGCGTGAGCACTTAACACCGTACTAAGGGTCGTGGGTTCGATTCCCCCTTTGGGGGTGGTGACTTTTCTTTTGAAAAGTAGAAAAGCCCTATCCTGACTAGAAAAGGGTGGTAACCATTAGATAACCCAGCCTATAATTCTGAGTTAATTGTAATGGACGTTAAAATTTAAATAATGATGAGTGAGATTAAAGATGAAAATATAAACATCAGATATAGATAATACTAAAACTTTAAAGTAATACAAAATATAAAATATTTAATAGAAAAAATAAGTAGTTTTAAGTAATGAAATATTGGAGCTTATATTTCGAAGTTTTTCTTGCTTTGCTGTACCAATAAATGTATAGAATTCGTATTTTTTAAGAGCGTACATTTGGCCCGTCTTTCTCCCGATCCGATCCGATCCGACGCAATCCGATTTCGTTCGTCTGAAAGTATACATATAAACGCGCACACGCAAATTATTTATTTTATTTTAATTTTAACGTCCATTTATTATTAACTACGAATTTTAGGACGGGTTATCTATAGGTTACCACCCTTTTCTAGCCAGGATAGGGCTGATGCCTTTCCTTTTTTCTAAAGAAAAGCCACCACCCGTAGTGGGAATCGAACCCATGACCTTTGGCACGGAGTGTTAAGTGCTCACGGCCATCGGGTCTCCACACACAAATTAGAACCATCGTTAATTTCTTGATCTATGGCTATTAAAAAGTGATATTTTTTAGTCAGCATTTTCGGATTGCGTCATAAGGAAACCTCATATGCGGGGTTTTCTCCTGACGGACGGAGGGAGGGACCGTCTGAAATTAAGAAAATTAATACAAATAATAACTACATTGAATAATGGAAGCAAATAAAAACATATTGAGTTATAAGGAAAAGAAAATATTTGAGATATATTTTTAGGTGATGGAAAATATTTAATGTTCTATCAACTGAATTTCAAGGGCAAAAAACATCCGTTTATGTTGGCTTTTAATTAGAAAAGCACACATGGGAGTTTTATAATTGGTGTGGAAAATTTATATATTGGTGCAAGCCAAACACTAAGTCAACAAGACATAAAGAGTGCACGACATTGCAAATTCTTTTTAATAGGCAAATTTAGAACAATTAATAGGCCTTCAATTAATTGTTCTAAATTTCATTAACGAGTTTTCACCCTTCCGCCATCTGAAGATTAACCTTGTGACGCACTCCGAAAGTTCATTTCCGCTTAGGATACTGTCAGTTTCTTGTTGTGGCGTTTTAGACGTCCCTAACTGCTTCTATTCCTTTACTAATAACAAGAGCCCGGAAGTTAGGCAAAATGCATTTTTTATCTGAATAGATATATTGAAGAATCAGATAGAAATAAATATGTTTTCGTGCATTTAGGAAGTGTAGAGACAATTTTTGTTTTGCCTTTTTTGTCTATTTTGGCTTAGGTTGCTTTTTTCAAGATTTAAAGCCTCTCTTTGCCATTTTTGGGCGTATGCAATTTTTTTTCTGCAAATTAAACATTTTAGAAAGCACATAATGAATTTCCGTTCATCGAAGACAAAAAAGGTTGCACAAATTAAATTACATATTCCCGTCACAAATATCTATTCGAAAGCTTGTTTTCCCAACCCATGGATTCAACCTCTGTAAATAACAAAACCTTCCTTAGTTGAAGGAATGAACAAGCATAATGAATAGGAGGAAAGAGAGAGGATGAGGGAAGTGCGTCTCCTTCCTCACACCCCTTTTGCTGTGACAATGGTGTAGTTACCTGGTATTCCGGATTTCGAAATGACAAGATAATGCAGAGGAAGTTTTTCCACGATGGAAAACATTTTGGTACTTACGTATTAGCGTAAAAGCAGGTTAAAGAGTCGGGTCTCAGAGAATTGGATCATCACCGGGTCAGAGAGCTGGATCAAGGAGTCAATTCAGTTTTTGCCAATATGGCGACGGGATTAACTAGAGTTATGATTAGGGACCGGATTTTTAGGATAAAACAAGCATCCAATTAGGTTTTTCCAAAAGGCATAATAGGTCTTTTTAGGTTTTTATTGAAAAATCCATTTTAGGTTTTTTTAGGTGATAAAAATGTTTGAATAGGTTCAAAAATAGGTATTTTTAGGTTTTATTTAAAACCCCATTTTAGGTTCTTTTAGGTGATAAAAATGATTCAATAGATTCAAAAAATAAGTCCAACCTATTATAATTTATCATTAATAATTTCGATTAATTTATCATTGATAAAGTAATATGCCTATAAATAGTGACATAAAAATAAACAACAAATAATCTTATTTTATAGAATTGTGTATTGAGAAGGAAAAAAAAAAGATAAGCAAATAAAAATAAAACGGAAAAAGAAGTTATTTTTTTAAAAAGAAGAATAAGTAGTCCGAATATTCAATAAAATATTTATTTAAAAAAACAAAGTGAATGAAATTTATCTAAATAAAATGCATATTAGAAATAAAGCAATGTTTAAAAAAGAGAAAAATAAATTAAATTATTTAATGAAACCTACATTAATAACAAAAACAAATAAGAACATAATACAAAACAATCAAAATAAATATGCGAAGGACATTTTAAGTTTCTCTACTGAAAAGTTTCAACTTCTAAAGAACATGTCGAAGAATTTAACTGCCAATAGAAAGGTACATAACTATGTTAGAAACCAAATAATTAAATCTTGGATAAATTTATAAGGGAAAATATGAAACTAAAATTGGTATTACCCTTTGTTACAGTAAACTCCCATATAGGTGCCTAGGTTTTCGACGGTTAAATTCTTCCTGTTGTCTTAGAGAACCGTCTTAAAAGCAGAGAAAGGTAAGGATGCGCCGGTTTACATAACAAGATATAGGAGGGTATTTTATCGCATCTTTCAGCTCCAGTGTTAACGATTCAAATGAGATTTTGAGGGAAGTTACAATCCTAGTAAAATTTCCCTGAACGTCTGAACCCGGGAAGATGCAATTAAGAAAATTTGTTTGATGGAGGAAATGAGTTCATTGAATTCTATTTTCTATTTTAAACATTAGGTCAATACATCGCTATTTAGGTGATTTTAGGTCATATCACCCTAAATAGGTTTTTTTAGGTTCTTCCAAATTTGCATGAATGATACTACAAGACGCGAATCGTATAAAAAACCGATCAATATCATGTTTAGGAGAAAGGAAAAAAATAGGTGAAAACCTAAGAATCCGGTCCCTAGTTATGATATAACCTTTAGCTGGCGAAAACCCGTAGCACTTATATTAATCGCATAATTGCTATGCGTTTCCGCTCGCTCAAGGTTATATCAAAACTCTAGTCAATCCAACTCGTTGATAATATAGATCAAGGATGGTTTTTCGCTGGATAATGGACTGATAAACAATTTAGCATCGCTTCGAAACAGTAGCTTTCATCCTAGCTATTCTGATGTCGCTAACTCACACAAAAACTGAAATCACGTAACAAAAAAAAATTTCTTGGGTAAATAAAGCACAAATGAATTGCGTTGAAAAGACAAAGGGAACAAGATGGCTACTATAAACACAATAGATGATCATATCTCTGATAGTGATTGACCAATAGAAATGCGTTATCCATGATCCAGATCTCTGAACGAGACCCGCCTCTTTAACCTGCTTTGAAGCTAAAAAGTCCGTCACGCAGGAGCTGCATAACTAAGCACTTTCCTCAGAATTTGGGTAGTTTAGACTGCTTTCCAGAAAAATTTGCTTAAAATATCCTACATAAATAAAATAAAAACATGAATAGTTCTCTTTTAAATTTGTAATGAGTAACTGATCAATTATTAATTTGCTTCCAGAGTTATGTTTACACATGGTACCTATTGCACTACGTAATAAATACAAAAAACCTCATATTATCGTATTTTGATCTAACGCAGGAACAGGATACAGTCACTCTAGTGGTAGAAGCGCTCCATGCGGCGGCTTTGTGAACGTACGTCTGACGGGCTTTTCTATTGAAATATATTACAAATTAAACCCCCGCTTCCCGATTGACCGATTCAGCTCATTTTTACAACACTTCTTTCTCATGAGGTACCCGTTTCGCTACAATACAGCAGAAATTACGACCCGTATGAGTATATTAGGAATTTGGGTCCGGAGTAAACCCCCCCTTCTAATGAACCGATTTAGTTAATTTTTACAACGCATATTTACCTGTAGATTACCACTACGAATACCGAGTTTCGTCGAAATATACCAAAAATCACGGCTGGTAGTGGCGAATTGGTATTGTGGGTCCGGAGTAAACCCCCCCTTCTAATGAACCGATTTAGTTCATTTTTATATCTCACTTTTCTCTCTATATTACCACTACGAATACCAAGTTTCGTTGAAATATAACAAATATTACGGCTGACATAGTCAAATTAGTGTTTTGGGTTCGGGGTAAACCCCCCCTTCCGGTGGACCGACTTTGGTGGTTAACGAACTCGTTCAATCGTTTGCTAATTGAATGCTATATACCAAGTTTCGTGACGAAAAAACAAAAACTCTGGCCGCTATCGTGTTAACAGACACATATATATATATGCATATATATATATATATATATAGATATATATAAATTTTAACGGGGGTCATTTTCGGTGTCTACTAGGTAGGATCGATAAAGATTTGAAGAAATTTTTCAAAAATTCCGTCATGAGTCCAACCTCAATAGCTACTTTCCTTCGGAGGAAAGTGCTAAAAGTAAGTACCAGCATTTTTTCTTAGAAGGTCTATGACATTTGATACTTTGAAAAAGCATCTTGTTGTTGCTTGTGAGAAGGGAAAGTAAGAGTAAGTACACTAATTCTGTGATAAATTGATAATAAATAAATGGATGAGTATTTAAGATATTTTCAGTAATAATGAGTGAGATTCCTCTTTGCTTTCACTCCTAATAAATGCCTATTTTAATTACAGTACTGCCTATTTTCAGTATTTTAAATGCCTTTTTGCCTGCCTATTTTAACCAAAAATAAATTATTAACTTCCGGGCTCTACTAATACCACTAGGGATATAAACGGAACCGCGCTAAGATGAAGTAGTTCCTGAGAGGCGGATCTTTTTATTTTATTCTCATGTCTCCAAGTAATTCTTCCTAAATGTATCATTTGTATGCTGAAATGGTGTAATTTCCCATCTAAATGTACAAAGGTACAATAACAGCTCGGGCAATGATGGCCTCGCAGTTTTTTGCCCTTAAGCACAAGTAAACAACAACAGCTTGATAGAGAGACATCTGTTGGGGGAATAGTAAACTACAAGCTGCATTAAGAGCCTCAAGATAGCGTCTGCTGTAGATTTGCGCTTGATGTCAAGAAAAAACTACTCTTGTAGGCTACAAGAGTAGTTTTGGTACTTACGTATTAGCGTGAAAGCAGGTTAAAGAGTCGGGTCTCGTTCAGAGAGCTGGATCATGGATAAAGCATTTCTATTGATCAATCACTATCAGAGCAGCATAGGTTCATTGGCTATTGTGTTTATAGTAACCATCTTGTTCCCTTTGTCTTTATAAAGCAATTCATTTGTGTTTTATTTACCCACACAATTGTTGTTTATTATTTAGGTACTTAGGTATTAGCATCAAAGCAGGTTAAAGAGGCGGGTCTCGTTCAGAGAGCTGGATCGTGGGTAACGCATTTCTATTGGTCAATCACTATCAGAGCAGCATAGGTTCATTGGCTATTGTGTTTATAGCCATACAATTGTTGTTTATTAATTAGATTCATATTTAGCAGAGTTTATATGGCGACAACAGAAAATAGCAAGGATGAAAGAGACTCTTTCGAAGTGATGCTAAATTGAATATCAGTCCATTGTCTAGCGAAAAACCATCCTTGACCTATATTATCAACGTGTTGGATTGACTAGAGTTTAGATATAACCTTGAGCGAGCGGAAACGCATGGCAATTATGCTATTATTATAAGTGCTCCGCATTTTCGCTCGATAAAGGTTAAGAAAAACTCTAGTTAACCCAAAACGTTGATAATCCCGTCGCCATATTGGCAAAAAGTGATTCGAATCCTTGATCCAGTTCTCTGAGACCTGACTCTTTAACCTGCCTGACTCTTCTATCTGCTTTGACGATAATACGTAAGTACCGTAGTTTTTCTACTGCTAGAAGTTGTAGGCTACAAGAGTAGTTTTTCTACTGCTACAAGTTGTAGGCTACAAGAGTAGTTTTTCTACTGCTACAAGTTGTAGGCTACAAGAGTAGTTTTTCTACTGCTACAAGTAGTAGGCTAAAAGAGTAGTTTTTCTACTGCTACAAGTTGTAGGCTACAAGAGTAGTTTTTCTACTGCTAGAAGTTGTAGGCTACAAGAGTAGTTTTTCTACTGCTACAAGTAGTAGGCTACAAGAGTAGTTTTTCTACTGCTAGAAGTTGTAGGCTACAAGAGTAGTTTTTCTACTCCTACAAGTAGTAGGCTACAAGAGTAGTTTTTCTACTGCTAGAAGTTGTAGGCTACAAGAGTAGTTTTTCTACTGCTAGAAGTTGTAGGCTACAAGAGTAGTTTTTCTACTGCTACAAGTAGTAGGCTACAAGAGTAGTTTTTCTACTGCTAGAAGTTGTAGGCTACAAGAGTAGTTTTTCTACTGCTACAAGTTGTAGGCTACAAGAGTAGTTTTTCTACTGCTAGAAGTTGTAGGCTACAAGAGTAGTTTTTCTACTCCTACAAGTAGTAGGCTACAAGAGTAGTTTTTCTACTGCTAGAAGTTGTAGGCTACAAGAGTAGTTTTTCTACTCCTACAAGTAGTAGGCTACAAGAGTAGTTTTTCTACTCCTACAAGTTGTAGGCTACAAGAGTAGTTTTTCTACTGCTACAAGTAGTAGGCTACAAGAGTAGTTTTTCTACTGCTAGAAGTTGTAGGCTACAAGAGTAGTTTTTCTACTCCTACAAGTTGTAGGCTACAAGAGTAGTTTTTCTACTGCTACAAGTTGTAGGCTACAAGAGTAGTTTTTCTACTCCTACAAGTTGTAGGCTACAAGAGTAGTTTTTCTACTGCTACAAGTTGTAGGCTACAAGAGTAGTTTTTCTACTGCTACAAGTTGTAGGCTACAAGAGTAGTTTTTCTACTGCTACAAGTAGTAGGCTACAAGAGTAGTTTTTCTACTGCTAGAAGTTGTAGGCTACAAGAGTAGTTTTTCTACTGCTACAAGAGTAGTTTTTCTACTGCTAGAAGTTGTAGGCTACAAGAGTAGTTTTTCTACTGCTAGAAGTTGTAGGCTACAAGAGTAGTTTTTCTACTGCTACAAGTAGTAGGCTACAAGAGTAGTTTTTCTACTCCTACAAGTTGTAGGCTACAAGAGTAGTTTTTCTACTCCTACAAGTAGTAGGCTACAAGAGTAGTTTTTCTACTCCTACAAGTTGTAGGCTACAAGAGTAGTTTTTCTACTGCTACAAGTAGTAGGCTACAAGAGTAGTTTTTCTACTGCTAGTAGTTGTAGGCTACAAGAGTAGTTTTTCTACTCCTACAAGTTGTAGGCTACAAGAGTAGTTTTTCTACTGCTACAAGTTGTAGGCTACAAGAGTAGTTTTTCTACTCCTACAAGTTGAAGGCTACAAGAGTAGTTTTTCTACTGCTACAGGTTGTAGGCTACAAGAGTAGTTTTTCTACTGCTACAAGTTGTAGGCTACAAGAGTAGTTTTTCTACTGGTACAAGTAGTAGGCTACAAGAGTAGTTTTTCTACTGCTAGAAGTTGTAGGCTACAAGAGTAGTTTTTCTACTGCTACAAGGGTAGTTTTTCTACTGCTAGAAGTTGTAGGCTACAAGAGTAGTTTTTCTACTGCTAGAAGTTGTAGGCTACAAGAGTAGTTTTTCTACTGCTACAAGTTGTAGGCTACAAGAGTAGTTTTTCTACTGCTACAAGTAGTAGGCTACAAGAGTAGTTTTTCTACTGCTAGAAGTTGTAGGCTACAAGAATAGTTTTTCTACTGCTAAAAGTAGTAGTCAACACGAGTAGTTTTTCTACTCCTACAAGTTGTAGGCTACAAGAGTAGTTTTTCTACTGCTAGAAGTTGTAGGCTACAAGAGTAGTTTTTCTACTGCTACAAGTAGTAGGCTACAAGAGTAGTTTTTCTACTGCTAGAAGTCGTAGGCTACAAGAGTAGTTTTTCTACTGCTAGAAGTTGTAGGCTACAAGAGTAGTTTTTCTACTGCTAAAAGTAGTAGTCAACACGAGTAGTTTTTCTACTCCTACAAGTTGTAGGCTACAAGAGTAGTTTTTCTACTGCTAGAAGTTGTAGGCTACAAGAGTAGTTTTTCTACTCCTACAAGTAGTAGGCTACAAGAGTAGTTTTTCTACTCCTACAAGTTGTAGGCTACAAGAGTAGTTTTTCTACTGCTACAAGTAGTAGGCTACAAGAGTAGTTTTTCTACTGCTAGAAGTTGTAGGCTACAAGAGTAGTTTTTCTACTCCTACAAGTTGTAGGCTACAAGAGTAGTTTTTCTACTCCTACAAGTTGTAGGCTACAAGAGTAGTTTTTCTACTCCTACAAGTTGTAGGCTACAAGAGTAGTTTTTCTACTGCTACAGGTTGTAGGCTACAAGAGTAGTTTTTCTACTGCTACAAGTTGTAGGCTACAAGAGTAGTTTTTCTACTGGTACAAGTAGTAGGCTACAAGAGTAGTTTTTCTACTGCTAGAAGTTGTAGGCTACAAGAGTAGTTTTTCTACTGCTACAAGAGTAGTTTTTCTACTGCTAGAAGTTGTAGGCTACAAGAGTAGTTTTTCTACTGCTAGAAGTTGTAGGCTACAAGAGTAGTTTTTCTACTGCTACAAGTTGTAGGCTACAAGAGTAGTTTTTCTACTGCTACAAGTAGTAGGCTACAAGAGTAGTTTTTCTACTGCTAGAAGTTGTAGGCTACAAGAATAGTTTTTCTACTGCTAAAAGTAGTAGTCAACACGAGTAGTTTTTCTACTCCTACAAGTTGTAGGCTACAAGAGTAGTTTTTCTACTGCTAGAAGTTGTAGGCTACAAGAGTAGTTTTTCTACTGCTACAAGTAGTAGGCTACAAGAGTAGTTTTTCTACTGCTAGAAGTCGTAGGCTACAAGAGTAGTTTTTCTACTGCTAGAAGTTGTAGGCAACAAGAGTAGTTTTTCTACTGCTAAAAGTAGTAGTCAACACGAGTAGTTTTTCTACTCCTACAAGTTGTAGGCTACAAGAGTAGTTTTTCTACTGCTAGAAGTTGTAGGCTACAAGAGTAGTTTTTCTACTGCTACAAGTAGTAGGCTACAAGAGTAGTTTTTCTACTGCTACAAGTTGTAGGCTACAAGAGTAGTTTTTCTACTGCTAAAAGTAGTAGTCAACACGAGTAGTTTTTCTACTCCTACAAGTTGTAGGCTACAAGAGTAGTTTTTCTACTGCTAGAAGTTGTAGGCTACAAGAGTAGTTTTTCTACTGCTAAAAGTAGTAGTCAACACGAGTAGTTTTTCTACTGCTAAAAGTAGTAGTCAACACGAGTAGTTTTTCTACTCCTACAAGTTGTAGGCTACAAGAGTAGTTTTTCTACTGCTAGAAGTTGTAGGCTACAAGAGTAGTTTTTCTACTGCTAGAAGTTGTAGGCTACAAGAGTAGTTTTTCTACTGCTAGAAGTTGTAGGCTACAAGAGTAGTTTTTCTACTGCTAAAAGTAGTAGTCAACACGAGTAGTTTTTCTACTCCTACAAGTTGTAGGCTACAAGAGTAGTTTTTCTACTGCTAGAAGTTGTAGGCTACAAGAGTAGTTTTTCTACTGCTACAAGTTGTAGGCTACAAGAGTAGTTTTTCTACTGCTACAAGTTGTAGGCTACAAGAGTAGTTTTTCTACTGCTAGAAGTTGTAGGCTACAAGAGTAGTTTTTCTACTGCTAAAAGTAGTAGTCAACACGAGTAGTTTTTCTACTGCTAGAAGTTGTAGGCTACAAGAGTAGTTTTTCTACTGCTACAAGTAGTAGGCTACAAGAGTAGTTTTTCTACTGCTAGAAGTCGTAGGCTACAAGAGTAGTTTTTCTACTGCTAGAAGTTGTAGGCTACAAGAGTAGTTTTTCTACTGCTAAAAGTAGTAGTCAACACGAGTAGTTTTTCTACTCCTACAAGTTGTAGGCTACAAGAGTAGTTTTTCTACTGCTAGAAGTTGTAGGCTACAAGAGTAGTTTTTCTACTGCTACAAGTAGTAGGCTACAAGAGTAGTTTTTCTACTGCTACAAGTTGTAGGCTACAAGAGTAGTTTTTCTACTGCTAAAAGTAGTAGTCAACACGAGTAGTTTTTCTACTCCTACAAGTTGTAGGCTACAAGAGTAGTTTTTCTACTGCTAGAAGTTGTAGGCTACAAGAGTAGTTTTTCTACTGCTAAAAGTAGTAGTCAACACGAGTAGTTTTTCTACTGCTAAAAGTAGTAGTCAACACGAGTAGTTTTTCTACTGCTAGAAGTTGTAGGCTACAAGAGTAGTTTTTCTACTGCTACAAGTAGTAGGTTACAAGAGTAGTTTTTCTACTGCTACAAGGTGTAGGCTACAAGAGTAGTTTTTCTACTGCTACAAGTTGTAGCAGTATTTTTCTGCTGGCCTTCGTTTGTCCATTGCTATGTTTAACAGTCAGATTGTCTGTCTTTTGTCTATGTTTTACTACTAATATTGTATAATGTAATTCATAGATGTCTATATTCATAGAAATATTTAAAATTTCATTCGTTTATTTTTGAAAGGATAACACCTCACGATGAATTTTGAATTTTTTTTTTTGCTTTTCTTTGTCATCATGAATTTCTACCATTCACTTATTACGACTGGAACTTCTCGCCTTCAAGGCTAGACAAGTGGTCAACGTTGTGAAAACCCAAAGAGAAGGCGACGCCTCTACAAAAATCCCTTTGCACCTCATTTTTGTCGACCTTGAGCCAGAACCAGGAATAGAAAAAATATATAACCTCAAAGACATTTACCACACAAAAATAACAGTAGAAAAGCCTTCTACCAAAAAATATATTACCCAGTGTAAAAACTGTCAAAGCTATGGCCACACTAAAAATTTCTGTAATTACAGAGCGAGGTGTGTCTGTCAAGTGTGGCCAAGGACACAAAACAGAGGATTGCAATAAAAGCAGGCAAAGCCCCGCAGTTTGTGCCCTCTGTGCTCAGAACCATCCTGCGTGCTACAAAGGTTGCCAGGCATATCGAGATCTTCGAAGACGACTACAACCTCCACACAGACAACAGGACCGAAGTCAGGACGAGGCTCAACCACGGCCAGTGAGGGCATCGAGAGCTACGAGAACAGGCTTGTCCTACGCACGAGCAACCAATGCCCAACAGCCAACCCAGCAAGTAGCACCTGCAGCTCGAAGACACTCTATATCCGGGGCCACAAATACCTCACGTCCTCTTACTTTTAATATTCCTCCTCCTCCATCCTCAAATGACCTTACATCCCTTCTAAACTCCTTCATAACGGAGTTTAGATCACTTATCACCCCTCTCATTACCCTCCTAAACATCGTCGTGACGAACCTACTTCCTCTCCTCACCTCAAAATGACATCCCCACCAAAATAATCCTTACTCATCCTTCTTTGGAATGCTAACGGTGTTCGAAATCACACTTACGAACTGACAGCATTACTACAGGAAAAATACTTTGACGCAGCACTTATAACAGAAACCAGACTTACTACCAGAGGACTCTTAAATATCCCCGGATATTATACGTACCGGACTGGTCACCCCGACGGAAAATCCCATGGCGGAACTGCTGTTTTGATACGCCGAACTCTAAGTCATCACCTCATTCCCCAGGAACCTACCCCGTCTCTTCAATCCACTGCTATTTCCTTGAACACATTGTCCTTTCCTTTCACCCTAACGGCTGTGTATTGCCCTCCTAATAAGCCTCTTCCTGAACTTACCCTCCATCAATACTTCGACTCCATTGGTCCACACTTCCTTACTGGTGGCGACTACAACGCGAAGCACCAACAATGGGGCTCAAGAATAACCAACTCCCGAGGTCGTTCTCTCCTTGCTGTAATCTCCAGTAAACATTGCTCCACCATATCTCCTAATTAACCCACTTACTGGCCCACTGATCCCAACCGCCTTCCCGATCTCCTAGATTTTTTCATATATAAAAACCTTGGAGGGGCATACTATTCTGTCTCGAGTCTAACTGAACTCTCCTCTGATCACACACCTTTGGCTCTCACAATATCCCTCCGACTCATTCCAAAATCTCTTACACCCGCATTAATTAATGGCCCTATGGACTGGGAACTCTTCCGTTCAATCCTACAAGAATCCATCGACCTTAATATCCCCCTAAAATCACCCGAAGATCTCGATGAATCCGTGAATTCCTTCACTACCTCCATTCAACAAGCCGCCTGGAAAGCATCCATCCCGAAGAAACACATCCAAACCAGATGCAATAATTCCTTACCATCACATATCCATGACTTCATAATATCCAAACGCCATGCTAGATCCTTATGGCAGAGAACCAGACACCCCGATGACCGCAATTCCTACAATAGATAATGCAGGCTAGTAAAACAACATCTGAAATCCCATCTTATAGGATTCAGAGTGATGATGATCCTATCTTTCCTCTCTCTCGATACAGGATAACTCCCTGTGGACAGCAACTAAAAAAATCCTGAAATACCACCCTACATCCCCTCCTCTCCGCCGAGATGACAGATCATGGGCTTCATCCGACTCAGAAAAGGCAGAAATGTTTGGATCATTCCTCAAAAACACCTTCACCCCAAATCCAGAAGCTCATGACATCCCATCACGTTCCTACATCACGGACTTCATCGATTCCCCTCTCCCCTTGTCATTACCCCCCAAACCTGTCAACCCATCTGAAGAAAAATACCTTATCTCCAAACTTCCTCGCCGTAAATCACCAGGATATGACCTAATCACCTCTCAGATCCTTCGACAACTTCCATCCAAAGCAATCCTCTTCCTAACATATTTATATAATTGCATATTCCGAACAACCCATTTTCCGACTCTATGGAAGTTCTCAATAATTATCCTTTTCCCTAAGCCCGGAAAACCAGCACATCAAACATCTTCCTATCGCCCTATAAGCCTTCTCCCCATTTTCTCCAAAATGTTTGAAAAAATCCTTCTAAAGCGCCTCGTGCCTATTCTCAATAACCAGACCATACTTCCTTCCCAGCAGTTTGGTTTTCGTCCTCTCCATTCCACTGTACAGCAAGGTCTTCGCGTTGTAGATCATTCCTCGATGTGGCGCAAGCTTCTGACCGGGTCTGGCACATTGGCTTACTTTATAAACTCAAGAAACTCCTTCCTAGTACACTTATTCTGATCCTCCGTTCCTATCTGAAAGACAGGTTTTTCAGAGTCCGGCAAGGACAAGAATACTCAGACTACCACCCAGTGGAAGCGGGAGTTCCGCAGGGTAGTGTCTTAGGATCTGTCCTCTTCACCATATACACAGCTGATATTCCTCTCCATCCTAATACTCTCCTAGCCACATACGCCGACGATACAGCAGTTCTTTCTTCCCATCCCAATCCGAACTTTGCTTCAAATAATCTCCAGAACCACTTAAATGATATAGACAAATGGTCCAAAATTTGGAGGATCAAGGTGAATGAAAGGAAAAGCCAGGTCATAACGTTCACACTCCGTCGCCAATCCTGTCCCCCAGTATCCTTTAATAACCAACCCCTTGTTCCCGTCAACACAGTCCGTTACCTTGGCTTTTATTTAGACTCTAGACTCACTTGGAAAGACCACATCAGACTGAAAAGACAAGAACTCAATAGGCGCTTTGGACAGCTTTACAGATTACTGAATAAAAACACACCTCTCTCACTCGAAAACAAACTCATAACCTACAACACAATTATAAAACCCATTTGGACATACGGAATAGAGCTATGGGGAACTGCAAAACCATCGAACATCAGACGCTTCCAAACCTTCCAATCTAAAGTCCTCCGAACTATTGTCAATGCTCCTTTTTACATAACCAATAAGAATCTTCATAAAGACCTCAACATCCCTCTAATACAAGACCTTATCCCCATCCGATTTGCAAATTTTCACCACAAATTATCCCTAAACCCTAATCCTGCTGTCCAGTCACTGTCTACTCCCAACCATCCCTATTCCCCACCACGACGATTGAACAGGATGTGGCCCCGCGATCTGCTTTAAGCAATACAAGGGAATGATAACGGTGGTTATCTTCTCCCCACAAGCCCCTAGAGTGACTGCAGTTCTCTCGCCCTTTTTCAAGCTCCAGTACTTCCTATTGCTGCTGGTTGAGGAGTGGGGTACGGCTGACCCTAGGAGACAAGGGGGCAGCTGGAGCGGACGCTCGTGATTTTATTTTATTTTTCTTATGTTTATGTGAGCACATTACAAAATGTATTATTATTTTACAGAATGTAATTTCATTAAATTAATAAATAATAAATAAAATCACTTATTACGAATACATTCGCTTACTATTTGATATTTCATGGCATTATTTCTCGGACATCTGATTGCTTATTTAGTAAATCTTGGCACCTGTCATATTGCTGATAGAGAACGGAAAGGATTAGCTATATAAAGCCACCTCCCCAACCTGTCATAGTTCATTCAGTCATCACCTGTCTTAGTTTCAGCATGTCCGTGTAATCTTGATTAACACTTGGGTAGGCGAAATCAAAATGTATCGGCGGAAAGTGTTATGAACCCCTTGAACCCCTTTTCTCCTCATGGTAGTTGAAACTTGACGTTACTACCAAATGCTGTATGTACCTATCTGATCATTTTTCGGCATAAAAAAATTATATTTTGGAACAATTGAAGCATTAGCATTAAAATGCTTCATTTTCATACTTTTTTCAACTATTCATTTATTAAAACACAATGAATATATTAAAACCAAAATAAATATACAATAACATTATTTATAATGAAACTTGTACAAGAAACTCATCTAAACTACATGAAAAATAAAATATCATGATGATTAGATAGTTAGCCGTCGAGGTGATAAGTAAAGATGGAATGGTTGGGATTCGGCTAAATAAACCTCAATATGATTTTGTTTTAAAAAATCTATATTTCAGACGTTTCGGCTACTCATTGGTAGCCTTCGTCAGCTAAAATGACAAAAAAAGAAATTAATACAGAAACAAACAAGAAAAATTTATAATTGTGATAGGTAACAGAACTATAGATACAGTTTAACTTATAACAGAACATATCGTCTTAAAATTCTTAGAATGAGTAGAATGAAAAAGAAAATAGGTACAGTAATTGATTTTAATAGTAATTAGTAACATTAATTGATTTTACAAAGAAATAAGAAAACTATATACCAATGACAAATATAGTAGCTAATAGTAATGAAAAATAAAATATTATTTTATGTTCAATTGTTAAATTTCTTGAATTATTTACACGTAATTTAATAAACAAGGAAAAAAAAACTAGACAACGTTGTTCTAAATGTTATTAGCTTTCCATATTAAAAAAAAAAATAAAATAAAAAAAAAAAATATTGAAATTGGTTAAGATTTAGAGATTGTAGCCTTTTTTGAACGACAAAATGTTGTTTTGATCTATACATGTATGGTTTAGATTTAGAAATACTTTGTCAAGTTAGATTTTTTTTTTTTTTTATTTCTTTGTTTATTAAATTACTTGTAAAGAAGTTAAATTTTACAATTGAACATAAAATAAGATTTCATTCAATTTGCCAATTCCTAAGAATGGCCTGGCCCATAAATTTAATAATACGCTTTAGAGACAGCAGAACTTTATGTAAAATATGATTAAATGCCAGGATTTAATCCCACACAGCCATACACTACTCAAATATTTAAAACTCACAGTTATACATCAAGCTTTATGTAAAATATGATTAAATGCCAGGATTTAATCCCACACAGCCATACACTACTCAAATATTTAAAACTCACAGTTATACATCAAGCTGGAAATAATTCATTGGACTTTCTTAACGAATATTTAAAACTCACAGTTATACATCAAGCTGTAAATAATTCATTGGACTTTCTTAACGAATATTTAAAACTCACAGTTATACATCAAGCTGTAAATAATTCATTGGACTTTCTTAATGAATATTTCGAAATTTCATTTTTTAATCTAATTATTACTTTAGTTTTATTTTTTATTTATTTTTTTTTCTTACTTTCTTCTTTTTCACGTTTTGTTAAGCTTTAAGTTCCAAATTTATTTATTTACCATTCGTTTGACGTTTTTTTTTTTTTGTTTTTTTTTTTTTTTTGACGTAACATGAAATGAGTTGGTCGCCAAGTTGCGAACCTCAAGAATCAAATAAAATAAAAAATGCCAGGATTGGATTTATACGATTCATATGCCAGCGTCACTTCACAAGAATCCGATTCATTGAAAATATATTATAATTTTTAATACCAATAAGCGACAGATCTGAATAAACCCAAGAGGCACGTAAAAAAGATTTTAAACATTTTAGAGAATTTAACAGTCGGAAAAACAACAGTTTTGCCACGAATGAACACATTGTAAATAACATTTTAATCTGTTCTGATCCTTGTATAAGAAGTATTCGTAATGAATGGAAGACCATTCAAAGGGGGTCTCCCGTGGTCTAATGGTTAGCGCCTTGGATTCATAAGCGGGAGATGGTGGGTTCGATTCCCACCTCCGGCAGGAATTTTATCATCCCAGGGCTCGTTGGGAAAATTCCTCGCTGTACCCTGGATGTCGGTGCTAATGACCTAGAAGTAGATGCGCTGTAAAAAAAAAAAAAAAAAAAAGACCATTCAAAATCCGATAGAGGTGTAAGCACAAGGGTCTTTTTAACTTTACCCACGCCAGTTACTTTTATTACTAAAACAGTTATTTATCGTATCATTAAGTTAATAGTTATGAAGAACAAATGTTTAAACTAATAATTAGTTTAAATAATGCTCTATACACTACTTCTTCCGATTTCAACACAAGACTCAGTTTAATCAATTTCATTATTTGACAACTTCAACACAGCACAACAAACACAACTTCAACGTTTCTTATAAACTATAACCTCTTTCATGTATAAACTTTATGTAGCCTAGCAACACCTGTTACAATATTGTATCAAAATATTATGAGGTTATTCTAAAAAGTAACTGGCGTGGGGAAAGTAAAAAAGACCCCAGCACAACATTTACTTAAATAATAATTTATAAAATAGTTTATATAAAAATTAATAACAGGGTTAATATTCCAGCACTATATTTAATTCATTCAAATGTTTATCTATACATGTAATAAAATTCTAACGGATCGCTGTCTGTACATGGAAGATATATGGCAAAAAAATACTATTGGGGGCCTTTATCAACGCATTAGTACCCAAAACAATGAATTTTAGAATTTTTGTCTGTATATCTGCTGTCCGTCAGACACTCTATAAACAATATACAATGGAAATTGTTCTTCGAAATGGTATTGAGGAAATTGGAGACTCAACCGCTGCCCCATGGAACAGGAAGCGATGAAGGAACATTATGTCTCTTCATCACCATCATAACCATCAATAAATGCAGTAGCATATTCAACATCATCAGTGAATGTGATTAGTCCTGTGAAAAGTGAAGTTTTTATTTTTTGATTATTCCAAACGGAAAAATTTAAAATATGTACTTACTTTTTTCAATATCCATCTGCGCCAGTGAAAATGCCCCTTTACTATTATTTTATTTCATTTATTTTTTTTTTCTTTCGAATAGATATTTGATGATTTTCTCTTATTATTTTATTTTAATTACTGTTTACACACCACTACTGTTTATAAATTATATAACCAAACTCCCTGTAGATTGTAATTGTAATTTACAAAATACAGTAAATATTGATCGATTTATTTACTGGTCACTAAAATTTAACATGTAAATAAGTACAAGTAGTTATGACTTATGTAAGTTAGGCTGAGGTTATTGTGTTTTTTCAGGTCATTTATACCATAGTACTTACATTATGAGGAAAAGTGACCGTTTTACTCACATATTTAGGGAAAATAGTGGGAAAACAGATAATGAATTACACAAGAGGAAACAATTCCACGAAGCTATTATCCAAGACATCTCATTCATGCGCTTTAATGCGCCTGGCCTTGCGCCAACGCGCAGGTTGATGATTGCGCTCTGAGTCGTCACCTTTGAGATACCTGCGATTGAAGTGGTCTTGATAAGAAAAAGGAAAAAGTCACACGACTGATAGTAGCATTGAAGCAGTCTATCTTGGGTCTCCGTGCTTGGCAGACATGCTGCTTAGGTCTTGCTTGCTTCTCCTTGCTTCGAGCTATGCTCTGGGCGAGCTGGATTGGTGGCAGTCGAGTATAGTATATCAGATATATCCCAGGTCTTTCGCAGACTCTAATGGTGATGGCAATGGAGATCTTCAGGGTAAGGAGATATTTTATTAGACTACAAGCTGAATACCCGTGATTCGTCACGGCAGATAAGTAGTTATTTTATTTCTTTAAATAACGTATCAGCAAAATTAATGCTACTATATAATTTTGTGCAGTTTATTATTGCACGTTTCCCGTCATACTATAAGTTATTCATAAATTGATAACTAATCAAAGTATAATGTTTCTTGCTATTGGGGTGCTCTGGACCAGTGCCAAGAAACAGATAACCCGTTATCTATAGGTTACCATTACCAAGAAGTGTTCTGACTGGGGATGCTGATGGGTGAGGAGGCTGTACAAGGGTTCGGGATATTATTACCTCGGATGGACCATCACCAGGCATAGCGAATAGCTCTATGAAAGACAAAACAGTCAGTGAGTGGTTTGGGCTGGGTGTCAGTGAGTCAGTGAGTCAGTGAGTGGTATTTGACAAATATATAGTAGATTTGAAAATATCAGAGAAAAGTCACTAAGTTTAAGCATTTTTACATAATTGATATTGAATATTGGGCGAGGTTGTGGAGCACATGACTAATATGCTGATAAGTTCAAAACTCGAGCATACTAAAGATATTATCTTCACGTGTCTTCGTTCGTGGGTTGGATTCGGCCTCCCTGACCATCCTTGGGCCCACCCATTTTCGGTTTAGAATTAAAATCATGAGATTCAATTGAAATATTTTCTATATGTTCGAAATTCCCCTAAACTAAGATTTTTAAATTATGATTACATTTGGAGTTAAGGAAGTATTAAAAAAAAATATTTTATTAGTGGACACGAAAAGGTTTCGGATCTTCGTATATTTTCGTAAATATGTCGAAAACGGTTGAGAAATCGTGGTAAGTGGAAGTTGTCCATTCGACAGCTTACTAAATTGTATAGAAAAAAGGTTCTTTAGCAATGATTGATGGGGCAATGTCAATCAGAGAAATAAATGCTTTCAACTTGGAAAGTGTTAGTTTTGTTCTTTGTTTAACTCACTTTTCAATTTTTTATTTTAAATTGCATTTATCACTAAAGCTAGTATTTTAGTAAAAGAAGGCAAGAAAATTAGAAACTTGTTGGTAATAGTGTTTCTCTAGAGCGAACGTTGGGAAGGAAGGGCGGGCTTACGATACTGTGAGTTTCATGTTGTGGCGCCTTAAATCTTCCTTCTCTTTGAGATTTTATTTTATAATTTTCACGAAAGATCAAAACCTACCAATAAACTCTTCTATTCCTTTTCTAATACTAATGAGTCTAAGGATATGAACGGAACAGCGCTCCGTATAAGATGAAGCAGTTCCTGCGAGTCGGAATAAACATATTAATAAAATATTTTAGGCAAATAACCAGCATTTAACAACTTCTACAGGTTGTTTTACGATGTTGCTTTAAATGAAAATGTGTGGAATTTCTTATTTCGAGTGTAGTATACTCCAGAATGGACCAATTTCTTGTATTTCCTCCATACTTTCATCTACATGTGCACGTTGTATTTTCGTGGAACGAACAGCCACAAAGAAGATGACGACTAAAGAAGGAGATAGGGATAGAAGAAGAGGAATCGATAGAATTGGAATTCAAGTCTAATAGTCCGAGAGCCAGCAACGCACTTTTCATGAAGTGTTTTATTCATCCTGAAATTTTGCTATAATATACCTCTTAGGTAGATAAGAAGGTGTATATGTGTTTCCTGGACATACCTTGGAACACCAGGTACTGCACATAGGGGAAAGGTGCAAAACAATATTGCCCAAAAATAGAGTTTTATTCAGAAGCCAACTATCTTTAATGTAAAATTAAGACAATTTTACAATGAATAATAAATATGGCAGACACTTTTAAGGGGTATAACACGTAAAAAAAAAATAAAATGGTTTTTATTCTCATATTAAATGAGAGTTTTATTCGCGCTGCCATTAAACCCGGAACAGCTGTACAAGATCATGTGAGCAAGAACCAATGAGAGCGCAGAGAACAACCACAACTGCGTGGTCGTCTCAAGCACTCTTACGGTTACGCGCAGTGTATTGCAGTCTATTATAGGCAACATTTATTTTCATGTTTCCTGATAATTAAACCCCACAAAAGTGTCTGCCCTTTTGCAATTATTTTCAAATATGTTTATTGAAGACGCTGTTTAAATCGCAGCGTGAATAAAGCACTTCATTTAATATTAAAAATAAAAACTAGGTACTTTGTTTTTTTGTTGTTTTTTTTTTAATTTACATTTTAACCCCTTTAAAAGTGCCTTCCTTATTTATTATTAATTTGAAAATTGCCTTAATTTGTAATTTTTTTTCATTAATAATAGTTGGCTTCTGAATAAAACTCTATTTTTGGGCTATATTGTTTTGCACCTTTCCCCTATGCGCAGTACCTGGTGTTCCAAGGTATGTCCAGGAAACACATACTTACCTTCTTATCTACCCAAGAGGTACACTATAGCAAATTTTCAGGGTGCATAAAACACTTCATGAAAAGTGCGTTGCCAGCTCTCCGACTATAAAGTATATAAGGAAACAGTGTGAACGTATGATAAGCACTCAGTGACCATGGATATGATTGGCGATTATGCCTAGTGTATCTACTAATACAGACTCGGCTAATGCAGCCAGGTGGTCTGATGAAACTCTTCTTGGGTATATGTGAAGACGCGGGGTCTCCACACCATTCGTTTTGAAATGTTGCACTATAACGTATTTTGATGCACTAAACACGAATCCGTTAAAAAAAAAAAGCTCGCTCTCCACTAGGAAAGAAGTTATGAAGCACTAAATTTTACTGTTGTGCGGGTTCTGAAAGGTAATGTAACCTACTATGATTGGCAACATGCGCATGCGCGGGTATGGAGAAGTCCGTAATAAAGAAGTCTAATTGAAATTTACCGTCAATTATTTAAATTTATCTCCAGTTATTTATTCAAAAATATTTTTTTAAAAAATAATAAACCATTCTCTAATTATTTTATTTCGCTGCTGACAAATATTAT
Organism: Gonocerus acuteangulatus; assembly: GCA_946811695.1. NCBI lineage: Eukaryota > Metazoa > Arthropoda > Insecta > Hemiptera > Coreidae > Gonocerus > Gonocerus acuteangulatus. Next base: position 114,764,286 of record OX328125.1, read on the forward strand.
ATAACAGAAATCCCTTCATAATTAGCTAATGCCTTTATAATTCCTGCGCTCTAATTTGCGCCATCTAATTATTTAGAATAGTTATAGGAGTATTAATAACAATGAAGTTACACGAATTCATTATTTTGGTTCATAATAGAGAAAAGCTTGTCAATTTTTTAGTCGAAAATAACGTTATAAATAATCATGGAATTTGTGGGGACCAATTGCAATTAAATAAGCTGAATATGACATAATAGAATGCTATTAATTTTAGCGAGTTGGATTGACTAGAGTATTGATATCTTCTTGAGCGAGCGTAGCGAGCGGAAACGCACAGCACGTATACCCCATAAGAGACATGTTCCGACAGGTGAGGACGCCCTAATTTACAATGATTTGTAAATAAGTAGTTTATAAACATGCCAAATAACAGTTCTTTGTTTGCCAATCTTACATCTCCGCGCATGCGTATGTTTACAAATTCGTTGTTTACGTCAGCTTTCAGAACCCACACAACAGTGAACTTTAGTGCTTGATAACTTCTTTCCTAGTGACAGCGAGTTTTTTTTTTTAACGGATTCGCGTTTTGTGCATCAAAATACGTTATAGTGCAACATTTCAAAACGATCGGTGTGGAGACCCCGCGTCTTCACATTTACCCCCTCTTGATCTGAACCGCAGTCTTTTAACAGTATATTTTCTCTTCCCGTATTTCTCTTGAAATTTCTCTCCGTAGTATGCCGTGCATTTTGAATATATGGATTTCTTTTCGGCATCTACTTTTTCGGCCTCTTTGGCGTCATTAGTTTAAAAAGAACTAAGCGATCAAAAAAATAGCGAGGAACTTGCTAAACTACAATGAAAGAATGTCCATGAAGCAATAAATGAAGATGTATTTACTCTAAGATTTGGTAATAGACAATGTACTGAGATCAGTAGAGTTACTCTTAAGATATCACTAAGCCATGTTCTCAGATAAAGAAGGATTGGACATTGAGAAGTGGGCGAGGATAGAGGAAGACACTTGAAGACTATGTTATTTATAAGGCTCTTGTTGTCAAAAACACTTATAACCAGCTTAAATATGTCAGGGGAGGTTTACATTACTGATAATTATTAAAACAGATTTATTTATTATATTTACAAATATTTTCTAATAATTCCTTAGAAAATATTTGTAAGAAAATATATATTTGTAAAAAATATAATATGAACTCTGGTTTCAAATGGATGGTTGCCCAGCTCGTAATGAACGAGTGGTGACGGAATGGCTGAAAAGTGAATTCCCTAACCGTTGAATCGGCCACTTTGGACCAGTTCGTTTGCCTCCTGATCTGAATCCTCTAGATTTCCATTTTTGAGAACATTGAAGAGCAGAGTGTACTCAGAGCCCGAGACGACGAAGGAGGAACTCATCAACAGGATCCAGGAGCAGTGCCAGCTCATGAGAACTCAAAGACAAGACGTCCTCCGTAATGCCGTGGGACGTCTACGCCCACGGCATTACGAGAAATTTCAAGAGCAATACGGGAAGAGGAAATATATTGTGAATAGAAAAGATAGACCTATTTGCCAATACTGTAACAGGACTCTTACTATAAAACATATACTTACAGAATGCAGACAGAGAAATCTACTGAACATACCTTATGACATTCAAGAACTGTTAACGGAAAACAGCCCACATATAAAAACCATATTACAACATTTGCATAACATAAACGTAGACCATAAAATCTAACAAGTATACTGTTAAAAAAAAAAAAAAAAAAAAAAAAAAAAAAAAAAAAAAAAAAAAAAAAAGAAAAGGCAGAGGGGAGAGAAGAGAGAGAGAGAGAGAGAAAAAAATATATATATATATAATATAACACTTCGTTACTTCAAAGGATCCTCATCTCTAAACTTTATGCATTAATGAATATTAATTGTGTTTGTACTACAAATATACCCGTATATCGGAATCAATTTTAATACCAAAACGCTCAACAGGTGTTTTCTTTCTTTCTCTCTGACTTTGGCTATATATATATATATATATATATATATATATATATATATATATATATATATATATATATATATATATATATATATATATATATATATATATATATACATATATTATTTTTATTTATTTATTTATTTTTTTAATTTATTAATATTATTTTTCATTCATTTATATATATATATATATATATTTTTTTTTTTTTTTTCTTTCTTTATTTTTTTTTTCTTTTTCTTTCTTTCCTTCTCTTCTTATTTTTTCACCTTATCTGTTACTAATACATTTTCCCCTCCTAAGAGGTACGTGGTTTTTAGAAGAATAATCATTGTAGCTCCGTCCCAGGTGGTACTATTAGAAAGGGACTGAAACCAATCGAAAGCTGAGTAAATTTACTATAAGACTAGTTGGAAGTAAATGTAAAAATGAATGAATGTAAGTATGTATATCTTACCAAAAGAAAGCTATTCTAAATTTCCTGACATTTTATTGATATTTCTTTCCAGCGTTACTCCTCAATGGGCTTTGAGGTTAATGTGTGGTTGGGGTTCATTAATGGCCACCTCCTGGAACCAGTATTAGTTACTGTAATTAGCAAATTCAAAATATATGAGTATTTTATTTATTTACTGTTTTAGGATATTTTTTTATATTCGTGGAAGTAACTTTTTTTTATTGTTTTAAGCAAATATTTACTTAATATTTATGTAAACATTAATAAAAATAAATATTTCTCTTCAGCTTTTTGAATAAACTGAAGAAAAAAATATAATTTTCTTTTCACAGATCCATGTTTTTTTTAAAACTTTTGTTCTTAAATCGTTCAAATACTTCAATAACACAGGGTTGTTGTACATGAATGGAAAGCTGGTTAAATGAGGAAGTTTGTCTGAAACCCGGAAATATCAGATCCTGCCCATTGAGGAGTAACGCTGGAAAGAAATATCAATAAAATGTCAGGAAATTTAGAATAGCTTTCGTTTTGTAAGATATACTTACTTACATTCATTCATTTTTACATTTACTCCCAACTAGTCTTATAGTAAATTTACTCAGCTTTCGATTGGTTTCAGTCCCTTTCTAATAGTACCACCTGGGACGGAGCTACAATGATTATTCTTCTAAAAACCACGTTTGTCTCGAAAAAACAATAAAACGTCGTTTTCTCCCTTATGGGCGAGAATTCGGGAAATCGTCATAGAACATTTTTTGTTCCCCTAAGGGTCCTCTATCACCCCTCTCAATATGACTAGACATTTACGGGACACCCTGTATATATATATATATATATATATATATATATATACACATATACGAAGCCAAGGTATAGTTGGGATTCGGCTAGGAGAAACAAACGTCAGACCTTCAGGAAGAAATCTGTATTGGACGTTTAGGCTGCACATTGGAAGAAGGCAGTCGAAACGTCCAATACAGATTTCTTCCTGAAAGTCTGACGTTTGTTTCTCCTAGCCGAATCCCAACTATACCTTGGCTTCGTATCACTACAACGGCTAACTATCTCCATCTCCATATATATATGTATGTATATAAAATTCACGTGTCTGTTTATCTGTCTGTATGTTTGTTCCTTATACAAATCCACACCGTTTGACCGATTTTGACGAAATTTGTCATACATGTAGGTCTTGATTCGGGGAGTCTCGCAGGCTAGGTTAAAATCGTCTAGGAATCACAGTTCGGAGGTCACGGGTTCAAAACTTTGGTTTCTAAACTATCTTGGCTCTTCTAGATGCAGAATGTAAAAGTTTGTGAATTATTCACAAGTAATTAAATAAACAGGGGAAATAAAAAACAAAAATTTGGCCAGACAAAGTTGTTCTAAATTTTATTAGCTTTTATTTAAAAAAAAAAAAAAAAAGGTGCATTGAAATAGGTTAAGATTTAGAGGCTGTAACCTTTTTTGAAACACGAAATGTTGTTTGGTCCCACTGTTCAGGTCTAACTGACAAACCTGCCTGACCGTATGCAGTCTGCTTTAGAATAACTGATAATTCCTCATTACTGTTATTGCACACGCGGTGTACAGGCTGTCTTATAGCCTCGGAAATCAAGTGCACACACGGTGTACAGGCTGTCTTATAGCCTCGGAAATCAAGTGCACACACGGTGTACAGGCTGTCTTATAGCCTCGGAAATCAAGTGCACACACGGTGTACAGGCTGTCTTATAGCCTCGGAAATCAAGTGCACACACGGTGTACAGGCTGTCTTATAGCCTCGGAAATCAAGTGCACACACGGTGTACAGGCTGTCTTATAGCCTCGGAAATCAAGTGCACACACGGTGTACAGGCTGTCTTATAGCCTCGGTAGCCTAGTGCACACACGGTGTACAGGCTGTCTTATAGCCTCGGAAATCAAGTGCACACGCGGTGTACAGGCTGTCTTATAGCCTCGGAAATCAAGTGCACACACGGTGTACAGGCTGTCTTATAGCCTCGGTAGCCTAGTGCACACACGGTGTACAGGCTGTCTTATAGCCTCGGAAATCAAGTGCACACGCGGTGTACAGGCTGTCTTATAGCCTCGGAAATCAAGTGCACACACGGTGTACAGGCTGTCTTATAGCCTCGGAAATCAAGTGCACACAAGGTGTACAGGCTGTCTTTTAGCCTTGGAAATCAAGTGCACTCACGGTGTACAGGCTGTCTTATAGCCTCGGAAATCAAGTGCACACACGGTGTATAGGCTGTCTTATAGCCTCGGTAGTCTAGTGCACACACGGTGTACAGGCTGTCTTTTAGCCTTGGAAATCAAGTGCACACACGGTGTACAGGCTGTCTTATAGCCTCGGAAATCAAGTGTACACACGGTGTACAGGCTGTCTTTTAGCCTTGGAAATCAAGTGCACACACGGTGTACAGGCTGTCTTTTAGCCTCGGAAATCAAGTGCACACACGGTGTATAGGCTGTCTTTTAGCCTCGGAAATCAAGTGCACACACGGTGTACAGGCTGTCTTATAGCCTCGGAAATCAAGTGCACACACGGTGTACAGGCTGTCTTATAGCCTCGGAAATCAAGTGCACACACGGTGTACAGGCTGTCTTATAGCCTCGGTAGCCTAGTGCACACACGGTGTACAGGCTGTCTTATAGCCTCGGAAATCAAGTGCACACACGGTGTACAGGCTGTCTTATAGCCTCGGAAATCAAGTGCACACACGGTGTACAGGCTGCCTTATAGCCTCGGAAATCAAGTGCACACACGGTGTACAGGCTGTCTTATAGCCTCGGTAGCCTAGTGCACACACGGTGTACAGGCTGTCTTATAGCCTCGGAAATCAAGTGCACACGCGGTGTACAGGCTGTCTTATAGCCTCGGAAATCAAGTGCACACACGGTGTACAGGCTGTCTTATAGCCTCGGAAATCAAGTGCACACAAGGTGTACAGGCTGTCTTATAGCCTCGGTAGCCTAGTGCACACACGGTGTAAAGGCTGTCTTATAGCCTCGGAAATCAAGTGCACACACGGTGTACAGGTTGTCTTATAGCCTCGGAAATCAAGTGCACACAAGGTGTACAGGCTGTCTTATAGCCTCGGTAGCCTAGTGCACACACGGTGTACAGGCTGTCTTATAGCCTCGGAAATCAAGTGCACACGCGGTGTACAGGCTGTCTTATAGCCTCGGAAATCAAGTGCACACACGGTGTACAGGCTGTCTTATAGCCTCGGTAGCCTAGTGCACACACGGTGTACAGGCTGTCTTATAGCCTCGGAAATCAAGTGCACACGCGGTGTACAGGCTGTCTTATAGCCTCGGAAATCAAGTGCACACACGGTGTACAGGCTGTCTTATAGCCTCGGAAATCAAGTGCACACAAGGTGTACAGGCTGTCTTTTAGCCTTGGAAATCAAGTGCACTCACGGTGTACAGGCTGTCTTATAGCCTCGGAAATCAAGTGCACACACGGTGTATAGGCTGTCTTATAGCCTCGGTAGCCTAGTGCACACACGGTGTACAGGCTGTCTTTTAGCCTTGGAAATCAAGTGCACACACGGTGTACAGGCTGTCTTATAGCCTCGGTAGCCTAGTGCACACACGGTGTACAGGCTGTCTTATAGCCTCGGTAGCCTAGTGCACACACGGTGTACAGGCTGTCTTATAGCCTCGGAAATCAAGTGCACACACGGTGTACAGGTTGTCTTATAGCCTCGGAAATCAAGTGCACACAAGGTGTACAGGCTGTCTTATAGCCTCGGTAGCCTAGTGCACACACGGTGTACAGGCTGTCTTTTAGCCTTGGAAATCAAGTGCACACACGGTGTACAGGCTGTCTTATAGCCTCGGAAATCAAGTGCACACACGGTGTACAGGCTGTCTTTTAGCCTTGGAAATCAAGTGCACACACGGTGTACAGGCTGTCTTTTAGCCTCGGAAATCAAGTGCACACACGGTGTATAGGCTGTCTTTTAGCCTCGGAAATCAAGTGCACACACGGTGTACAGGCTGTCTTATAGCCTCGGAAATCAAGTGCACACACGGTGTACAGGCTGTCTTATAGCCTCGGTAGCCTAGTGCACACACGGTGTACAGGCTGTCTTATAGCCTCGGAAATCAAGTGCACACACGGTGTACAGGCTGTCTTATAGCCTCGGAAATCAAGTGCACACACGGTGTACAGGCTGTCTTATAGCCTCGGAAATCAAGTGCACACACGGTGTACAGGCTCTCTTATAGCCTCGGTAGCCTAGTGCACACACGGTGTACAGGCTGTCTTATAGCCTCGGAAATCAAGTGCACACGCGGTGTACAGGCTGTCTTATAGCCTCGGAAATCAAGTGCACACACGGTGTACAGGCTGTCTTATAGCCTCGGAAATCAAGTGCACACAAGGTGTACAGGCTGTCTTATAGCCTCGGTAGCCTAGTGCACACACGGTGTACAGGCTGTCTTATAGCCTCGGTAGCCTAGTGCACACACGGTGTACAGGCTGTCTTATAGCCTCGGAAATCAAGTGCACACACGGTGTACAGGTTGTCTTATAGCCTCGGAAATCAAGTGCACACAAGGTGTACAGGCTGTCTTATAGCCTCGGTAGCCTAGTGCACACACGGTGTACAGGCTGTCTTTTAGCCTTGGAAATCAAGTGCACACACGGTGTACAGGCTGTCTTATAGCCTCGGAAATCAAGTGCACACACGGTGTACAGGCTGTCTTTTAGCCTTGGAAATCAAGTGCACACACGGTGTACAGGCTGTCTTTTAGCCTCGGAAATCAAGTGCACACACGGTGTATAGGCTGTCTTTTAGCCTCGGAAATCAAGTGCACACACGGTGTACAGGCTGTCTTATAGCCTCGGAAATCAAGTGCACACACGGTGTACAGGCTGTCTTATAGCCTCGGAAATCAAGTGCACACAAGGTGTACAGGCTGTCTTATAGCCTCGGTAGCCTAGTGCACACCCGGTGTACAGGCTGTCTTATAGCCTCGGAAATAAAGTGCACACACGGTGTACAGGCTGTCTTTTAGCCTTGGAAATCAAGTGCACTCACGGTGTACAGGCTGTCTTATAGCCTCGGAAATCAAGTGCACACACGATGTGCAATCGGTCTCGAATGGGTTGAATCATGAGTTTCCTGGCGTGATATTTTCTTGTTTACCTTCATTTATCTAACATTATGGGGAAATATGCTGTCAAATGTATTTGTAATAAATTCCTAAAGTATTTCCTGTCCATGTTAATATACAAAAACACTTCATTGCAGTTTTCCTTGTAGTTGACAGTTCTTTTTATCTCTGTATTTTCATATCAACAGAAGGACTTTTACAATTTTTTTTTATAATGTAGTCACGTGAACTCATGAAGCATTGCTAAAATGATGGATGAGGAGATAAATTATAATTGAATTATGACGAAAACCTTAATGTATTTACGAGGTTTTATAAAGAAATTCAACACATTTTCTAATCTATGCTCCACTTTTCAAGTGCACTCGACATTGATATCTCTTATCAGAGCGATAACATGGTCAAGAATTTCAATATAATTGTTAAACAGTTTGCGCCATATTTTTCCACTAAAAACAATTTGGGCACTTACGTATTACCTTCAATGCAGGTTAAAGAAATGGGTCTGAGAGAAATGGATCATCACCGGGTCAGAGAGCTGGATCAAGGAGTCAAATCAGTTTTTGCCAATATGGCGACGGGATAATCTATTATCGGGTTGACTAGAGTTTTGATATAAACTTTAGCGAGCGAAAACGCGTAGCACTAATATTAATAGGATAATTGCTATGCGTTTCCGCTCGCTCAAGGTTATATGGAAACTCTAGTCAATACAGCTCGTTGATATTGTAGATCAAGGACGGTTTTTTGCTGGATAGTGGACTGATATACAATTTAACACCGCTTCGAAACAGTCTCTTTCATCCTTGCTATTATGTTGTCGCCATATGAACTTCGCTAGATATGAATCTAAATGATGTAACAAACAAAACTGAAATCGCATAACAAACATGCGTAAATGAATTTGGTTATAAAGAGAAAGGGAACAAGATGGCTACTATAATCGCAATAGCCAATGGAATTCCTGATAGTGATTGACAATGCGTTATCCATGATCCAGATCTCTGAACGAGACCCGCCTCTTTAACCTGCTTTGACGCTAATACGTAAGTACTAACTACAGTGGAACATGGATAATTCCAACTTCGATAATTCGAAATCTTCTTTAATTCGAATATTTCTCTCGGTCCCTAGAATTTAGGGCATAAACAATGTAAAAAAATCGTGGTTAATTCGAATAAAATTTTGGATAATTCGATTTTTTTACGAGTCTGTACCTCCAATGGGAAGTGGACAGAGAGGCGGCCGATTTTAAATCTTGTGAAAATATTCTCCCCTCGGGTAAGAAGGATAGTAAGATACGGATGTAGGGGTTCCGGGACAAGAGTCCAACCTCAATAGCGTCATGAGTCCAACCTCAATAGCTACTTTCCTTCGGAGGAAAGTGCTAAAAACTATGTCTTATACGTTACAAAAATGCTTTTCCCTTCGGAATCGGAGCATACTTAAAATGAACTTTTTTGTTGGAAACAAAAGTTTAGCTAATTAGGCCTGAATCACCCTATATATATATATATATATCTCTTTTAAAGACAAATATTTCTATTTGGCTAAAATGAATTTTTGACTGCTGATTCATTTTTTGCAAAATAAACATATTTGTTCTTGAAATTACCTTGATTTTGCGCCAATGGGGTGAAACAGACCTCGGATTCGAATTCAGCTTCCCTCAAAACCATGGAAGCTTTAGTTATTTCTTCTTCTATATACGAAATTTGACCATCAGATGCTCTTAAACCTGACCTGCTGGAGTGAAACGGACTCCGGATTCGGATTCAGCGTGTCGAAATACATAAGAATATATCTATGGTGTTTTTGGAAAATACCACTTTTTTGATTTCGTGTGCCTGTGTTATTTTCGGATCAGCTCTATCCTGGCTAGAGAAGGGTGGGGACCTATAGATAACCCGTCCTAAAATTCTGAGTTAATTATAATGGATATTAAAGATTGATATATATTGATGTATTGCTGTTTGTAGGTATCCTGAATCACGCTGATTACCTGAAGGACCTGGGTGTTGGCGTTGTCTGGTTGAGTCCTATATACAAATCTCCAATGCAGGACATGGGCTATGATATATCCGATTGGAAGGATGTCAATCCTATATTCGGAAACCTTGATCATGTCAAGAAACTCATTGATGCTTTTCATACAAGAGGTAAATATCATTTTTTTTTTTTATTGAATATTTACAATCTGTATACATAAATACAATAAGTAAATAAATATCTCATACATAGCTATACACAAGGAAGAACAGAGGGGAGAAGGCAGCCATTGCTGTCACTCCCTAAGGAATCGGTAAATATCAGGGGTTTTTCTTTTCAGGGGACGGGGGCTGGTTAGAAGCTCACAAAAACATCCTCAAAAAACGGAATGAGCTCAAAATGCTTTCAGGCGTTGTACCAAAGTATACAATTTTTGGTTACTTTTGGAGCAGAGAGAAAAAAAAGTAAACTTCTCTTTTTTTGCGTGTTCTGTTTCCTATTTTATTCAGTTCATTTATTATTTTTTCTGTTGACGCTTCTGTCCACATAATCGGAAACATAATCGGAAGCTCACCTTAGTTTCTGAAATGATATGTTTTCAATTTATTATCCAGGCATAGGTTTATTTGTAGAATGAAGTGGACATATTCAACAATGACATACATGGTTAATTTGTGAGCACTTAACATTCCGTGCCAAAGGTCACGAGGTTCGATTCCAACTATGGGGTGGTGGCTTTTCTTTGGAAAAACGAAAAGGCTTCAGCTCTATCCTGGTTAGAATAGGGTGGTAACGTATAGATAATGGACGTTAAAATATAAATAAATAAATAAATATATATATATATATATATATATATATATATATATATATATATATATATATATATATAGGCCCAATGAAAGTTTATCCGACCATGTTAAGACCATAGCATGTTTCGTTTATAAATTTCAAAAATTGTGCGAAAAAAGGGGGGTGCCAATCGAGTTTTGAACACCCCGTATATATATGGACGTTAAATAGATTCAGCTAATACGGTATATATATTGACTAGAATTGTGAAAGACCACTGAAGAGATACTAAACAAGAAAAAGAAATATTTAAGTCGAATGAATTTCAATAAGAGGGTTGACAAATCTGTGTGAGTACCCATTTTCTAATAAAACATAATTTTCTAATATTGGATTATTGCGTCATATACTATACGAAGAACGTGAAAAGTTAGGGTTTATTATAATTTTTAAGTTTCTGATATGTTTTTAATGAAACTAATAATTCCTGTTAATCGTAGGTATAAAATTCTTCATGGACATGGTACCCAACCATTCGAGCGATGAGCACCCATGGTTCAACGCATCGAGGTACCAGATCGGCGACGAGAAGGACTTCTACATATGGAAGGAACCCAAAGGATGGTCCGATGCTGAACCTGTACCACCCAACAACTGGGTAACTCAATTATCGTGCTTCAATAATATAATGTACAATAGGTATATAAGATGACTATAAGTCATGATGGCAAGTCATATGTGATGACTGTGGGTCATGATGACAAATCATGAAGAGATGACGAGTCATGATGTGATTACAGTAGGTCATGATGACAAGTAATGATGTGATGACTGAAGGTCATGTTGGAAAGTCATAATGAGCTGACTGTAAGTCATGTTGACAAATCATGAAGAGATGTCTAAAGGTCATGTTGACAAGTCATGATGAGCTGACTGTAAGTCATGCTGACAAATCATGAAAAGATGTCTGAAGGTCATGTTGACAAGTCATGATGAGATGAATGAAGGTCATGATGACAAGTATGATGTGATGACTGAAGGTCATGTTGACAAGTCATAATGAGCTGTCTGAAAGTCTTGTTGACAAATCATGTTGAGATGACTGAAGGTCATGTTGACAAGTCATCGTGAGCTGACTGTAAGTCATGTTGACAAATCATGAAGAGATGACTGAAGGTCATGTGTAAAAGTCATGATGAGCTGACTGTAAGTCATTTTGACAAGTACTTTACTAGCAAATATCAGTTGGAATCACATTTGTGCATATTTATATTAATTATATTAAAAAAAAAAAAAAAAAAAAAAAAAATTCCTGACTCCCTATAGCGGCCCCTACACGGTGAGTAATAATGACATTATCAGTAATGTCATTACTATTCAACTCTCGTCATTCCATATCATCATTACAATGTACACCTTACACCGTCATTCCATATCATCATTACAATATACACCTTACACCGTCACTCCACGGATCATTTTTAATGTCATTACTTTTCTTCAGTATGCATTGTGATCTCCGTGATAGAAGCGTGTTGTTAATAATGGATCCTCGCAAAGTCGCCTGTGTAGCTATAATTGCGACACTAGCCACAAAAAAACATGTGAAACGTTCGTAAAGGCCTTAATATGACACATATCCTTCCAATCGGGGCGTTTCCAAGTGTTCTGGGACCGAGGTTATGTGCAAAAAAGTTTACATTTTATTTTTATTTTGATAACCATTTTTCGCAAGTACCTTTTGAGATAATACAATAGTCATTTATATGGTTAGAAAAAGGAGTCTTTCTTCTTCTGAAAGATTTCAATGACGTAAAAATCGGATTATCTCAAGGGGAGGTATTGAATTTCAAAACGTCACATTACTTTTTCGCTTACAAATTTTTATTCTCTTCCAGACTGGGAAAAATCATTATTTTTTGTTTTCATTATTATTCACCACGTTAGGGTTTCTTGGGGTGCTGATTTTAAATCTGCTATTATTTTTGGTGTAAAAAAAGGTATAATACTAGTTTGCTTGAAAACGTAAGCATATTTTTGAATATATCTGACGAAATATAAATTATAGTTTAACGATTATATTTTTCTTCTAACCTACTCTATAAGACAAATGAATTGGTAAAAGAATCACGCCAACATTATTTTCTAAAGTCGATATAAAAAATAAAGCACTTTCAACCTATTTTATATCATCGATACAAATGCAAAGTAACGAATGTGAAAAGTTGTTGGTACCTTATAGATGACTTTATATATATTTTATTCTATGATATATTTTAATTAGACTTAATGCGGATTCGTTACTTTGATATATATATATATATATATATATATATATATATATATATATATATATATATATATTACTTTTATAACTATAATGTTACCAAGGTAGAGTCATACATTTCAATTCATCTTATTTTTTGCCCTTTCTACTCAATCTAGTTTAACCTTTACATCTGTTTCACCTAGTTAAAGCTCGAGATAGACTGAGTAATGACGGATTAATGATGTAGCGCTCCCTACACCATCATTACTAATGACAGTATCCCCTCCACTTTCAGTAATGATGAAGCCGAGATCAGAAAATCCGGATTCACATCATTACTGTTCGTCATTCCAACTTTGTCCACCTTACACTATCATTATTACTGTCATTTTGATAAGGTAATGCCATTATTACTGCCCGTGTAGGGGCCGCTTAAGGAAAGCACCCCATTCACCGGGAACATGGGATGAGTGGTTGTGCCTTGCAATAACATAGTAGGGCGCTGACGACCGTGAGGTTTTTCGCCCCATATTTTCTAAACAAACAAACAACATTTGTGCAGCGTGAGGGATCCACGACAGTTCAATATTTTGTACAAAAATAAGCTCAATATTTGTTCTAAGTGTGACTAGTAGTTTTGCTAGTGGCACACAGTGGGGCCAACCTCATTTCGTGTTCAGGCGACCGGCTTTCAGGGACACAGTGGGGCCAACCTCATTTCGTGTTCAGGGGACCGGCTTTTAGGCACACAATGGGGCCAACCTCATTTTGTGTTCAGGGGACCGGCTTTCAGGCACACAGTGGGGCCAACCTCATTTCGTGTTCAGGGGACCGACTTTCAGGCACACAGTGGGGCCAACCTCATTTCGTGTTTCAAAAAAGGCTATAGCCTCTAAATCTTTACCGATTTCAATGTTTTTTTGTTTTTTGTTTTTTTTTTAATGAAAGCTAATAAAATTTAAAAAAACTTTGTCTAGCTAGATTTGCTTTTGTTGTTTATTAAATTACTTGTAAATAATTCACAAACTTTTAGAATTGAACATAAAATACTAATTATTTTAATCTAACTTAATATTGGCACTGATATCGATAAAATTAAACATTTAAATTCTGATTAGAATTGGAAAAAAAACAAAATCTATTTTCAAATTCATAAATCATATTATCTCATGCTTGAATTAAGATAACTTTACGTTTTGAATATTTCAGTCATATTTTTCCAAGTCTAATCAGGATTTGAATGTTTAATTCCAACGATATCAGTGCTGATATTAAGTTAGATGAAAAATAAAATGTTATTTTATGTACAATTGTACAGGTTCTTGAATTATTTACACGTAATTGAAAAATAAAAACAGGGGAAACAAACAACCAAAATCTGACATTGTTGAAAATAGACAAATTTGTTTTAAATTTTATTAGCCTTCATTAAAAAAAATTCATTGAAACCGGTTAAGATTTGGAGGCTGTAGCTTTTTTTGAAACAGGCATTGTCGTTTGGCCCCACTGTGTGGCAGGACAAGCCAAACTTTAATGCTCACAGGCATAACTATAAAACTATTTGTTAAATCCACTTATAACTTGTTCCATCTTTCAGCTCTCAGTCTTCCAAGGAGGTGGGAGTGCTTGGACTTTTGACAATGTCAGGAAACAATTCTACCTCCACCAGTTCGGCAGTTATCAGCCGGATCTGAACTACACAAATCCAAAAATAATAGATGCCATGTTTGTAAGTTTCTTTTCTTTTTCTTGAATTTATTTGTATAATTGGAATGGGTATTTTTTATGCAAGACTTCTATATCATGAATTGACCTGGACGTTTTTCGAGTTTCCTTGGAAGAAAGTAAAAATTATAATAGTCAAGAGAAAATTAATAATTGCCCACTTCAAGTAAACCAATGTTATGCTTATAATCATAACAAACCTTACTTATTAATTTGGTTCAATTCATACCGAGGTTTGTTGTAATGAACCAAAGATTACGTCTAGTATGGCGAAAGTATTGATTTGGGTCCGGGATAGACCCTCCTCCAGATAGACGAATTTAAATAAAACTATATACATATACATATATATATATATATATATATATATATATATATATATATATGTATATGTAAATTTGGATGGAACGGCATTTTTCTCCAGCGGTGGTACTCCTCCTCACTTCTTCCTGGAATATTTCGATGGGTTCATCTCCATCTTCGTCAGGCAGGTCATTGTTGTTTCTTCCTCGGTGGTTGCCGAGAGAATGCCCGAGGAAGAAACAACAATGGCCTGGCCGAATGGAAAACCGTCTGATGAAGTACGTATATATATATCAGGCTGTACCGTATGAAATGTCAGTTTTGGACTTGCCGATTTCCTTCAAATATCTTGAAACTGTCGTGGCTCCTACTCCGAGTTCTTCGGCATATTCCCTAGTGCTTTTTGAGGGACAAGCTTCAACCCTTTCTTTCAGGTGGTCATTGTCAAGCTTGATTTCTGGCCTTCCTCGCTCCTCGTTGTCAAGTTCAAAATGTCCACTTCGAAACCTGGAACACCACCGGTAAACAGTTCGTTCATTCACCGTTCCCTCCCCGAACGCCGTGTTAATGTTCATACACGCCTCAGCAGCGCTATGACAGAGCTTAAATTCATAACGAAAAATAATACGGATTTCCGCTGAAGTCATAATTTAAGTTTTATTTTTTTCTCAGAGGATCGTTCTCACAACACAGTACGCAAGTTACTGATTAAATAATAGGAATAAAAGAGCTTTAATTCTATATGAATAACAATGATGTTTGTAAATAATGAAATAAAAAGGGAAAGGATTAAATCGCAAAGTAAACAAAACTGACATTTCATACGGTACAGCCTGATATACCTCCTCACGTCTTCCTGGAGGAGTATCACCGCTGGAGAAAAATGCCGTTCGTCGCTGGAATCATATTTTTGGATGGAACGGTGATATATGGGTTCTGAAACGTGTTTTTCTAGTCTGCACCTCCAGATTACGTCATGAGATCAACCTCATAAGCGGGTTTCCTACTTATTTATGGAGGGAAGAACCGCGCTAAAATAAGGCATCAGCCCTATCATGGCTAGAAAAGATTGGTAACCACAAGATAACCCGCCCAAAAAAATTAAGTTATTTATAAGTGGACATTAAAATTTAGATAGATAGATAGATATATTTATTGCTTTTAATACAAAAGTATTTATAGCAAGGGTTGACCCTTATAATAATTAAAATTTATAATTTATAATTATTAAAATTTATTTTTTATATTAACTCTAACTTATACAGTCCACTCATAAAGGCTAATTCCTTTTCATTTTTCCGAAGAAAAGGCTTCACCCCTAGTGGGAATCGAACCCCACCTGAGCCTCACAGCTACCGAAAATGATGCAATTATAAAAATGTTTTTTTTTAATTTAAGGATAACATGGACTTCTGGCTTCAATTGGGCGTAGACGGATTCCGGATGGATGCTGTACCGTTTTTGGTTGAAGACGACCAGTTCCGTGACGAACCAGAAAAGCAAAACTGCCAAAACCCAGAGCCGTTTAACTGTTTAAGTCATATCTATACACAAAACCTTCCAGGAACTTACAAAGTTCTAAGAGAATTAGACGACAGAATCTCCAAGAAGTATGGCAACAAAAAGTAAGCATTAAACTTTATACTTCCTTCTATTTGTTCATTATTTTACAATTATTATTAGAATAAACAAATCATTTATGTTTGTTATAAAATTGTGACCCTTCTTTCAATGTATTATTTAAATAGGCGGAAGGTCATGCAAAAAGAAAGAAAGAACACTTTATTAAACAAAAAATTAAAGTGAGGCTGCCCAAATTAATAGGGTTGCTAAACCACACAGCTGAACAATCAGTCTTGGGATAAATGTCATTATGAATTATTTGGTTTTATTTTTAGCACTAGGATTTAGGCTTCGTTAGAAGAAGCCTAGATCCTAGTCAACTTCACTTCATATGCTATAAGCATATGAAGTGAAGTTGACGAAATAAAACTCGTCAACTTCACTTCATATGCTTTATTTTATGCTGTACATGTTTCGCGTCTCTTGACGCTTCTTCAGGAGAAACTTAATCTATTTACATAAATTTAGCCTTAGCTACGGAAGAACTTCCACAGGTAGGGCCACGTCCATACTAATCAGATTAGTATGGAGGCAAAATAAAGCATATAATATGAAGTGAAGAGTTTTATATATGCATGACCTTCCGCCTATTCAAATAATAACATTTATTTTTGTATTATTTTACATAACTTTTGATATAGGAGCACCATAACTCAGATTTTTCAGTCTTTAAAGTAAATTGATTACATAAGCGGAAATGTGATATAGACATAGATCTATTTTGGATTCATAATTGTGTGAATATGTCGAAATGAAAACCAAAATTTTTCAAGAAAACATAAATATTATTAAATATTTTTGATTATTATAAGACAGTGACCCTATTTTTCCAATATATTCGTCTGTGGCAGATGACCTTCTGCCACAGACGAATAAATATTTTTGGTCTCCAAGTGTGGGGCTTACCTTATGTTACTTAATAAATTTTTATTTTTGTAATTAAATTTCCAATTCATTTAGGTATCAATTATAATTGATAATTGATGGGCTCAATTCCAAAGGTGACTAACCCACAATTAGAACATACTGAGAAAATTAAGGTTAAAGTTTAGAAGACTTTGGAAAAAAATTGGTGTTGGTGACAGAAACGATTTTAATTGGTCTTTATTCATAAGATACATAAAATTCGTATGAATATACCATAATAATAAAAAGTTTATAGTTCACATTTTTTACAAAATACTAATAAAAAAACTGGTCATTTCTATTTTAAATTTTCCAACCGAACCGCGCTAAGATGACGCAGTTCCTGCGAGTTGGGCTTTTTGAACTATATGAATAACTATTGTATTCGGCGCTAATGACCTAGATGTAGATGCGCCGTAAAAAATAAAAAACTATTGTATTGTGAAATTTCGTTTGAATTGGTTAAATTGTCTTTGAAATACGGTCGGAATTTTAGCACATAAAAAACCCCTATATTCAAATTTGGAGAAGATTATAAAAATTGCATTTTAAATTTCGCTAAGGCTGGAAATTATGTTAAACATTCAAACCATTTTTCCAAGAAACTTTAACCGGTTGAACCCAAATTTGGAGCGTTTATTATTTATTGGAGTCTTAATCCACTGTCTAAATTTGGGTGGAATCGGTTAAATTTTATTTTGGAAATATGGTTGGATTTTTTAATCTTAAACCAAATTTTTAGGGTCCAGCCTTAGCGAAATTTAAACTACATTTTTTTTTTATTTTTAGAATTTCCCCAAAATTTAATATAGTTTTTTTTTTTAATGTGCTGAAATTCCGACTATATTTCCGAGAAAAAAAAACGATTCAACCCAAATTTGGACAGTCGATGAAAATCGGATATTATCTCAAGGGGAGATATTGAATTTCAAAACGTAATGTAAGTTTTTCGCTTACGAACTTTTAGTATCTTCCGGACAGGAAAGAATTATGAATTTTTCGATGATTAACTACAGTAGGGTTTCTTGGGGTGCTAAATTTAAATCTGCTATTATTTTTTTATGTAAAAAAATGTATAATGATAGTTAGTGGGGGAGGGGAGGGGTCGTAATTTCTGCTGTATTATAACGAAACGCGGTATCCGTCAAGGGTATTACATGAGAACGAAGTGTTGTAAAAATTAAGTAAATCGGTCCATCGGAAAGGGGGGTTTACTAGGCTCTATGTTTCAACAAAATTAGCCCATCAGACGCAGGTTGGCTAAGCTGCCCCTAGGAGCGCTTCAAGGGGACTGTATCCTCTTCCTGCGTCAGATCAAAAGACGAAAATATGAAGTTTTTATTAATTAGTGTAGTACCATGTATAAACATTACTCTGGAAGCTGGTTGCTCATTACAAATGTAAAAGAGAAGAAATATTCATGGTTTTTATTTTATTTATATATGTTAGGTAAAGCAAATTTTTCAGCAACGCACTTTTCCTGCGTAACGGAACTTTTAGCTCAAGCAGGTTGAATCGGGACAGTATTTTCTAAATCTTCATCAAGTTGGCCTTAAGTTGGACTTAAACAGTCAAATGAAATAATTAATAATACTATATAATTAATAATAATAATAATAATAATAATAATAATAATACAAAAAAAAAAAAATAAAAAAATAATTAATGACTTCTCCATATTTTCCAGGTATATGTTCCTCGAGGCGTACGCGCCGCTAGAAGAAACAATGAAATACTATTACAATCACTCAGCGCCGTTCAATTTCCTCCTCATCACTGATGTGACACAATCCACCAACGCCACGGTCTTAAAGAATTCAATAGACAAATACTTGAAGAACCTTCCAAAAGGAATGTGGCCGAATTGGGTGGTAAGTAGGGTCTAATTGTAGTAAATTTTAACGCCCATTTATTATTAACTAGGAATTTCAGGACGGGTTATCTACAGGTCACCACCCTTTTCTAGCCAGGATAGGGCTGATGCCTTTTCTTTATTCCAAAGAAAACTCACCACGCTTAGTGGGAATCGAACCCACGACCCTTGGCGCAGAGTGTTAAGTGCTCACGCCATAACCCTCACGGCCACGGGGCCTCTAAGGTTTAATTGTAATAATATTATGGAATAAGATATATATTAATTTATTGAGATTCCGTTTCTTTGGCGATAACACAACGATCGGCCATAGCCACGTTGATTGAACCGTTGATCACCGAAGTTAAGCAACTTCGGGCGTGGTCAGTACCTGAATGGGTGACCAACCACGTTCTGTTAGCATTATAAAAGGGTGGCACCTGTAGATAGCCCGGCGCTAATTGCCCAAGTGTTGATAATCCGTTAAACACACGCAAAACCAAACAAAATAAAGTCCGACTCGCAGAAACTGCATCATCTTAGCGTGGTTCCGTTCTTATCTCTAGACTCATTTAAATTATTAAAATAGAAGCTGTTATTATTTTGGGTCCACATTTCTAGAAAGCATAAAGATTAGATAGTTAGCCGTCGAGGTGATAAGTAAAGATGGAATGGTTGGGATTCGGCTAAAGAAACCTCAATACGATTTTTGTTAAAAAATCTATATTTAGGACGTTTTGGCTACTCATTGGCAGCCTTCGTCAGCAATGAAAGTGCCGAGAGGCAGAGGAGGACCAAAGTTGACAGTTCCATCTTTACTTTCAAGAAAGGTCTTATTTACGATCTTACCTGGATGGGTCCCCGCCCTAGGAAGGACCCCGCTAGGCATTTGAAAAGCTAAATCTTGGAAATCCATATCTTAAGATTAAATTGTTTTTCTTATTTTTCTTAACCTGATTTATTATCGAATACACTATCCAACTATAAGGAGTTAAAAAATAACAAGGAATAAAAACAGACAAAAAGAACAGTTCGAATTAGCGAAATCAATTACTTTAAAGTTTTAAGCACTTATTTCTCTGATTAACATCGTCTAATCAAAACTTTCCTCAGAACCTTTTTTGTAGAGCATTTAGTAAGCTTTCTAATGGAATTCTTACGTTTACCAAGATTCTCAACCTTTATCGAGATATTAACGAGAGTATACAAAGTTACCAAAACTTTTTATGTCTGTTAATAAAATATTTTATTCTAACCCTTCCTTAACTCCAAACGTAACACAAATTTCAACATATTAGTTTTAATGAAAGTAGAACATGCAGAAAATGTTTCAACTGAATCCCATAATTCTAAGTACCCAAACCAAAAACGGTATTCAAAAACTATTTTTCCCAGTTTTCTCGAAAACGGTTAAAGCTATCGCCTTGAAAATGGTTTCATTCGTTTTCCTAGCCCAAGAAGCCTATAAAACGAGTGCTTACAAGCTTATGAACTAAAAAAAGTCCGACTCGCAGGAACTGCAGCATCTTAGCGCGGTTCCGTTCATGTCCCTAGTGCCATTTGATAAGCTTAGAAAAGAAATAAACTTATTTTTTTTATATATCTCGTGAAAATTGTCAAAATCCTCTCGAACATCTCGAATACAAGTGCTATTAAGGCATCAGGGACACCGACAGTAGCTAACTTTTACACAGAAGCGGAAATTACAGAATCTGGCTCTCATTCTAAAGCAAAGCTCTATAAATCAATACAAAATATGCCTAATAAAGCCTTTCTAGAGGATACAGAAGCATGGGCGTATATGAGGAGGGGCTGAGGGGGCTGCAGCCCCTCCCGAAATTTTGAATTGATGATAAAAACTTCTCGTAAAACCCTTAAAAATAAATTAAATAAGATCACTTAGTTCATAAAACATATTTTATTTTACGTGTAATAGCGTTTTAGTTGCCTAAAACTATTCCAAGCTCGAAATATTTAGTATTCCATACCCTGGAAATGGTCTCAGCCCCCCCCCCCCCCCGAAATTGTTTTTATATACGCCCTTGTACAGAAGGATCAAGAAGAAGTACACGAGATTGAGTAGAATACCCTGCCTAATATAGCCTATATAGAATAATATGCCGAATAAAACCTATCTAGTAAATACACAAGGACAAATAAAAGTCTTGACGAATAACAAGTCAAGAAAAAAAAACTTTATTTAACAAAATAAAACAAAGTTTAGTTGCCCAACTACAATAGAATAATATACCTAATTAAGTCTATGAAGTAGACACAAATGGACCAAAAACAAGTCTTGTGGAATATTGTTTTTTTTTTCTAATTAAATACTTTTTATCAATATTTAGTATATAACCTTTGTTGAAAACTATTGATTGCTAATTGATGAATCGGTTTACAACTAAGTAGTCTTTATGAATATTTAGTATATAACTTTATGTTTGGATCTGAGTTTTTGGGGTGCTCTCCGCCTAGGCTTTGTATTTGTGTCGGCAGATACCTGGGGTATATTTACAGCTCTTGAGGATTAACTCTTAGCAGGTAAATTTCCTGCGGCCCCCTTGTTTCTACGGGTATTGAACCGCCATATTTGCTCATAGTATCTAACCGTTGCGAAGTTTATTTTTCGGATTTAGGACTTAATATACATATGTAGACTAAATCATAGCAAGAAGTAATCCTCCGTCGTCGGTTCTTAACTATGTAGACTCGCTAATGTTAGATACATCGTATTTAAAATCCACAGCAAAAACACGACATTTCATCAGAATCCCCTGCTGAATAAAACTTATATAGAATAATATGTAAAATAAAGCCTATCTAGTGGATAAAAATAGAGGAAAAAAGCCGTTCGTGGTGGTAGAAAATCTTAAAAGTATTTCGCTCAGAAATCTCCGAAATATTGTCACTAATTTTACGTATCCTGTTTTATAGCCAAATAGATTTATATTCTATAATCAATAAGAAAACCCTACTAACAATAAAAAACTATGGGTAACAGATGAAAATAGGGAATACCAAGAATAATTCTAAAGAACGAAATCAACACCAGTACTGTAATCTAGATATTCATACGGCATCTTCGAATTCTAACAAACAAAATATTAATTCTAATTATACGTATCCTGTTTTATTGAAAAATACATTTGACTACTATAAGCAATTAAAAACACTAGGGACTCGGAGTAGGAGCCTCGACAGTTTCAAAACATTTGAAGGAAATCGACAAATCCAAAACTGACATTTCATACGGTACAGCCTGATATATTTTTAACAATGAATTGTTTTTCTTATTTTGCCTAATCTGTTTTATTGTCAAATACATTATCCAACTTTAAGCAATTAAAAAATAACAAGGAATAAAAACAAACAAAAAGAACCGTTCGAATAAACGAAATCAATTACTTCAAAGTTTAAGCACTTATTTCTCCGATTGACATAGCCTAATCAAAAATTGTTTCAGAATCTTTTTTGTAGAACATTTAGTAAGCTTTCGCATGGTAACCCTCCGCTTGCCAATATTCCTAACCGTCTTCGAGATATTAGGGAATGTATACGAAGTTCCCAAAACATTTCATGTCTGTTAATAAAATATTTTATTCTAATCCTTCCTTAGCTCCAAACGTAACCAAAATTTTAACATATTAGTGTTGATGAAATTCAAACATGCAGAAAATGTTTCAACTGAATCCCATAATTTTAAGTATCAAAATCAAAGACAAAAAGAACAGTTCGAATAAGCGAAATCAATTACTTTAAAGTTTTAAGCACTTATTTCTCCGATTGACATCGCCTAATCAAAACTTTCATTAGAACCTTTTTTGTATAGCATTTAGTAAGCTTTCTAATGGTATTCTACCGTTTCCCAAATTCTCAACCTTTTTCGAGATATTAAGGAAAGTATACAAAGTTACCAAAACCTTTTTTATGTCTGTTAATAAAATATTTTATTCTAACCCTTCCTTAACTCCAAACGCAACCAAAATTTCAACATGTTAGTTTTAATGAAAGTAGAACATGTAGTAAATGTTTCAACTGAATCCCATGATTCTAAGTACCCAAACCAAAAACGGCATTCAAAATTTTTTTTTTCAGTTTTTTCGAAAACGGTTAAAGCTATCGCCTTGAAAATGGTCCCATTCGTTTTCCTAGCCCAAGAAGCCTATAAAAAGAGTACTTACAAGCTTATGAACTCAAAAACGTAAGCGTTACGATTTTTTTTTGCGCGAATTTCCCCCCAAACGCCATCTTCCAGTGGGCGGATTCTGCTGGTTAACGAACTTGACCTGTTAAATTGGACGACGGATTTTTGTACCAAATTTCATCACAATCGGACCATTAGGGAAGCCAGAAATGAGCGAAAAGACAAATATATATATATATATATATATATATATATATATATATATATACATATATATATATACATATATATATATATACATATATATATATATACATATATATATATATATATATATATATATATATATATATATATATACAAATTTGAACCACCGTTATTTTCGGTCCCTAGGGGTTCTGAAACGCGAAATTTTCTAGTCGGCACCTCCGGATTGTTTTATTGTATCAACCTTATAAGCCCGGTTCCTCCCTATGGGGGCGGGAGGAACCGGGTTAAAAAGATCAATATCTGCTGGATTTAGTCTCACTAAAAAACCAGCTTCCTTGTATATATGTTAAGGTAGTGGGTAAATGAAAATATCGTTAATAATGATGAGCGATTCTCGAATATGAATCGAAATGAAAATATCGATCCACAAAAAGGTTCAGATCGATTCAAAATATCTATCTTCTAGACTCAGAAGATTGATCTTCGATATGGATCGATCATCGATGTGGATCGATCTTCGATGTGGATCGATCTTAGATATGGATGGATCTTCGATATGGATCGATCATCGATATGGATCGATCATCGATATGGATCGATCTTCGATATGCATCTATCTTCGATATGGATCGATCTTCGATATGGATCGATCATCGATATAGATCGATCTTCGATATGCATCTATCTTCGATATGGATCGATCTTCGATATGGGTCGATCATCGATATGGATCGATCTTCGATATGCATCTATCTTCGATATGGATCGATCTTCGATATGGGTCGATCATCGATATGGATCAATCTTCGATATAGGTCGATTTCACGATTACTTAAAATTACCTTCACAATACGGATTTCATTTCAATTCAAATCGATTGTCATTCCAGAATTGCCCATCGATACTACGAATCGATCTAAATTAGTCCATTTGAATACTTTATAATACGACAAGTTTTCATTGAAAACTATATCTGTAGCCTAAAAGTAGACAAATTTAAGAATATTTTTCTTTGAAAATAATGTATAATACACCTGTTACATCATATTGAAATATATGGATATTATTACATACATTTATTTATGAAATGAGAAAAATAGAATAAAATAACGGTTATACAAAGAGCACATTTGAAACCTTATTTTCATTATATTATCTTATTTTCATTATATTACCTTATTTTCATTATATTACCTTATTCTCTATAGTTTGAGAAACGGAAAGTCGTTTTATAATGCTGATTGAGTCGTTTTATAATGTTATTGTATGGTGGTACGACCCCAAATGAAATATAGTATTCTGGGACTGTACTCGTTTTGTCGTTTAAGTAAATTAAAAAAATTATAAATTCCATTCCAATAAATATAGGCCACGCCCTCTATAATTTTTTTCTAATTAGTAAGGGTCGGCCCGGGCCCTCACGGCGGCGCTTCGCAGTCGAGTGACAACTATTTCTTCTCCTCTGTTTTCTCGATGACTGGATGGCCATTTCTAGACTGTAATTTTAAAATTATACGCAGTTTATTATCTGTTAGTTGCGTCCAGCTCTAGTTCCACTTTCGTAATATCGTTGATTTTATAGTGTTCGGTATAAGACAACGACGATTCAAACGATAATGTTGAAAATGTTGTAGTGTCCTCAACAATCTGAACGATTTTGGTTACGGGGAAGATTGCACCATTGTTACGCAAGGTATAAATGCTGAAAGTGAAGAGAATGATTCAGATAATGATGAAGTATTTCTTAGGGTAAATAATCTAAGGGGTTAGGTCCGCCAGTAAATATACTGTTGTCATACCTGTCGGTGGAGACCGTCGTCACTGGCATCTGTGCGAGTACTTCTTTCTTAGGGGTTGTTAACGAATGTCCTCCCACCATCCATATATTTGTTTATCTACATATATATATATCTACTATATATTTGTCAAATACCACTCACTCACTCACTCACTCACTCACTCACTCACTCACTCATCTATCAACGCCCAGCCCAAACCGCTCGACAGAAAATTTTGAAATTTTGCATGGACACTCCCTGTATAACGTAGGCGCTCGCTAAGAAAGAATTTTTTGATATTCGTATTTTTAAGCATTTTTAGGGGGGTTAAAGTTTGAGTTGGTTAGAGAAGGCAAGCCTAGGCAGCCTGCGTTGCTAGGACGATAAAGAACAGCTGTTACCGTACATTATCTATCTCATAGTTTTATTTCTAATTTAGGTTAATTTCAACTATGATGGCAGACCTTGAATTACTATAAATTAACTGTCCCTCATAGAGTTTTAATTGCGTTTCTTTTCTGCCTGTCCCCGTCAGATAGGCTTGCCATATTTTTGGAGAGTTAAACCGGGACACATTAATATGGGATGGGCATACCAGGGGGGGATAAAAAGAGTACAAATTATAATCAAAATGGTTGGTGAGTTTTAAGCGTAGCAACTAACGGAAAGGGGGGATCCTAAACTGTTAGTCTACCCAAACCTTAAAAATAAGAACGGAACATTTTTTGCTACTTGATTTTCTTAAAAAAATCTTTCAGCCAAATAGTAGTGTCTGGCAGCTGGCAGCGCTGTGCAGGTAGTTCCAGCGTTTTACAGTTAGATTACTTCTGATTTCTTTGACACTGTGAGCAGTAGTAAAAATATTAATTGTAGAAAAGTAACCGATTTAAAAAAGATTCTTATAAACATGAATTCATTACTTTTTACATCTTACAGCCTTTTCCGGGACATTGATAAAACTGGGCGGGACACCGAAACAATTGCAAAATACCGGGACAAACCGTGATGTATGGCATATCCTTAGGTTTTCCAGGCGAGGTAATAATATCCGGAACCCTTGCACAGCCTCCTCGCCTATAACCTTGGTAATACTCGTAAATATATTGGGTGTTGCCATATGACTTCTTGGAAACATAAACTTTTAAATTTTAACGCCCATTGAATAAAATATAGTATGACGGGAACCGTGCTGTAATAAACTGCACAGTATTGTATAGTAACGTTATTTAATGAAACATTATTTAACGCAATAAAATAACAACTTATCTGCCGTGACGAAGCACGGGTATTCAGCTAGTATATATATATATATATATATATATATATATATATATATATATATATATATATTGTGAGGAAAAGCATGGGAAAGGAAGGAACCCAGACACCAGTCAGCATATTGACCATCAGCAGCTAGAGACCTGCATTGCTCTATAATTCCCACGATTCCGCCAATCCTACCTGCCTATTTAGGCCTAGCTCACTCATTCTCTCTACCGGACTACACGCTCGACTCTCCCCACTCTTCTCTATCATCCCGTCCAGGCCAGTTGTCCTACCAATACACGCTACTACTTACAAGCTGCCTTTCATTCTCAGCCCCCGAATCTCCATCACAATATATATATATATATATATATATATATATATATATATATATATATATATATATATATATATATATATAATATACAGGGTGTGACGGATAAAAGTATCAACCCTTCAGGAGGTAATAGTAGGCCTCAAGTGCAACAAAAAAATAGTGCGCCGCTTCGAGCAGTTCCTGGCATAAGTAGTGAACCAAGAGATGTTGGTCTCCTTTGTCGCAGGTGTGGCAAAGAGAAGGAAACGCCAGCACATGTGCTGGGAAGTTGCGACCATAACATGCTCTTGGTTACACGTCGCCATAATAATGTGAAGCATTCTCTCATGGCACTCTTGAAAGAACAAGGTTACGAGTGCTTCGAAGAAGTTTTCAGCATCGATAATGAAGGCTCCACAAGGTTCGCTGACATCGTTGCCTTCAAGCGGAATGCCAAACGGCTCTAATATTAGACCCGACTATCCGATATGAAGGCAACGATGATAAACAAGCCGAAAAAATACACCTCGAAAAGCAATCGATCTACGACAAGTGCTTGACCTACTATAAGGAAAAATTCCAAGAGAGTTTTGGACTCAAAGAATACCGAGTGCAGGGATTATGGTTCGGTTCCAGAGGCACCATCCCGAAGGAGACGGCAGCTTGTCTCAAAGAAACAGGAATCAGCGAGGAACAATTAGGAATCATAGCTGAATCTATTCTAGTTGATTCCCTGACAATAATTCAAAACCATATATATGTCTGAAGCCTTTTAAGTTATTTATTAGATGTATTAATATTTTTTTTTTTATTAATTTTACCATATATTTTTTTTTTATTTACCATAATTAGGAAGAGTCTTTTCATTTTTCTTTTACATTTTGTTTACAATCAATTTTATCATTATTTCCGTAGTTTTATTAATTTGTTTTTTAATTTTACTTTTTTTGAGATATTTTTATAATTATTGCAGATTGTTGATTAGTAAGTTGTGTTCTGAGCAACCCAATATAATTGGGCAACTAAACTTTGTTTTATTTTGTTAAATAAAGTTTTTCTCTCTCTTCATTTTTCATTTGTACCACTTTGTCACCCAATATGAAGACAATATGGGTGGCATTAAGGCCACGAAACATGTAGGGCAAAGAAACCATAAAGTAGTACAATTAAATTCGTTTAGAGCCTTCTGCTCAAATTCAAGAAGATAAATATGCTTTAGGTCCACCCGGCAAACCTTTGTAATGTTTTGTAAAACATACATCTTTTGCCACCGCGCATGCACGAACGGCAGGAGACACTTTTTTCTGACACTTATTTTTTAACGTTTTTTTTTTTCAGTTTAGTCATCAATAAAGTATATTTATGCTAAAAGTTCATTTAAAGTATGGTTCGATTCCAAAAAGAAACAGAATAAATTCAAATTTTGTACTTTTTTATGTCGATCATGCTTTTTTATGAATAACTAATGATTACTGAAAACCCGTTTATGGTAAATATAATCCAATCAAACCGTGTTAAAATAGATGAAATTTGCTTCGACGAACCAAGGTTTGTAATGTTAATATGTTCATTTTAAGAGGGTTCCAGGACGGTTCCATTAACCAAATTCTGGTTATTCATCAAAATCTTTCTTTTCCGGGAATGTTTCATTCTGTTCCATGAAGGTTCTTAAACTCCTGCACTTTCAGAAATACACAACCGTGTAAAGAAAATGTTTTTTTGTTCTTCCAAAAAAAGTAAGTTTTTTTTTTTTTTTTTTTTTTTTCTTTTTCGATTTCCGAGGCCTTATCTTGGTATTCGAATGTTTACAATGAATTAGGTGTTAACCCACAAGTTTCTTTTAGGTCATTGACTGATTGAAACGATTTAGCCAGTGTTATCTTCTGGTATAATAACCATGTTGGATATTACAGTCTCTATTCGAATAACCGAAAGTTCATGTTTCGATTCGAAATTTTCCAAATGACACTAGGGATAAAGACGGAAAGGCAGTTGCGCAGTTTATGTGAGTCAGACTTTTTTCTCTTCTTCGGCCGATTATATCATGTTTGACAATCCATATTGAATCTTCGGCCGGATATATCATGTTTGACAATCCATATTGAATCTTCGGCCGAATATATCCTGTTTGACAATCCATTTTGAATCTTCGGCCGAATATGTCATGTTTGACAATCCATATTGAATCTTCGGCCGAATATATCATGTTTGACAATCCATATTGAATCTTCGGCCGGATATATCATTTTTGACAATCCATATTGAATCTTCGGCCGGATATATGATGTTTGACAATCCATATTGAATCTTCGGCCGGATATATCATTTTTGACAATCCATATTGAATCTTCGGCCGGATATATGATGTTTGACAATCCATTTTGAATCTTCGGCCGAATATATCATGTTTGACAATCCATATTGAATCTTCGGCCGAATATATCATGTTTGACAATCCATATTGAATCTTCGGCCGGATATATGATGTTTGACAATCCATATTGAATCTTCGGCCGAATATATCATGTTTGACAATCCATATTGAATCTTCGGCCGGATATATCATGTTTGACAATCCATTTTGAATCTTCGGCCGAATATATCATATTTGACAATCCATATTGAATCTTCGGCCGAATATATCATGTTTGACAATCCATATTGAATCTTCGGCCGAATATATCATGTTTGACAATCAATATTGAATCTTCGGCCGAATATATCATGTTTGACAATCAATATTGAATCTTCTATGATTGAACGAGACCAGTGATTCGAATACATACTTCATGTTCAATCTTCTAAAACCATTTTGTTTAAATGAAGGTTGCACCAAAGAGAAGACCGATTACCTCCCAATTTTGGATTATATTATTTCTACGGAAATAAGGAATAACTGGCCAAGAAAAAAAAAATAAGGAATAAACTTTTCATAAATAAATTTCCTTTCATTTTCAGCTGATAAGGGTGGATTCTCATTTTTATTGAATATAATAATCGGACCCAAGATCATTTCAAACGATGCCTGACAATTTATGACTATAATGCCTGCTCTTTCTGTGGATCCATTCTAAGTAGCTTTTTATGTAGGGGGGCTGCATGACAATTAGGAATGATTCATTGAGAAGGCCTCTATACTTAAATCAAACTAAAATTAGATGGTCCAATTTATAAAAATATTACAGGAAACAAAACAAAATATAATAACAGAGACACCGGCGCTAATGGCCAAGTTGTAGATGCCCCGTAGAAAAAAAAAAAAAAAAAAAAAAAAAAAAAAAAAAAAAAAAAAAACCATAGCAGTCTACGCAACCAAATAAAAAAAAAAAATACAAAAACAGGGGGTCTCCCGTGGTATTCATAAGCGGGAGATGATGAGTTCGATCCCCACCGGCGGCAGTAATTTTCTCATCTCATGGCTCGTTGGGAAAATTCCTCGCTGCACCCTGGATGTCGGTGCTAATGGCCATAAATTGAATTAAAACTTATATATTTTTGTTTATCACTACACTATTCTCTCCCTGAGAGTATTTTTTCATAAAAGGGGCAATTTCACAAATACTGTACTTAAACGCATTTTTTGCAACAAAAATCATAATAATTATTGCCACATTTTTTGTTAAATTTCAGTGTCTTATTAAACTAAATGCTTTTAAGAAATAATTTTCCTAATGTTTAGACGGGGAATCACGACCAGTCTCGTGTTGGGACCAGGTTGGGACCCGATTTCATCGACGCTGCTAACATGATTAATCTTCTTCTTCCTGGAACTACTGTAACCTTCCAAGGAGAGGAACTAGGGATGGTTGATGGCTATGTGATGAAATCCAAGATCTTAGACTGCTGTGGCAGGGATCCTGAGAGGATGCCAATGCAATGGGATGACACGGAGAATGCAGGTAAGACAAGGTTATCTTAGTTTTTTTTTATTTTAAGTAGTTTCAAATTTTATTAATTTTGTAGTATGGTATACAAAATGGCACAGAAGTATATTTGTTAAAACATAAATCTCTAAATGAGGTTTCTGGAATCAAAACAAGACACATCACTATTTCTACGATTTTGTTGATTTTACAAGTTCAAAATGTCCTCTATGCACTGCTAAAATGTTCTCTATACACTGCTCAAATGTCCTCTATATACTTCTAAAATGTCCTCTATATACTGCTAAAATGTCCTCTATACACTGCTAAAATATCCTCTATTTACTGCTAAAATATTATTTTCAAAACACAATAGATGATGCTGTTTTTTAATGCTGAAGTTGTTATTTGGTTTCGATATAAGACACATCAGTGAATTTGAAAAAAAAAAGTAAGACACATCAAAAATAAAAATGCTTTTAAAATAGACAATATAACATATAAACTTCTGAAATTCCTCAAAAACGTACTACTGTGATACTTAAAACTTTTAAGAAAATTATACACATATATAAAATTAAACATAAGATTGTTAAGTTTTTTGTGTTTTCTGAAAAAAATTGTTTCAATGATGTGTCTTGTTTTGATACCAGACGACTCAAATCACCACATATCACTGCTTTCCAGTTGGAAGTACACTCAATTTAAAATTTGGACAAAGAGAACCTCAAGAAAGGGTTATAGGCTTAATAATTACACTTGTGCTCTTTTACATTAGTCAGGGACAGCTTCAGTCCTTTACATTTACTGTGAAGACACAATAAGGTTGCATTTATGTGGGTACCAGGTCAAGAAGGCATTGCAGGCAACGATAAAACGGCCGAAATTCAAAAAAATAGATTAAAGGAACCCTTAAACCATTCAAGACCGATTGCACATCGTCTGTGCAATACCAGTAATGTTCAATTATAAGTTATTCTGAGTAAACTAGTCGTATAAGCACCTGTAAATAATAAACCAGCAAGGGGTTTAAATATTTTGAATTTATTTTATAATTCGTTACCTAATTTTTACTTAAATAAGCACTATTAAAAATGGTACATATTATGGTATTATATCCTCAAATAGTGAGGTTTTTCAAACATATAAGTGACCAATTCTAACTGAATTCTCTAATCCGACTGTACCCCGATCCCGAGTACGCCGAATTAGAGTCTACTGTATTATAAATCTAACATATCCTCTTGATATATTCAAATTTTGATAAAATATAACCAAATTTCGCACAGGCTTCTCCAACTCGACGAAAGGTACATGGCTGCCCGTGAACACGAATTATTGGTACCTTAACGCGAAGCAGGAGAGCAAAGACGAAAGTAGCCACCTCGCCACATACAAAAGGCTTGCCAGTCTTAGGAAAGACCTCATCGAATCTACTGATATAACCACTGCAACAATTGGTGGCTGGGTATTTGCATTTGAAAGGTTTGTAAAGCTCGCCTCTACTCTCTACTAATATTAGGATCTAGAAGATGTGATAACATTCAGTGTTTTATTTTATTTTTTACGGCGCATCGACACATCTTGGACATTAGCGCCGACATCCAGGAATTTTCTCCTGAGATGAGAAAATTCCTGTCGCCGGTGGGGATCGAACCCACCATCTCCCGCTTATGAATCTAACGCGCTAGCCACTAGACCTCGGGAAACCCCCCCCCCTAATGTTAGTTTACTAAACTAACGTTAATTCATTCTAACTAAAAATAAACTGACGTTATATTAAAAGTTTTAGATTTGTAAAATTATTAATCATGTGTTGGAGTATTTTCTTAATAAATATTTGTTTTTAGTTTTAGTATGGTAATTAGTTTAATTTAAGCAAAAGTGGCCTTAATTTATGATTTTAGTTTAATTTAATTTAATTTTAACGTCCATTTATTATTAACGACAAATTTTAGGACGGGTTATCTATAGGTTACCACCCTAGATTTTAGTTTAGTTTTAGTGTATAATTCACTAATTAGTTTATTGCATACTTTCACTCAGAAAGGGGATTAAAAATAAGTTATGTATGTATTTATGAACTATAATGGGAAAAAATGAGGTTACAACTTACATCTTCAGCCTATTTAAAACAAGTTCAATTTGTTTTAATAATTTACTTAATTATCAAAATAACATATGATTTAAATTATTTATTTATATTTTAACGTCCGTTATTATTAACTAAGAATTTTAGGACGGGTTATCTATAGGTTACCATTCTTTTCTAGCCTGGATAGGGCTTCTGGAAAGCACAGGAAACTGTCAGTATCCAAACTACACAGAAGCGGAAATTACTAAATCCGTCTTTTCCCTTATTTTAGCGCGGTTCCTCCCTCCCTTTACAGGGAGGGAGGAACCCCGCTTATAAGGTTGATCTCATGAAACAATCCAGAAGTTCCGACTAGAAAATTTTACGTTTCAGAACCACAAGAGAACGGAAAAAACGGTGGTTCAAATTTGTGTGTATGTATATATATATATATATATATATATATATATATATATATATATATATATATTTGTCTGTTCGCGCTTTCCTGGCCTCAATAATGGCCTGATTTTGATGAAATTTGGAACAAAAATATTTCGTCTAATTTGAAAGTTCAAGTTCGTCAACCAGCAGAATCCGTCCACCGGAACATAGTTTTTGGAGCGAAATTCGCGTGAAAAAATATTTACGCTTACATCATATGCTTGTAAGTACTCGTTTTTTAGGCTTCTTGGACTAGTAAAACGAATGGAACCATTTTTAAAAAATAGTTGTTAAATCAAGTTTTTGGTCCCCATGGTGAATCATGGGATTCGGTTAAAATATTTTCTGCATGTTTGAAATTCACACATACAAAGATGTGTAAATTTTGGTTACGTTTGGAGTTAAGGAAGACTTAGAATAAAATATTTTATTAAGAGAGAAAAGTTTTGGGAACTTCGCATATTTTCCTTAATATCTCAAAAACATTTAGGAAATCGTGGTAAGTGGATAGAAACTATTCGAAAGCTTACTAAATTCTCTATAATTAATATTCTGAGAAGATTTTCGATGAGTCGATGTCAATCGGAGAAAAACTCTGAACGTGTTTGTTTTGTTCTTTTGAACGAGTCTTCGTAGTTGTTTAGCTTACTTTTAAATTGTTTTTTTTTAATTGTATTTATTTTTAGAAAAATTTAGAAATTAGAAACATTTTGATAGTTTAATACATTGAACAATGAAATAAGAATTTTAGCAGTAGCAGTGGGGCCTGGCCAAGCCAGCTTTAGGGTTTTCCAGGTAAAAGGGTACGCTGGACCTTTGTCACTGGTCATAAAACATTTCAAGAAAGATTGGACCAAAATAATAAGTGTTTCTATTTCATTCTTTCCAAATGACAATAGGGAAATGAAAGGATCCGCGCTAAGATGATGGGAGTTCCTGCGAGTCGGACTTCTTTTTTAAGGAAGACTCAATATATACCAATACAAAATAAATTCTATTTAAAAAAAAGGAATAAATAAATAAAATTAAAAAATTAGGTAAATAGAGAAAAAAAACGTTCTGCAATAATGGAATTGACGGCATTTTCGAGTTCCGTTTGGGAAGCTCTATTCCTAATAACAAAAAATTGTTTCTCATTTTACGTATCCTGATTTACATTTTCTCATTATAAGTAATTACAGAAGTAACAAACAATAAAAAAACTAAGGGAAACAGGCGAAAAGAACCGTCCAAATTAGCGACACCAACAACTTGAAAGTTTTAAGAAATTATTTTTCCGAATGACATCGCCCCATCGAAAATGCCTTAAGATTTTTATTCTAGGGAATTTAGTAAGCTTTCGAATGGTCACGTTCCACTTACTACCATTTTCCAACCGTTTTCGAGATATTTAAAAAATATATGAAGATTCCAAAACTTTCCATGTCTGTTAATAAAATATTTGATTTCAAATACTTCCTCAAGGGGGGGTCTCCCGTAGTCTAGTGGCTAGCGCGCTGGATTCATAAGCGGGAGATGGTGGGTTCGATTCCCACCTCCGGCAGGAATTTTCTCATCTCAAGGCTCGCTGGGAAAATTTCTCGCTGCACCCTGGATGTCGGCGCTAATGACCTAGAAGTAGACGCGCCGTAAAAAAAAAAAAAAAAAAAAAAAAAATACTTCCTCAACTCCAAATGAAACCATAATTTAAATATTTGAAAAAATTTAAACTGAATTCTATGATTCTAAGTACCTAAACTGAAATTAGTTAGAAAAACTAATTGTATTCACTTTTCTCAAAAAAGGTTACTGATATCGCCATGAAAATGGTTTCAGTCGTTTCCCTGGGTGAGAGAATCTATTAAAAGTGTAACTGGAAGCCCTAATCGCAAAGATTTTTGTCGTGCAAATTTTGTTCATTAAACCCGTGTTCCAATAGGCAGATTTCGCAAGTAAACAAACCTTTTAAATAAAACAAAGTATTTTACACATAATTTCGTCAACTTTGGACCATTTTTGAGCCAATGAGACAGCAAACAGACAAACTATATCTTAAATTATATTGTTAATAATACAAAAATATTTCATCTAATTGTATATATATATTTTTTTTTTATAGGAGTAATGATAAAGGGAAATATTACGTGATAATAAATTTGAATAACATTGAAGAAGAGGTGGTTCTTAAAAATGGCTTTAAAGATATTCCAGATAAAGTCACAGTCCACACTCCAAGCGATAATTCAGGATATAAAATTGGGTGAGTATATAATTAAATTCTGACATCAAAATAGTGTTTTTAGAAACTTATTTATTGAAAAAGGATGTAATTCTTAAAGTTGGGAATATTGTTTTCGCCAGTGTCCTCTACAAAGTTCTTAATCAGGAGGTTTCATTTCATATCGAATCCAAAACTCGCCCAAACCCTCCTGATAGTTGATACGCACTAACAAATTCTTTAATAAGACTTACTAAAATAATTTATTGATTTTTACTAAAAAAGTAATACATTGACTTAAAATTTCAAAATGTTACAATACAGCGCACTAAAAAGTTATATTTGCAGAACAATAATGCCAGATAGCGTCATTAGAACTACAAATACTGAAGATAAATATAAACAATTTTAATATTTTATTTATTTTAAGTTCAACGTCCATATCTATAGATTACCACCCTTTTCTAGCCAGGATAGGGGTGATGCCTTTTCTTTATCTAACGCGACCCTTGGCTGAGAGAGTTAAGAGCTCCTGGTGGCTATGGGCGTTAAGGCGTGAGCAAATCTACTATATATTTGTCAAATACTACTCACTCACTGACCAATCATCGCCCACCCCGAACCGCTTGACAGAAAAATTTTGCATGGACACTCTCTTTAGGATATAAACTCACACTAAGAAAGTTTCTTTTATATTCAAATTTTTAGAGGGGTTTGAATTTTTAATTGGTTTTAAAGAGAGCCTGCAGGCCTAGGCAGTATGCATTGCTAGGATGATAACATGTCCCTCATAGAGTTTCCACTATACTTGGTGATGGTCTATCCAAGGTAATAAAATCCCGAACCCTTGCACAGCCTTCTCACCTAGCAGCATCCCCAGTCAGAACACTTAATGATAATGCTCGCAAAAACACTGGGTGTTTCCAAAAGGCATCTTAGAAATATAAATTTTTAAGTCCATTTATTAATAACAACGAATTTTAACCTGTACTGGTTAAGCTCCTGTCAAAGGTAACCTTTAGATAACAGGTTATCTGTTTCCTGACACTGGCCCTGAGCACCCATGCCCAGAAATTGTATATTTTGATTACTTATCAATTGATGAATAACAAATAGTAAGATGGGAACCAAGCCATAACAAACTGCAAAAAAATATATAGTAGCGTTAATTTTGATGATACATTATTTAACGCAATAAAATGATTACTTATCCGCCGAGACGAAGCACGGGTATTTTATATTTGATTTTCTCTTTTTTATATTTAGGGCTGCACTGGACACATCGTCAAAGATAACTTTAAGACCAAGAGCAGGCATAGTAGTGTCAAGTTCATCAACATTCGTAGCGTCCTTAGCTTTACTCCTGTCTTCTCTCGTTGTTCTGTTCTTCCAAAGGAATTAGTTCAACAGTGGTCGAAGTATCTCCAGCAACTCAAGGAAGTTAAATGAAATGGACATTGAGGTCAAAGGGAGATAATTACAACATTTTCTTATTGGAGGAAACAAGATATTGAATTTCTAGAAATTCACATCACCTTTGTGCTTAGCTTTATAATTTTAATAAAATATGAAAGAATTCTTCCTTCACACATGTAAATACCTTTTAAGATTGTAGACGAATTGTATGACATCATGTGAATTTCATACTATTTTAATGTATTAATTTTTAAACATTCACCTACAGTAATGAATATTTAGACATAAAATTACTTATAAAATAAAATATTGTGTATATATAAACGCTAATTATTATGAAAGCAGAAGACAAATAAATTAGGTGATGATGCGTCCCTGATAGTGGACATAGGCTATAAACATAGTTTAGCATTTTTATTTAGCTCCTGGAGAGGAATTAAAATGATTTGAAACTAAACTTAGTATAGTTTTTAAATTATTGTTTATCATTGATTTTCAGTCTCTATAATAATTGTTGAAATGTTTAACACATTAAAATATTAATATGTATATAAATGTATAACTTATCTTCCAGTAAAGTTTTATATTCCTGATATTGTATAATTGTTCAAATTTAATTAATGAACAGAGATTAAGTACATTGACTAGGATTAAACAATTATTTACATAATACATTAATGTGATAGATTATCTGATAAATGATTAGGATAAATAAAGCACTGATTACTAATTTATTCTTTCTTACTGCTTAAATTCCTCATTTCTTCACTTGTGTTTTTCATAATATCAAATACTATTATAAGATATATTTTTTTAACTTTCTTAAGGTCTATGTAAAACATTAAAATTGGTTTTACTAGCAGGAACTGCACCATCTTCGCATATGACACATATAATTATTATTATTTATATGTGCTCTGCTTCAGTCAAAAATTGTTTTAAACCACAGTTAATGGTTTTGCTGTATAAGTGCTACCAATTCACAAAAATGTCACTAATTTTTAGAAATAATGCGAACAGATCAGCCTGCACAGCATATTTACAGCAGAGCTGCAAGGTATACTTTTGGGCCTATCCAAGGTACTATAATACAGTGCACAGATTTGTTAAGTTGTTAATTTTCATATTATAACAGCAACCCGATTATCATCAAAACTGTACAAGAAATACTAAGACTAAAAAATGATAAGGCTAGGCACACACGGGGCGGGCCAAATCACTGGCCAGTTGATATTTTTGTGTAAGTACACATAGTCCGGCAAACAGCCGGCCTGTCGCTCCCCACTCCCAGCATTGCTTCCTCTTGGATAGCTTTTACTACCAGAAATGGTCTAGATATGGCACTAAATATCTAAGTTATACTTAATTTATTCATCAATATTCTTATATTTGAAGAAAAATGAAACATTCCAAGATGAATTAATGCAGTATTAAAAATTGTACTTATTACTATGTCCTCAAATAATATGGGTTTTCAAATACATAAGTGACCACATCAAACTCAATTCTCTAATCCGGCGTTTTCTCCAATCTGATTGTACCCCAGTCCCGATGACATCTAATTAGGGGGAGTCTACTGCACTTTCAAAATAGATTAGGTCTCATATCAGTACCACTACTGGGAGTAAAATGTATCTACAAGGAGACCACTGCTAAGACTGGGGAGCGTCCAGCTGGCTGTTTCACTAAACCATATGGGCTTCTTCATCAATGGTTCTCTACTGGCCGGTCGGCAAGTAGAGAATACAGCTGGGCGAGAATTCACCTCTGGTCATTGGATAGTTGCCGGATGGTGATTTTGCTAGCTCCTGTTGCCTTATCAGTGTGTTTAGACATGATATGGCTCTTAAGATACGATCGCCTAACTGTTTTATAGTCACAATGCGCACACAAGTAAGGGTTATTATTGGTATGTTTAGACATTATATGGCTCTTAAGACATGAACGCCTAACTGTTTTATAGTCACAATGTGGACAAGAGTGAGGTTTATTATCAGTATGTTTGTACATGAAATGGCTCTTAAGATCTGCAACCCTAACTGATTTATAGTCACAATGTGGACACAAGTGAGGTTTATTATCAGAATGTCTGTACATGATGTGGCTCTGAAGATTTGATCCCTTAACTGTTTTAAAGTCACAATACGGACACAAGTGAGGTTTCTTATTAGTATGTTTGTACATGATATGGTTCTTAAGATTTGATGGCCTAACTGTTTTAAAGTCACAATGTGGACAAAACTGAGGTTTATTATCAGTATGTTTGTACATGATATGGCTCTTAAGATCTGCAGCCCTAACAGTTTTATAGTCACAATGTTGACAAGAGTGAGGTTTATTATCAGTATGTTTGCACATGATATGGTTCCTAAGCTGTGCAGCCGTAACAGTTTTATAGTTACATTGTTGACAAGAGTGAGGTTTATTACCAGTATGGTTGCACATGATATGCCTCTTAAGATTTGATGGCCTAACTGTTTTAAAGTCACAATGTGGACAAAACTGAGGTTTATTATCAGTATGTTTGTACGTGATATGGCTCTTAAGAACTGCAGCCCTAACAGTTTTATAATCACAATGAGGACAAGAGTGAGGTTTATAATCAGTATGTTTGCACATGATATGGATCCTAAGATCTGCAGCCCTAACAGTTTTATAGTCACATTGTTGACAAGAGTGAGGTTTATTATCAGTATGTCTGGAGATGATATGGATCTTAAGATCTGCAGCCCTAAATGCTTTATAGTCACAATGCAGACACAAGTGAGGTTTATTATTAGTATGCTTGTACATGATATGGCTCTTAATACTTGATAGCGTAACTGCTGTATAGTCACAATGGGGACACAAGTGAGGTTTATTATTAGTATGTTTGTACATAATATGGCTCTTAAGATCTGTAGCCCTAACAGATTTAAAGTCACAATGGGGACAAGAGTGAGGTTTATGATCAGTAT
This sequence comes from Gonocerus acuteangulatus, assembly GCA_946811695.1. NCBI lineage: Eukaryota > Metazoa > Arthropoda > Insecta > Hemiptera > Coreidae > Gonocerus > Gonocerus acuteangulatus. Next base: position 114,803,984 of record OX328125.1, read on the forward strand.
GTTTGTACATGATATGCCTCTTAAGATTTGATGAAATAACTGCTTTATAGTCACAATGCGGACACAAGTGAGGTTTATTATCAGTATGTTTGCACATGATATGCCTCTTAAGATTTGCTGACACAACTGTTTTATAGTCACAATGCGGACAAGAGTGAGGTTCATTACCAGTATGTTTGTACATGATATGGCTCTTAAGATCTTTATCCCTAAATGTTTTATAGTCACAATGTAGACAAGAGTCGGATTTATTATCAGTATGTTTGGACATTATATGGTTCTTAAGATGTGCAACCCTAAATGTCTTATAGTCACAATGTTGACAAGAGTGAAGTTTATTAATATTATGTTTGGACTTTATATGGTCCCTTAATTCATTAGGATGAACTGCTCTATAGTCGCAATCTGGACAGGATTGAGGTTTGTTTTTAGTATGTTTGGACATGGTATGGTTTATTAAGTTTCTGGGCTGTAATGTTCTATAGTTGCAAAACAGAAAGGAGTGAGGTGAGACTTGGCTATTGTTATTGTTTGTTTGTTTATACATTTGATAAGCTTCTCCTGGCTTATCTTCAGCAATTACTGCAGTGGAGGAAACTCGAATTGATTTTTTACTTTTTTCACCAAATGTGTAAGAATGATGAGTGTAATGTCTCTTCTCTGCATCTGGTGAAAGGCCTGAAACAGAAAGAGATAAATGTGAAAATATAAAAAAGCTCATCTATTCTTGGAGTAAAGAAGATTACGAGAATAAAGCCTTTTCATTGATACAAAATATGTATTGTGCTCTATGTGTTTTCATAAATCATATTCATAATTCGCATTTGATTAAATATCCTTCCCAATACATATTATTGGATTTATCAATTTGAAATTGAAAACTAAAAATCAAAATCAGATCCAAATAAAATTTTTATCTGGTAATTTTAAAAAACATTTTTTATGAATTTTCATTTTTCATAAGCAGCTTGAAGAAATTAGCATTTAACACATTAATCGCTATTAAACTTTATGAAAAAAAAATTTCTTCTAATTTTTTGTTGTTTGCTTGGTCTAATATAAATTTATTTCGCTGTTTTAGGGAAAGAAAATGTGTTCTTATGTATTTACGCAAGATATATTTATCGCCTTGGCGTGAACTGGTAGATTTTACCTGAGTGGGCCGAGGCGGGCACTTTGTCGGTCACAGCGCTATCTAGAAACAGTGTAGGTTTTCTTTTCTGCACATTTCATAGAACCAATGAGTCAACGCTACTACACGATAAACTTTGTTTATGTCTCTATTCTAATTCTGCCTGATCTAACGCATCTACTAAACACTGAATGAAATCATTATCATCAAACTCCATTTTCGTAAAAGCATCTTCTATCTATAAGTGTCAAAACTATATAAAAAAAAACAAGTCTTCCAAAAACTCGAAATGGAAATAGATAACTTTCAAAAATAGAACGATGAAAGTGTCAACATTTTGTCTTAAATATAAATGTCAGACACAATATTTTTGATTTTTCAATAGAGAACATCGTCTCTGAATGGTTCTATATTTCAATTATTTGAAATTTAATTATTTCGTTTTTTTTTTAATACTCATGCACGTTTAAAGTTATAATGTAATTTCATAGATCTTTTTTTCTTATTTTTATTTTTTTTTTCTATCTTATACATTATAAGCTACCCAAAAGTCGTAGAGTTGAAATTTACGAAAACCACCGTACTCGGCAGTTCAGTTGGGCTGCACCAGCCACCGCTCAGCAGTAGAATACTGTTATAGTGTTTCCAAGAATGAACGTTGAGAAGGCGAGGGAAGTTGCCATGATACTGTCAGTTTCCTGTTGTGGCGTCTTAAATATATTTTATTTTCAAGATTTGACTTTATATTTTTCACGAAATATTATATACCACCAATAACCTCTACTACTCCTTTACTAATAGCACAAGAAATATGAACAGGACAGTGAGAAGATGACACAGTTTCTGCGAGTTGGACTTTTTATTGTCCAATTTTGGCAAACTAATTTTTGCTATCAAGCATATGAAAATGACTACTTACGTAATTGGAGAAGGGAACAATGCTTGACATGGTTTTTCAAACGCTTGAATGAGAGAAAGCTGCGCTGGCAGTGGTGGCATACATAGCAAAGAGTCCCTTTATCTAAAACACATTACACAGAGAATAATAATGAGATGAAAATTGTTAGCCATTGTGGAGATAAAAAGTTGAGGAATTATTGGGATTCAGCTAAGAGAAAACTTTAGATTATCATAAAAATATACAGGGTGTATCGCAAGTTAAAGACAATACTCCAGTGGGTGAAATTAGACCAAAAATGTAGTTCAACACCACCAAACGCACATTTCTATCTCACTGCATTCCAGACAAATACCGTTCTAAGGGTTCATTAGAAAAAAAAGGGTTTTTTATAGTACAACTCTAATTTTCTCTGCTTGTACACATTTTTTTCAACAAGTCATTACATTTTTGATATCATCATTACATTTCCTATAAGGCTGATGCACATTCAATGTTTGCAAAAATCTCATTAAAACCGTAATATCAATTCAAAAAGTGGAAATTAATAAAATCTTCTGGTTAGTGACAACTTTTTGAAAATCACTACTCTTCAAAAAAATAAATTCACCACACTGCCGAATCTTAAAAAAGTTGCAAAATTTAATCACCTTTCTAATGGTATACTAGGAATTGAGATTATCTCTTAATATCATAATGCCATTGGAATTATAGAGAAAAAAAACATCAAAGATTATAAACATTCTTACAACTGACCCCCTTGAAGAACACACTGACGACACCTGGTCATAGTTAGCTCTCATTTTCGCAAATGATTCGCAGATCCTTGTGATCAGGCGGTTTATGCCATAAATGGATACCTTGTACGCTTGCGACTTAAGAAAACCCTACATGTAAAAAGTGCGACTCGCAGGAAAACAAATTTTTAACATAAGACAAGATTTGATCCAATGATATTTGTGTTATGAGAGTACAACGCTACCAACCGAGGTATCGGGGCACTTAGTACTAGCTCCTTCAGAACATGTAAAGAGCTTCAGGTAAATTTCCAACATTTTTTTTTCAGGCGAACGCTTGAGAAGTTTGCTATCTCGCTTTAACTGAACCTTTTTCTAGTTAACTACTACACATACAAAAATGTTCGTATAAATCGGTGCCCTAACTTCTAATGAATCACTTTTATTGTGTTTGTTTTTTTTACAACACATGTTCCTTCTGGAAGTCTAGTTAGCGAGTTATAACTCATGCAATTCATTGTAATGGGGAGATTATGTTAACTGTGGACAATATCAAGCTAACAGATAAATATGCGTATATACATATACATATATATTGTGGTGTTTAGTGGATTGCCCCACGTTGGTTCACCAATATGTGGTGTTATGGTGGGGGAGGAAAAGAAAATTGGATTATATTTGAAAGTTATTCTAGAAAAAGTTGATTCAGAAGTTTATAGTATTTTCATTATATCTCAGGGTTCATTTAAAATATTACCAAACTCACCACATACGGATTTATGAATAAAACCATTTGAATAATTAATTAAATTTAATAAATTTCCTGAAAGAAAAGCATGAGAAATATATTATTAGAATCATTTCTTACCATTTGTCATTTTATGTGTTGAGACCATATTAAATACCAGGAGAAAGGTTCATTATAAATAAAATAGAGTTGGAAATAATTGACTTATATTGAATAAAGATATAATTTAAGATTTTGCATGGCTGTGATATAAAAAGAATATAAAAATAGTGCTTGACTCACATATTTGTATCAATGTTGGGTTATTTAGAAATGTTTAGAACATATTTAAACTATTAACTTATATATTAAAATATAACTATTGGCCATTGTGAAATTTTAGATAGCTTTAAGAGTTTAATTAAAGATTGTCAGTGAGTGAGTTATACTCAGCTTGTTTTACGGATGATGTTCTTGAAGTGAAGAGGTAGGCTGCTGGTAGTCGTGTTGAGGAGATGGATGGTCGGCTTCTACATCTTGGAGTTGTGTCTCCACATCATGTCCAGTTGGTGCTCGGTGTCAGGCTGTGGTGGTGCAAAGGGTGCTCTCTCGCCCTTGGCTGGCGTTGAAGTGAGAGTGAGTGCTCTGGCCCTTCGTCGGCGCTGGAGTGAGAGTGAGTGGTGGGGGAAGGCCCTACTTATAGAGGCGTACCCCCACCACACCAAGGGTGTCTGACTTCTTCGTCCTTCCCTGGATTTTCCTGTTCATACTTGGAAAACACCTCTATCGTTATCTTTGTGGGAACTTGTATACCTTATCGCTCCTAGCCGAGATATTTGGACTCTTCTATCTACTTAACACTGCCTTTTTGAAAAAATAAACACTGCCAAACTAAACACTGCCAAATGCTATCTCTTTTATTACTCTTTTATTTATTTTATTGATTGACAAATGATAATATTTGTGATGGACTTATGAAATATAAGTTAGCTTTTATTTTGAATAGGAATGCTACTCTTTGCTATGCCAGAAACTGACTCTTTCTAGAGCACCCCCCTTTTATATCATTACAATATATATATATATATATATATATATATATATATATATATATATATATATATAAAACACGTGTCTGTTTGTTTCTTTGTTTATTTGTTCGTTCCTTACACAAATCCACACCGTTTGATCCATTTTGACCAAACTTGGAAGAATGGTCGGTCTTAGGCTAACAGTAAGTTTCTTAGGCTAAGTCAAAAATTTCTACGAGCTGTCTGTCTGTATGTTTGTTCCTTGTACAAATCCACACCCTTCTTCCGATTTTGACCTAACTTGGCACACAGGTAGGTCGTGATAGGGGGAATGTCATAGGCTAGGTTAAAATTGTCTATGACTCACAGTTCGGAGATCATGAGTTCGAAACAATGAACTCAAATTGTTACAGATTTTAATATTAATTATGTGGTTTCTAATTTATTTTTGCTTTTATAGATGCAGAAAGTAGGTGTAGCGTAGCACGCCGGGTAACAGCTAGTAAAATATAAAATTCTCGTGTCACAGTGTTTTTGGCAGAACTCCTCCGAAACGGCTTGGCCGATTTCTATGAAATTTTGTGTGTATACTCGATACGTCTGAGAATAGGTTGTAAACTATTTTTCATGCCTGTAAGTGATAAGGGTGGTCCTCTGCAACATTTTTTTTTTTTTTTTTACATTTTTTTTTAGACAAAATTTGGTTTCTTTTACTTTTTTATGATTTGCCATTAAAAAATACATACGGCCCTAAATTTTCACTATTCTATCACCAATCCCCATTTTTTAATAGATATTAGTACTTTAATAATTTCCAACCCTTCAAGATCTATAAGTGATCAATTATCACTCGATCATTTATTCCCGCCAGGTGTCTACCGGTGTCATTTCTCACCCAGTAAATAAACATTCCCTAGAGGCGTTGAACAGGACATTGAAGGACATAAGAAACAACATCAAACTATTTGGCGGCGATTGCTTAAAATCATCGCTACTGTGGCTTAATGTTGAAAAAGTACAACTAAAAGAACCGTAATTTGAACTCACCACGGCTGTGCAATGGTACTTGATTAGTGATTAAGAAAATAAAGGAAAAACGTTGTCGATGCAGGAATTTTGAATGGCAAGTTCCAAGGCGAAAATTTATTGCTACCAAGAATCGCTATTATTCCCACAGACATGCCAATTGCATTGAAACGCATAAAATTTCCAATTAGATTGGCATTCGCAATGCCAATAAGTCACAAGGCCAAACGATGTCTGTTTGTGGCTTAGATTTGGGCAAGAAGTGTTTTTCAGATGGATAATTATACGTGGTATGCTCTCGCGTGGGTAAGCCATCCGGTTTGTTTGTGCTGGCGAAAGATGGACTAACCAAAAATATCGTGCACTCCGTATCACTAAGAAATGGATTTCTTTCTTTCTGTCTATTGTCATAATTTGTGATGGACACATAATTTTAAATATATGAATCAAAATAATAAAGTAAAATGAGATATGAAAATGTATGTTTGGTGATTTGTTATTTTTGGAGACTGTCATCGTTCACAGCGCTCTATTCCTCTTTCAGTCATAGAACACATCCCCACACAGTTACAATAAGTTAGTTATTTTTTATTTTACTACCAAAATATTCGAAATAATTTCTATGGATTTTTTTTTTTATTGTCATAATTAGTGATAGAGATATAACAGGGTGTCTACTACATTCGTGAAAGCCAATTTCGTGACTTGAAGTGCAAATTTTGTGCACATTAAAAAGAAAATAATTTCACTTAAAAAGAGAAAGCCTTAAGTTTTAGCTTAAAATCATTTGTAACTTAAACGAATTGCCGATATCTATAAACTCCCAATTTTACATGCATTTATAACAATTAATAAAACTGTATAAAATGTGCATCATATCGTCCCTGCCAGTTCAAACTATCGAATACGCAAAATCTCGTTTTTAGATTCACGACTTTGCTCTTGGATTGCAGGCTATACGGCTTGTCACAAATTGTCACAACTCTAACCCCTTTAGAATAGCCTTTAATGCCTTAAATAAAGTATCAAATAAGACCATTATTGAATATATTATTTTGTCAATGGATAAAATATGTTCGTTCCTATTTTATGTGTCCTGTGTTTATCCTACAGTGTCAAGAAACAGATAATCTAGAGGTAAACCGTTATCTAAAAATGTGTTTTAAAACCATTAAAAATAAATTAAATAAGATCACTTAGTTCATAAAAAATATTTCATTTTAGTTGTAATAGCGTTTAATTTGCCCAAAACTATAACTACCAAGTTCTAAATTGATAGTATTCAATTCCCCGGAAATGGTGATTTTGTCCCTCACAGCGTAAACTCTTTGAGGGACAGTTTATTTCTAGGACTGACATCATACTTGCCAGTCGTACTTGTTAATCGAGATGACTGCATAGTTCTTGGAACGATCTACAATAACATATTCAGGGTTTTTTTGGGGTAGCTGATTACGAATCCGTAATAGAATTTAAAAAATCAAAACGGCGGATCTAATATAGCGTCGCATTATTAAAAAAATCTTAGTAAAAATGAAATAAAAATTTAGCCATTGATCTTAAACTTATTGTCTTGTGATTATTAGGGTCTGTGATGCAAAAAATGCAAACCCAATCACGAAAAAACCCTAGAACCTAGAAACTTTTTTTTTCGAGGCATTCCGTCCCACTGACTTGAGTGGTGTCAAACATTACGGTTCGGGAGCAGGATTGATAATTTTATTACAACCTGCTGTCTCGATGAAGACACCGATGCTCGAAGTTAACGGCAAAGAGAATGGACTTTTTCTCAGAAATGTCAGTGATCCAAGACGTCAAGAGGTTAACCTCATAAGTGGGGTTCCTCCCTAAGAAAGGAGGAAATGTGCCTTTGAGGTTGACATCAAGACACAATCCAGAAATGGCGTCACGAAAAATTCACGTTACAGATCCCATAGATCACAAATATGACGGTTGTTGAAATTTGTATGTATGTATGTGTGTATATATATATGTATATATATATATATATATATATATATATATATATATATATATATATATAGGGGAAGGTGTTGTACCTCTGACCATATTGTACCTTTGACCAACGAGGCTCTGGCGGCATGTACAAACATTTTATAAATGTTGGTGTAATTAGTGTTTAGCTCCTTCACTAGAGGGCTTGAGTAACCTACTTTGGATTATTCAAGTCAAAGAGGATTCTTGCAAAAAATACTTATCCATTTCTATCAGAAAAATGTAGGATATTTATTGATGATGTTTTGCCTCATCATATTTTTTGTATTATGTCTTTTTAGATGGAAATCATTTGACAAAGTAGCTATTAAAATAAGAAACATGGTGTAGCTTCTGAAATTGATTTATCTTAACCCTAAAATTTTTAGCATGCTTTTTAATTTGCACTACCAGGGTGTTGTACCTCTGACGACTAGGTGTTGTTCCATTGACCAGGTCAAAGGTACAACACACCTGAGTAATTTCTTCATAATTCAACTTTTATGTTCTTCAGCTACATATTTTAAAAAAATACTTAATATTGTAGATGGAGATAGTTAGCCGCTGTAGAGATACAAAGACAGGTATAGTTGGGATTCGGCTAGGAGAAAAACGTCAGACTTTCAAAAAGAAATCTGTATTTTGGACGTTTTGACTGCAACAATGGCAGCCTTCTTCAGGTAAAAAATATATACAACTTATAAGTAAAGAAAATGTACAAGTAGTAAGTAAAAGACAGGAAGAAATGAGCGGAGTATATATATCAATACAATAAATTTTAACCAATCTTATTTTTAAAAACAATGAAAATACGGTAGTTGGAAAGAAAACAGCATGTAGAACTTGTTAGTAAAAACAGTACAAAAAAAAAAATTAAACAGTAAAAACAACGCACATTTTGTATGTAGTGAAAAACAAAATCTATTTTATAAGTGAATACAATTTATAACAATTAATATATAGATACATACCACTAGAGAATGCCTAGGGGGGAGGGAGGAAGACCTCGAGGACAACTTAGGTAACCATGGTAGAAGTATGAACGACAGCACCAACACCGGTGGTCTTTATAGTTATGAAAAAGGGGTGGGGGGGGGGCGGCAAATCGGTGCAGATGAAAGAGGTGCAATTGCTGGGTTGTAAAGGCGGGTTGTAAAAGGTGTTAAGAGCTTAGGGACACACAAGTAGAGAAATGGTCTGGAGCCTGGGAACAAAGATAAAAAAGGAGGTCAGGACAATTTATGGAAGACGGAGGAGTAAGCAGGGGAGATGTTTTGTTTGTCGGTTTTGTAATTAATGTTATTGGGGTTTAAGTTAATGTGGACGCATTCGGAAATCTGTCGCTTTTTGGTGTTTCGTTCTGTGGAAAGTATTTTAGTGTCGTCAAAGTTGAAAGTGTGTTTTTTAGTTATGGCGTGTTTTGCGAGGGCGGATTTGTGGATTTCTTTGTTTTTTATTGTCCGTTTGTGTTGTGTTATGCGGGAGTGAATATAATTTTTGGTTTCACCTATGTATACAGCATTACAGGAGGGGGTTTGGCAGGGTATTTGGTAAACAACGTGGGTGGCGTAGTCATAGGGAAGGGGATCTTTGAGTTTGGTGTACAATGTAGTAAGTTTGTTAGTGGTTTTTAACCCAAAGTTTAGTGACGGGAGGGCTTTTTTTAAAGTCTTTGTGAGTTTTTCCGTCAGTCCTGGTGTGTATGTCAGGGAACGAAATATATGGAGGGGGATTCAGGGGAGGTATTGGGGGAGGTGGCATTGAAGGATTGGGATTTTATTTGTTTTATAAGCCGGTTTATGAGGTTGGGGGGGAATTGATTCAGTGTTAATATTTCGGTAGCTCTATTCAAGTTTTCATTGTGGAAGGACTCATGGGATAAGGAGAGGGCGCGGCGAAGAAGGTTCCGTGCTACATTGATTTTCATGTGGTAAGGATGGGAAGAGTGGAAATTGAGTAAACGTCCAGAATAAGTAGGTTTAGTATACCAGTAGGTACTAAACCTACTTTTTTCTCCTAGCCGAATCCCAACTATACCTGTCTTCGTACTTAATATTGGTTGCTTAAATTGTTCAAAGAATTTAAAAAGTAATAAATGAATAAGTTCAAACTGACTTTATCAATCCTCAGTGTAGTAGTTCAAACCTATTGCCCCTTATCGTTTCTCTTGAAGTTGTAAGACCTCATCAAAAAGCTCATGCAAGGAAAATGTCAAGTAGGGACCGGCCTCGTATCCTGACAGATATTCCTGAAAAGATAATTATTGAAGGTGAAAAAAAAAAAAAAAAAACGAAAGCACCACCCTAAACGTAAGACACCACATACAAATAAACCCTTTCCAAAAAAAGTGGTAAATAAAAACAAAATTATTCGAATGACAGTTCAGATTCTGATATTGAAGCCGAAATTTCTTCAGGAGAAAGTGACGTTTATTCGTCTGATAAATGTCGTGAGTTATGTCGATGACCAGTAACAATTTGAAAAAAGAAAATTTTATACTTGTTAAAAACAAAAGTAAAAAGACTATTACATATTTAGTTGCAGAGATTTTTGGTATTAAATGCCCAATGTCTAAGATCCAATATTTGAAAAAACAAACTTTAAGTGACAATTTTACTAGAGAAGATGAAAATTTGTATGATATTGATGTTGAAGACATTGTGGCTAAACTTACATACCCTACTATTGCTAGTGGATCTGCTTGACAGTTAAAAGGCTTATCGATTGGACTGGATTTTTTCGGCATATTAAGCATAACATAATATCAATAATAGTTTTTTTTTATTATGCTTACATTCTTGTCCTGTATTTATTAAACTTACAATTGATTACAATATTGCTGAATACAATTATTTTTCTGCACTGCTGTGCTGTTTTTAGGTGGTCAGAGGTACAACTCCCCATGGTCAAAGGTACAACTACATGTTGTACCTTTGACCATTGTACGATTATTTTTTTTAAAATTAATAAAAAATATTAAATTTAAAGCTAGAGCCTTAAAAAAATTAAATGTGATAAGCAATAGAATACTGATTACAATGAAATAAAAAAAATGAATTTAGCTTTAATATTCAAGCCCCAAAAAATTCAATTTTGCAAAGTGGACAAAGGTACAACACCTTCCCCTATATATATATATATATATATATATATATATATATATATATATATATATATATATACACACATACATACATGCAAATTTCAACAACCGTTTTATATATATATATATTTCTCTTTTCCCTCTCCTACCGGCCCAAAAGTGGCCTGATTTTGATGAAATTTCGTACAATAGTAGTTCGTCTAATTTGAAAGGTCAAGTTCGTTAACCCTTTCTTTCTGTAGAAGTCGAAATTTGCCGTGCCCCTGGAACTAAGGACTTGTACAGCAGTCAAGAGCTGCCGTGCCCCTGGAACAAAGGACTTGTGCAGCAGTCCGGCCCTTCTCTCTCGCTTACCAGCTCCCTGCGGCTAACTTTTCCAGGTGTTTGACCTTGGGGCTATTAAGCAAGGATTTAGAGAAGCTTTAGCTATTTCTTTTACCACTGGTCGCCGGAAAAATTAACTATTTGTGTCGAGAGAGAGAGAGCTACGGATTATGGATACATGGGTCGGGATCGTAAAAATTAACATCGCCAGTGTTAGATCCAACTCGATTCCAATCGAAAAGGATGATGTCTTTTTCTTGTTTTTAATAAAAAAGAAAAATACACCACTTTACAGAACTCCTAAAGTCCAAGAACTGGACTATGAGACCGCCGCGCTTCTTGTCCCGGAACCCCAACATCCGTATCTTACTATCCTTCTTACGCGACGGCAGAATATTTTCACAAGATTTAAGATCGACCACTTCCCATTGGAGGTAAAAAATTCAAATTATCCAAAATTTTATTCGAATTAACCACGATTTTATTACATTGTTTATGCCCTAAATTCTAGGGACCAGTATCAGCTTAGACTTCGGCCGAGGCAGACGTGTTAGCTGCGAAGGATTATCCTAGCTCCTACCTGCTCTATCAGGGAGTACTCTCTTATACTTTTCTATTCTCCTTTTTATTTTTTTTTTATTTTAACTATTTAGTAGACTGATTGTCAGTTGATTAATAGTTCCATTCACTATTTAATATGGCCTCCAATGACACATTGGAACCTAAACCTCCGGATCCCCAATTTCTTAACTTTAAAAAACTAGATGGGAAATGGTCAAAAAAATTCTGACCAATTCTCCAATGCTGTAATGAGCATTGGAGATAATTGCGAAAAGAAAACCTTTCGGGACTTTAGTCCCTTTAAAGTAAGTCGATTCATAAAGAGCTATGCCCCTAATGCTAAAATAAAATTTGTGAAAACTGGAATTGTTCTTCTAGAAATCGAACTTGAAAAAGACTTTTACAACTTATCTAATGTTAAATCATACGAGAATTTTAAAATCAATCTTTCCGTACATAAAACATTAAATTTTTCCAAAGGTCTCATTACCTGTGATGAGTTCCAGACCTGTAGTGAAAACGAATTATGTGTTGAACTATCAAGTCAGAATGTTGTTAGTGTTCAAAGAATATATAAAACTCAAACCTATGAAAAAATTCCCACCTCATCATTTATTCTCACTTTCAATAGGGCTGACTTACCCGATAGAATAACACTTGATTTCCTTAGTGTCAGAGTCGTACCGTACATCAGACCATTGATATGTTTTACTTGCTATCGCTTTCGGCATGGATCATGCACGTACAAAGAAAGTATACCAAAATGTGGAAAATGTGCAGGTGCAAAGCATGAGGGTGAAAGTGCTACCACTAAGTGCATAAATTGAAGCGGCCCTCACCCTTCATGGTATGCTTCATGCCCAGTGTATAAAAGAGAAAGGCGTTTAGAAGAGTTAAGGGTCTTAAATAAAAACTCATATATACAAACTGAGAGATTACTCGAGCCTAGACCCCAAGATTCGTCTAGCTCTCAAAGCTATGCGCAAACTGCTACAGCTCCCTCCACTTCAAGCTCTCTCGTGTCACAAATAGAAAAACTTGCAAATGTAGTCGAAATTTTATCAAAAAAAATACTATTCTTGAAAAATCTATTAATAAAAGTCTGTCACACAGGAGCTGCATAACTAAGCACTTTCCTCAGAATTTGGGTAGTGTAGACTGCTTTCCAGAACAATTTGCTTAAAATATCCTACATAAATAAAATAAAAACATGAATAGTTCTCTTTTAATTTTGTAATGAGTAACTGATAAATTATTAATTTGCTTCCAGAGTTATGTTTACACATGGTACCTACTACACTACGTAATAAATACAAAAAACCTCATATTATCGTATTTTGATCTAACGCAGGAACAGGATACAGTCCCTCTAGTGGTAGAAAGAGCTCCTTGCGGCGGCTTTGTGAACCTATGTCTGGCGGGCTTTTCTATTGAAATATATTACAAAGTAAATCCCCCTTTCAGATTGACCGATTAAGCTCATTTTTACAACACTTCTTTCTCATGAGTTACCCACGACATATACCGCGTTTCGTTACAATACAGCAGAAATTACGACCAGTATCAGTAAATTAGTAATTTGGGTCCGGAGTAAACCCCCCCTCCTAATGAACCGATTTAGTTTATTTTTACAACACATATTTACCTGTAGATTACCACTACGAATACCGAGTTTCGTCGAAATATACCAAAAATCACGGTTGGTAGTGGCGAATTGGTATTGTGGGTCTGGAGTAACCCCCCCCCCCCTTCCTAATGAACCGATTTAGTTTATTTTTACAACACATATTTACCTGTAGATTACCACTATGAATACCGAGTTTCGTCGAAATATACCTAAAATCACGGCTGGTAGTGGCGAATTGGTATTGTCGGTCCGAAGTAAACCCCCCTCCTTATGAACCGATTTAGTTCATTTTTATATCTCACTTTTCTCTCTATATTACCACTACGAATACCAAGTTCCGTTGAAATATAACAAATATTACGGTTGAAATGGTCAAATTAGTGTTTTGAGTTTGGGGTAAACCCCCCCCCCCCCTTCCGGTGGACCGATTTTGGTGGTTAACGAACTTGCTTAATCGTTTGCCAATTGAATGCTATATACCAAGTTTCGTGACGAAAAAACTAAAACTCTGGCCGCAATCGTGTTAACAGACGTATATATATATTTTTAGATGGAACGGCATTTTTCTCCAGCGGTGGTACTCCTCCTCACTTGTTCCCGGAATATTTCGATGGATTCATCTCCATCTTCTTCAGCCAGGTACTTGTTTCTTCCTCGGTGGTAGCCAAGGGAATGACATTTTTCTCGATCTGGGCTCCTTTTCACCTCTCTAGCCACAGTATCGGCGGACGAATGGTGTTGAAGCTCCCTGGTGTAGTTGGGATTCTGTCCGTTGGCAGCGCTGATGGTATTGCGTCTTTTTTTTTTTTTCCCCTCTCCTGCTTCTATTTTCCTCGCCGTAAGGTTTTATATGTTACACCAGGGAGCTTCAACACCATTCGTCCGCCGATACTGTGGCTAGAGAGGTGAAAAGGAGCCCAGATCGAGAAAAATGTCATTCCCTTGGCTACCACCGAGGAAGAAACAAGTACCTGGCTGAAGAAGATGGAGATGAATCCATCGAAATATTCCGGGAACAAGTGAGGAGGAGTACCACCGCTGGAGAAAAATGCCGTTCCATCTAAAAATACTATCCCAGCGACGAAAAATAACATCAAACATATAAAACCTTACGGCGAGGAAAATAGAAGCAGGAGAGGGGAAAAAAAAAAGACGCAATACCATCAGCGCTGCCAACGGACAGAATCCCAACTACACCAGGGAGCTTCAACACCATTCGTCCGCCGATACTGTGGCTAGAGAGGTGAAAAGGAGCCCAGATCGAGAAAAATGTCATTCCCTTGGCTACCACCGAGGAAGAAACAAGTACCTGGCTGAAGAAGATGGAGATGAATCCATCGAAATATTCCGGGAACAAGTGAGGAGGAGTACCACCGCTGGAGAAAAATGCCGTTCCATCTAAAAATACTATCCCAGCGACGAAAAATAACATCAAACATATAAAACCTTACGGCGAGGAAAATAGAAGCAGGAGAGGGGAAAAAAAAAAAAAGACGCAATACCATCAGCGCTGCCAACGGACAGAATCCCAACTACACCAGGGAGCTTCAACACCATTCGTCCGCCGATACTGTGGCTAGAGAGGTGAAAAGGAGCCCAGATCGAGAAAAATGTCATTCCCTTGGCTACCACCGAGGAAGAAACAAGTACCTGGCTGAAGAAGATGGAGATGAATCCATCGAAATATTCCGGGAACAAGTGAGGAGGAGTACCACCGCTGGAGAAAAATGCCGTTCCATCTAAAAATACTATCCCAGCGACGAAAAATAACATCAAAAGTATATATATATATATATATGTTAGGGGAGTAATAGACTCTGTAAATGTAAACAAACAGGCTGAGGCTATATAAGCCTCAGCCGGATTAAATAAAGTTAGTTGTAATCTAATAGTCAGTGCGTTCTGTTGTCCCCTTGTGACTTACTATCTTTTTTAAAAACATCCTCTCCGTCTTCCAACTCATAAGTGGTGCCGAAACCCGGATAACTCGGAGTGAACCGCGTTACGGGAGTGCATGAAGGAGAGGCGGAACCGTCTTACCGTCCAGGATAGATTGAATCAACTCAGGATGGATACAGGTTCAGGCGCGTCCGCAACAATCGAATGGCTTAAGTTTAAAGCTGCAGTCGCGCAAGATATGCGTTCAGCTCTAAGCCAAATAGACAAGTTCTCTGGAGAACTCACGCACTTCCTCAAGGATGGGGACCGTCTCACAGATGCGATTGATAAAAAGGTGGAGGCAGGATGGCTGGATGAATGCGATGCAGCGACGTTGAAGGCTGCGCTCATAGGTAGAGTTCGGAGACAGGTACTGAACCAGGTCCAGAGCGACACCAATACACACTGGGACACGCTTAAAGAGCGTCTGAAGAAAGCCTACGGCGGAGGCCGGTGGGCACCCGAGGAAGATTTCCTGAGGATGCTGCGATCAATCTTTCCCTACATAAAACATTAAATTTTTCCAAAGGTCTCATTACCTGTGATGAGTTCCAGAACTGTAGTGAAAACGAATTATGTGTTGAACTATCAAGTCAGAATGTTGTTAGTGTTCAAAGAATATATAAAACTCAAACCTATGAAAAAATTCCCACCTCATCATTTATTCTCACTTTCAATAGGGCTGACTTACCCGATAGAATAACACTTGATTTCCTTAGTGTCAGAGTCGTACCGTACATCAGACCATTGATATGTTTTACTTGCTATCGCTTTCGGCATGGATCACGCACGTACAAAGAAAGTACTCACAGATGCGATTGATAAAAAGGTGGAGGCAGGATGGCTGGATGAATGCGATGCAGCGACGTTGAAGGCTGCGCTCATAGGTAGAGTTCGGAGACAGGTACTGAACCAGGTCCAGAGCGACACCAATACACACTGGGACACGCTTAAAGAGCGTCTGAAGAAAGCCTACGGCGGAGGCCGGTGGGCACCCGAGGAAGATTTCCTGAGGATGCTGCGGGAAACACGAGGCCCACGACAATCCGTCGGGAGTTTTGCAGCCAAGCTGATCGCGTGGCACAACAAGATCCTTGACAAACTCAGCGAAAGGCCTGCCGCACCCGAATCGGTAGCAACGTCTCTGGTCATGCAGCAAGTGCTCAAAGTACAACTGAGCAAGGAAACAGGTCGAGTCATAGCAGCAGACACAGACTTCCTGACTGCCGCACAAGCCATGGTCGACGAGGGTGAGAAGGAGGCGGAGCTTCACACCGCGGCGCAAGAAGAGGAACCCTGGATCAAAGTAATAACTCGACGACCCCAAAGGGATTACCCGAGAAGTAATGAGAGAGACAGCCGAGGGCGGAGGAGGAATTCGAGAGCTTCTCGGGATGACGTGCGCAGAGACACAGCTCGACGGGAACCTTTAAGACGTCGTGAAGGCGAACGACGAGAGCAATCGAAACGATGCTACGAGTGCGGGCAACCGGGACACGTCGCTGCGCGCTGTCCCGAGATAAAGTGCTTCGAGTGTGATAACCGAGGGCACGTGGCAAGACACTGCCCGTTCATAAAAAAGCCAAAGAAGGACCTTGGCGAACCGATGGAGGTCAATTTCCATCGCATGCATCCTGCGGGCTCGAGGCACAGTGCGGGGGGGTCTCAGCTGGACTCTGACGATAGCAGCGATTCGGAAGAAGAAAGGGTGCAGAGGAAGCCCCAGACGATCACCTCGTATGTTACCGTTTTGAGGAACACCCAGGTACGCAGGAGAGAAACTTGAGGACGGTGCAAGCAGCGCGGCGACCCGAAAACAGACCCCGTATCGAGACAATATGGGTTGCCGATTATCGTGGAAGAGGGAGTGAGCTGGCTGGTGGACACGGGTAGCACGTGCACCCTGATCAACAAGAAAGTGTTGGCGCGTCAGACCCGGAGCTGGATGACACAAGAGATACGAGCTTGCAGCTGTAAACTACAAACACTGGGAGGTAACTGTGACGTGGCGGGAGAGATAGACATACCCGCAGAGATTTGGGGTTCCCCGGAGAGAGTGGTAACAGCGCACGTAGTCCCTAAAACGCCCAGGGAATACGATGGGATCTTGGGATGTGACGCACTTGCGTCACAAATTTCCAGCGAAAAATGGAAGATGCAGGTTGGATTAAAAACGTACTCGTGCTTGTCGGAGGCGATAGGAGACCATCTTCGTGTTGGGGCTATAGGACAAGAAGAGGGGACACTACGTGCGTTGGTCTTCGTCAAGGAGAGAAGGTACCCGCAAGCGTTGAAGGAGGCCATCGCGGAAGAACTCCGAGACCTCGCTAAGCAGGGCATAATAAAGCCAAGCACATCAGGGTTTAACAGTCCCCTGTGGGCGGTCCCAAAGGCAGGTTCGCCAGGGAGATACAGAGTTGTCATTGATTATAGGAAGCTCAACGAAGCCACTCAGTACGAAAAATACCCCATGCCACGGTTGGAAGATATCCTGGATCGACTTAGCGGAGCACGGATCTTCAGTACCCTGGATCTGAAAGCTGGGTACCACCAGATTAGAATGAACCCACGAGATGAAGAAAAAACGGCGTTTTCGTTCGAACGAGGCAATTTCCAGTTCACGAGAATGCCCTTTGGCTTAAAGAACGCGCCCGCAACATTCCAAAGACTGATGGATGAGCTCCTCAACGGCCTAGATCCCAACTTTTGCCAGGGGTACATGGATGACCTCTTAGTGTTTAGCCGGTCTTCGAAAGAGCACACACAGCACTTAAGACAAGTGTTCCAACGGCTAAGAGAGTTCGGGCTGAAGTTGTCCAAGGAGAAAACCCGCATAGGATTATCCGAGGTTACCTTCTTGGGACACGTTGTCTCAGGAGAGAGGATACGCCCAGACCCAACGAAAATCGAGGCCCTATCTGGAATAAAGGTACCCACGGACGTGAAAGGAATCCGGCAGGTGCTTGGAGCGCTTAACTACTATAGACGTTTCGTACCGAGCATGGCTCGAGGGTTAGTGGAGGTCAACGATCTCTTAAAAAAGGGCGAAAGGTGAGAGTAACCCCTCAGATGGTCAGGAACATTGAAGAATGTATTGAAATGCTGAAATCCGACCCCGTGCTGGCATTCCCAGACTTTACTAAGGAGTTCATTGTGACTACGGACGCCAGCAACTTCGCATTAGGTGCAGTCCTGACGCAAGAATGGCCCCAGGGGGAGCGCCCTATCGCCTACGCCAGCAGACGCCTTACTGGAGCAGAGGAAAGATATAGCGCCCTCGAAAGGGAACTCCTCGCCGTCGTCTGGGCCATAGACCACTTCCGACCTTACCTTTATGGCAGGCGTTTCATAGTCCACACGGACCACAAGCCACTGCAATGGGTGTCAACACTTAAAGAAAACTCTGCCCGCGTCCAGCGATGGAAGGAAAACTTAAATCAGTACACCTTTGAGGTCCGATACAAACCGGGAAAGGATAACGTGGTGGCCGACTGGCTCTCTCGCCTCCAACATGTCAACGTGGTAACTACGTCCAGTGAGGGAAACAGCCAATCATTGCGTCAGTTCTTCCAAGAGTGGAATCCTGACGGAGAACAGAGCACGCGGGCCGACAGCGAAGCAACCGCCTCCGCAGAGGAAAGGGAGCGGACTATGGCAGAAGTCGATGACATCGTTGTGGGTAAAAGTCGTCACATCGTCTGGGTGTCAACAGCGCAAGGCTCTCCGCAAATTACTTACAGCAGGAAAACAAAGGACGGCCTCCGATGCACGGTGCGTGCCCCAGTCGTAGCAACAGATGAAGTCATTTGCCGACTGTTAGAAGATGCTTCAGTCCCGGGTACAACCACCTACCTCTATGTTGGCAACGCTACCGTGTGGACCAAAATCGCGCGCCTCTGGGAACAAGAACGCATAGGTACAGACAGGGTATTCGTCCGGTGCACGCGGCTAGGTGAAGTAATCACAGACCCTCCCACGCAGCGAGATTTGGTGCTGGCGCAACACCAAGGTAAATCTAACCACAGAGGAGTCGCGGAAACGCTGGCAGGACTGAGGCGAAAAAATTACTGGAAAGGTATGGCTCAGCTGGTCCGTGCTGTAGTAGCCGAATGTACCGTGTGCAATCGGACGAAGTACGACCGACACCCCCCCCCCCAAGCAGTTCAGGAGGAAACAATGACCCCCCTTACCCCGCTACTAGTGCTGCAAGCGGATGTCTTCACGTGGCAGAACCAGTTGTGGGTTACCATTATCGACACGTTTAGTAAAGTAGTCATGGCGAACCCTATTGTTGCGAAAACAGCAAGTGAGATTGTCAGAAGTTTCCTGCGTTGGGGTCAAACCTACGGAACTCCTGAGCTCCTAATAACTGATGGCGGGCGCGAATTTCGCAAAGCTGATGTCAGGAACCTCTTGCGTCGATGGGGTACACAGCATCACATCACGACGCCGGGTCACCCTCAGAGTCACGGGAGCATAGAAAGAGTACACGACGCCGGGTCACCCTCAGAGTCACGGGAGCATAGAAAGAGTACACAACACGCTGAGTGAGCACCTAAGGATCGTACAAACGGACCGGGGGATCTCAGGAGAGGAAGTAATGGCAATAGCAGTGACTGCCTACAACCACTCAGTGCATAGTGTCACAGGGTTTACTCCATTCGAGGTACTCTTCGGGACACTGAGGGTAGGACGGGACGTGCAGGACTCAGCGGGAGAACCAGGTATAGTGGCTGCGGTGGTTCAACGCCAAGGAAATCAGAGGCGAATAACCCGGGAGACCAGGACACGTCTGCAGAAAGAAAAGAGAGATAGGGTGCAGAAACACAACCTGCAGGTCAAAGACCCGGGAACACATCTCAGGTTAGGAGATATTGTGTTTCGCAAACTGTCTACCAACCGAGCCAAGCAGGACCTTCGGTATGACGGGCCCTATACAGTCGTTGCGCTAAAGGAGCACAACGTCGTGACCATCCGATCACAGGAAACTCCACCTAGGCTGCGGACAGTCCACCTAGAACAACTACGCATACCGGCGAAGCAATCTGACGAACGAAGGACGAGCAACGGAGTGTAGTGTAGTGTTTTATATTTTCAGACGTATGTAGATAGATATCTTAAGTTATACTATTATTTTCGTTTTAGATTCATTTAATCTGAAGTTATCATCCTTTCTTTTTTTTTTTTTCCTTTCTTAACCTGAAGTTTTTATCTTTTATTGTCTTGGTGTTAATTTCCTTATTAGTGTGTATTAGTATTAGTCTTTTCGTTTTTCTTTCTTGTGTTTTTTTTGATTTTTTATTAAGCTTGTGTATTACTATCCCCGCCCCTTTGGAAGTTTTCAAGTTTCTGGAAGAGTTCCAGAAACTGGAGGGGGGTTGTTAGGGGAGTAATAGACTCTGTAAATGTAAACA
This sequence comes from Gonocerus acuteangulatus, assembly GCA_946811695.1. Classification (NCBI taxonomy): domain Eukaryota; kingdom Metazoa; phylum Arthropoda; class Insecta; order Hemiptera; family Coreidae; genus Gonocerus; species Gonocerus acuteangulatus. Next base: position 114,824,497 of record OX328125.1, read on the forward strand.
AACAGGCTGAGGCTATATAAGCCTCAGCCGGATTAAATAAAGTTAGTTGTAATCTAATAGTCAGTGCGTTCTGTTGTCCCCTTGAGACTTACTATCTTTTTTAAAAACATCCTCTCCGTCTTCCAACTCATAAGTTATATATATATATATATATATATATATATATATATATATATATATATATATAGATATATATAGATATATATAAATTTTAACGGGGGTCATTTTCGGTGTCTACTAGGTAGGATCGATAAAGATTTGAAGAAATTTTTCAAAAATTCCGTCATGAGTCCAACCTCAATAGCTACTTTCCTTTGGAGGAAAGTGCTAAAAATAACTCAGAGCCCCCAAATTTAGATAGTATAGGTACAACAAATCTCAATTCCATTCATGAAAACCCAATTAAACCCTCTACTTCTAATATTTCAAATGTTAAAAATAATGCAAAATCCCAACTTCCAATAAAGCAATCATCTCAAGATTTAAACATTAAGAGAGGAGATAAATGTGAAAGACCTCCTTCACAAAGCTCAGTTTTCTCAGTTAACGGCACAATTAACTCAGGGCAGGGAATCAAAGGGGAATCTCCTCGACCACCCAAAGCTAACTCAGGGCAGGGAATCAAAGGGGAATCTCCTCGACCACCCAGAGCTAACTCAGAGCAGGGAATCAAAGGGGAATCTCCTCGACCACCCAAAGCTAACTCAGGGCAGGGAATCAAAGGGGAATCTCCTCGACCACCCAGAGCTAACTCAGAGCAGGGAATCAAAGGGGAATCTCCTCGACCACCCAGAGCTAACTCAGGGCAGGGAATCAAAGGGGAATCTCCTCGACCACCCAGAGCTAACTCAGGGTAGGGAATCAAAGGGGAATCTCCTCGACCACCCAGAGCTAACGGCACAATTAACTCAGGGCAGGGAATCAAAGGGGAATCTCCTCGACCACCCAGAGCTAACGGCACAATTAACTCAGGGCAGGGAATCAAAGGGGAATCTCCTCGACCACCCAGAGCTAACGGCACAATTAACTCAGGGCAGGGAATCAAAGGGGAATCTCCTCGACCACCCAGAGCTAACTCAGGCCAGGGAATCAAAGGGGAATCTCCTCGACCAGCCAGAGCTAACGGCACAATTAACTCAGGGCAGGGAATCAAAGGGGAATCTCCTCGACCACCCAGAGCTAACTCAGGGCAGGGAATCAAAGGGGAATCTCCTCGACCAGCCAGAGCTAACGGTACAATTAACTCAGGGCAGGGAATCAAAGGGGAATCTCCTCGACCACCCAGAGCTAACTCAGGGCAGGGAATTAAAGGGGAATCTCCTCGACCACCCAGAGCTAACGGCACAATTAACTCAGGGCAGGGGATCAAAGGGGAATCTCCTCGACCACCCAGAGCTAAAAATAGAATCATAAAACAATGATTTATTGAAACAATAATCTTCAAAGTTTTAAAGTTATAATTTTTACTACAGGGTTATTCCATGTGACATCACCCAGGTCATGTCACCCATGATTTTAGATTTTCCTGAAACTTTGTACATTTGCTTGTACTTATGCCCTAAGAATACCTGTGAAGTTTTATTGTTCTAGGATATATACTTTTCCTTTAATCCAATTTTCAAAATATTAATATTGTGATAATTTGGTTTCACAGAATCGCTTGCAGTAAATGAGTAATATTTACAAAAACTTCAATATTTCAGGTATCAATAAAGATTTTGATCTGGAAATTTTTTCATAGTTTAACAGATGTACACACTTTACAAAAATGCAGTCATTTAAGTAGCCACAGTATTACAAAAAATATTAAAATTCATATTGCTTGACATTATTGTGGTTTTTGAAACTAAAACATGGGTTAACAAAAACGCTTGTAACTTTTTTCTCCAAATTCCTGGAAAGCTGGAAAAGCTTTCAAATAAACCCTAAGATTATGAGCTTTTTATTGGTATAAAAAAATTAATGGCGTTTTTGTGGGGTCTATTCAAAAAATGACATTTTCAATAAAACTGTGTAAAATTTGATGCCAGTTGGTCAAGGGTCATTCACACGTCAGCCACGATTTTAGATTTTTCTGAAACTTTGCTCATTGGCTTAAACTTATACCCTGAGGATACCTTGGACGTTTCGTAGTTCTAGAATGTATACCTTATTTTAATGGAATTTTGACGAACGACATTATTGTTGTTCCCGAGACTAAAACAAGGGTTTACAAAAACGAGTGTAACTTTTTTCTCCAAACAGCTGGAAAGCTGGACAAGGTTTCAAATAAATCCTAAGAATATGAACACTTCATTAGTATAAAAACATTAATGGCTTTTTGGTGGGGTCCATTTAAATAATGACATTTTAAATAGAACTGTGTAAAATTTGGTGCCACTTGCAAACGGTTGGCATTTCTGCGCCCCTTGTTAGTGTTAAGATATAAAAAATATAGCCTATGTCAGTTCAGGTGCGAAAAAGAATTCACGTTTACAATTTCATAACAATCAGTTCAGTAGTTAACAATACTGACTCCAAAGGAAGTAGTAATAACATCATGCAGCAACTTCCTCTGCATGCTTCAAATTCAGACTTAGCATTGGTCAAGGAGGGGCTAGCACCTAGTATCCAGTACATATATATAAATATCTTGAAAGTATTGAGCCACTGCTTCATAAGTGATAGGAGCATGATGTAGGTTTTGTGTATCCAATCCATAAAGATATTATGGCATCGTTGGCTCAGCACTAACTTAAAGTAAACCCTTGTTTTGGGAACAACAATAATGTCATTCGTCAAAATTCCATTAAAATAAGGTATACATTCTAGAACTACGAAACGTCCCAAGTATCCTCAGGGTATAAGTTTAAGCCAATGAGCAAAGTTTCAGGAAAATCTAAAATCGTGGCTGACGTGTGAAAGACCCTTGACCAACTGGCATCAAATTTTACATAGTTTTATTGAAAATGTCATTTTTTGAATAGACCCCACAAAAACGCCATTAATTTTTTTATACCAATAAAAAGCTCATAATCTTGGGGTTTATTTGAAACCTTTTCCAGCTTTCCAGGAATTTGGAGAAAAAAGTTACAAGCGTTTTTGTTAACCCATGTTTTAGTTTCAAAAACCACAATAATGTCAAGCAATATGAATTTTAATATTTTTTGTAATACTGTGGCTACTTAAATGACTGCATTTTTGTAAAGTGTGTACATCTGTTAAACTATGAAAAAATTTCCAGATCAAAATCTTTATTGATACCTGAAATATTGAAGTTTTTGTAAATATTAGTCATTTACTGCAAGCGATTCTGTGAAACCAAATTATCACAATATTAATATTTTGAAAATTGAATTAAAGGAAAAGTATATATCCTAGAACAATAAAACTTCACAGGTATTCTTAGGGCATAAGTACAAGCAAATGTACAAAGTTTCAGGAAAATCTCAAATCATGGGTGACATTTCATTAAAATATTTGCTGATTTGAAATGGAATGACCCTACAATCATACATTTAATAAAAACATTGAAAACCCCATGCTAATTCTCCAGTGGAATATCAATGGTCTTCTACATCATATTTCCGATCTGATTACTCTTTTAACGCGTTCACTGCCCAAACCCCGGGAGCCGGAGCGAGCTATACCTTAGCCAGGTGCCCTCGCCCCGGCTCCCGGGGTCTCCTACTACCTCCCGTTTTATTGCTCTAGCACAGGCTGGGCACCTCACAGAGAGGTTTAGATTGCTTCTGGGCATTGCTAAGTGAACAAGTCTTGAGGGAATGTCATTGGTTCCTGAAGAATTTACTTTTTTTCGACAATTTCTTCAAAATTTACGTGAGTATCCAATAACAATAAATTAAATGTGTAACACCTTTTTATAATTATTCAGTGCAGTTAATTATTGTGGAACGTTGTTCTTTAGATCCTAGAATGTCTGGATGTACTTGAAAAAAGCAACAGCGGTCATGGATTTTATTTAGGGTTGACATTTTTTTTAATATATACATAACAAAAAATTCTCTTCATAACAGTTATAACAGATCCCATTGCTTTAATTCTGATTTAATTAAATGAATAATTTTTCGTTTTAATGTCGTGTTTTTCATATTTATAATATATTTATCGGTTTACTAAAAATCGATTTACGGAAAGTGAAGCTACGTTGACTAGTCAGAAAACAGAAAGTAGTATCTCCTCTCCTTTTCCTTCAGGTACGAAATTATGAGTATTTGCATCAATAAATTATAAAAATGGAGGAAAGAATTTAGAAAAATACTTATAAAATGTTCTGATACGATTTTCTGGCATCACCCTAAAAAGGAAAAGTTCAGAAAAAGGTATGTTACTTTTTTTTTATTGAATGTTCAGGAGTCATTTTATATTTTTAGAGTAATAAAAACCCCTTCATTTTCACAGTAGAGGAAATTCATGACAAAACTTTCAATGCCTCTGATGACGAATTAGAAATTGATTCGTAAATTAGAAATTGAAAAAATATAGATTACTCATTTTTCAAGTAATGCTGCTAAAATCACATTTTTTGTACAAGGCAGAGGGCCTGCCAAATCTATGACCCTTTATGACTTGAGGCAGGCGATAATAGAAACACTAGTCGGCGGACTGCCTCAAATACGCCAGAACCTTGTCTGAAAGGTTACAAAGGGTGAACAACTAGTAGGAGATGCAAAAAAAAAAAAAAAAAAAAAAAAAAAAAAAAAATTGGAAAAACAGAAAATTAGAGAAAACACGCTGTATTGCTGTACTCATTGCTCAAATCAACCAGGACTTAGTTTAGGTTTCTGCTTTAGGGAATTTCATAACTATAAGTAAGTATTGTTAGTATAAATATAGGAATCAATAATTAGAATAGTATGTTAGTTAGTAAGATATTAGGAGCAGAAGGTAGATAATGAATAATAGTTATAGGTTTTCCTAATAAATTGGGAAAATTGAAAATAAATAAAATAAAGTAATAATCCAAAATAAATTACACCTACATCGCGTGTTTATTTATACAATAAAAACATATTATATTAACTTGGGCATAAGTATAATATCACTCTATTGGTATTTCTACAATAGATTTCCCAACAAAGACAATGATACGAACCATTTCAGGTAACTGCATGGGACTCGAGTTGGTACCACGCCCCGGCTACCAGGGTGAGACTTCGCACGGTGCTTCAAACCGGATGTTAGTGTCATTATAAATGCATTTCAACTCATTATACTTCATACTATTAGCTATTTATGAATTAAAATAAGAAAAAAAGTAGTTGGCTCCTGAGGAAGTTTTAAAATTTTGAGGGGCAGTGAATGTGTTAAAAGACGTTAATTTTCATGCCATTTGCCTACAAGAAACTCACTTAAAAACCACAAACTCTTTTAAACTCAAAAATTTCAAAGTTTTCAGAGATGATTATACTGAAGGGAGGATAGCTTGTGGAGGTGTTAGTATTATAATATCTGAATCTATCCCCTGTTTTAGTATTCCTCTCCAAACTAACTTACAGGCAGTTGCTGTTCGTGTACACGGAGAGTTCTCCTTCACGCTTTGCTCCGTGTATTTACTTCCTGGTCATCCCTTCACCTTATCACAGCTTGATAACCTATACTCCCAGCTTCCTTATCCCGTCTATCTCCTGGGGGATCTAAATAGTCATTCCAGATTATGGCATGCCAATTTGACAGATCAAGAGGTAAAATAATAGAAACCTTCATAGAAAATAATATACTAGGAATTCTAAACGAAAACTCACCCACACATCTCAATCACTCAACCGGAACAAAATCAATAATCGACATATCTATATCTAAACCTATCCTAATACCCAGATGTACATAGAAAGTACTTACTTATCTATATGGATCTGATCACTTCCCTATTATGATAGAAACCATAGATAGGACACCTATAATTGAATATGTCCCACGGTGGAAACCCAAAGAAGCTAACTGGGATTCATACAAGCTTTCTGCTGACCTTTCTGACATAGATATAAATGAACCCAACATAAACACTACTCTAAATAAAATAAATAATATTATATTAGATGCAGCCCAACAATATATCCCACAGAGTAAGTCATTCCGCGGAACTCCATCAGTCCCCTGGTGGAATAAAGAATGTGAAAAAGCGGTAAAAAATAGAAAAAAATGTCTTAACAAATTAAAAACCCATCCGTGCTCCGACAATTTTGAAATCTATTTAAACGCACGGAAACATGCTAGGGGGGTCTCCCGTGGTCCAATGGCTAGCGCCTTGGATTCATAAGCGGGAGATGGTGGGTTCGATTCCCAACCTCCAGCAGGAATTTTATCATCCCACGGCTCGCTGGTAAAATTCCTTGCTGCACCCTGGATGTCGGCGCTAATGACCTAGATGTAGATGCGCCGTAAAAAAAAAAAAAAAAAAAAAAAAAAAAAAAAAAAAAAAAAAACATGCTAGGTTTACATTAAATCAAGCTAAACGTAGCTCATGGCGTAACTTCATATCACAGATGAACTGCCATACTCCATCTTCAGAAATATGGAATACCATTCGGAGAACAACAAGAAGATACAAGGCCTCAACAATCACCCACTTAAAACATAATAACCAAATTATAATGTATGTATAATGATAATATAATTATTTCAGTGATTAAAAATCTAAACCCTAAAAGTAAAGAAACAGTCCTAAAATTCATTAATAAATTATTTTTATCTAACACCTTTCCTGAAATATGGCGTAAATCAACAATTATTCCGATTCAAAAAAAAGGAAAGTCTGATGATATTGCTAACAGTTATCGAATGATTTCGTTAACATCTTCCTTATGCAAGCTCATGGAAAAAATGATCATGAATAGAATTTTCTGGCACATGGAAAACAAAAATTTACATGCAGAATGGCAGAGCGGTTTTAGACCCGGCAGAAGTACCCGCGACAACATAGTTCGGCTTCAAACAGAAATAAGCACTGCATTTAATAATCGTAAAAAGGTCCTTGCAGTTTTTATAGACATTAAAAACGCCTTTGATTGCACATGGAGACAATTTATTCTAGATAGGCTAATTCATTTAAGCATAGAGGGGCATATCTACCACTTTCTCCAAAATTTCTTATATGAAAGAACATTTCGAGTCAGAATTGGAAACCGTCTATCCACAGAGTACACACAGGAAAATGGGGTGCCACAGGGCAGCGTCTGCAGTGCCTATCTCTTCTCCTGTGCAATAAACTCAATATTAAACGAAATAGATATCCCAATTAAAGGTACGAGGGGTGATCAAAAAGTTCCAGGACTGATTTTTTATTAATTTATTTAAAAAATCTACAGGCTATTGGACGTCGTCCCCTTCAAAGTACTCTCCTTGGGAAGCTATACATTTTTCCCAACGATGTTTCCACTGCGTGAAGGACTTTGAGAAATCATCTTGTGAAATGGTGTTTAGCTGCTCCAGCGATTTTTCTTGAATGTCATCTACGGACGCAAATCTCTTTCCCTTCATGGGTCTCTTGAGTTTTGGAAACAAGAAAAAGTCTGCAGGGGCAAGGTCAGGTGAATATGGAGGCTGGGGAATGATCGTCATTCCATTTTTGGTGCAGTAGTCGCGAATGAGCAGTGCGGAATGAACAGGCGCATTGTCATGATGCAGGAACCACTCACCGCTCCGCCACAACTCTGCAAATTTTCTGTTAAAATTTGTTGACACGAACCAAATGAAATGTTCAATTCTTCAGCCATCTCACGAATGGTTAGTCGACGATTAGAACGCACGAGACTGTTCAATCTTGCAACATGATCGTCATCAGTCGAAGTTGATGGGCGCCCTGAACGAGAATCATCTTCACACGATGTCCGGCCTTCCTTGAACCTTTTGTACCACTCATGACACCTTGACCGACTCAGACATTCATCACCGAAAGCCACTTGCAACATTTGAAAAGTTTCAGTAAACGTTTTACCCAACTTCACACAAAACTTTACGCAAACGCGTTGCTCTTCCTTTTCATTCATTTCAAGAAATCGCCGAACACAAAAAACTTTTTTTACGAACACAGCAGTAACTTTACAATGAAGAAGGTTATCAACAATCTGAATAAACAGCTGAGTTCAGGAAGAGTCACGATAAACAATGCTGCCAACCGCACTGCTCTATGACACTCCATTGCCGCGCAATCTAAACAGTCCTGCAACTTTTTGATCACCCCACGTATGCTATATGCAGATGACCTAGTTATCTACGATTCAGGTAAAAATATAAATGCGCTTCAGAAGAATATCCAAGACTCCCTCCACACACTTAACGAATGGACAAACAAACACGGTAGCACCATAACTCTCGACAAAACCTCTTCAATTCTATTTAGCCCACGGAAAACAAATAAACCCCCTCCACTTTTTATAAACAATATCCAAATTAAAGCAACAGATCATATTAAATTTCTTGGCATAACATTTGACAGCAGACTGTGCTGGACAAAACATATCCAACTTCTTCGTGCATCATGCCTAAGAAGTATGAATATCCTAAAATCCCTTTCCTCGACCAAGTGGGGTGGAGACAGATCCAGCATGCTCATGCTTTATAAAAGTCTAATAAGATCTAAGCTAGACTACGGTAGCATGGCTTACATTTCAGCTAGTCCTCGGACCCTAAAAATGCTGGACTCTATACATCACAGTGGTATTAGATTAGCTACAGGGGCCTTTCGATCCAGCCCTGCAGTAAGCTTGTGTGTAGACGCCGGCGAGCTCCCTTTAGAATTGGCGAGCTCCCTTTAGAATTAAGAAGAGAACAATTAGCCCTAACCTACTATATTACTATCAAATCTTCACCAAATCATCCACTAAATGAATATCTAAAGCCTCAACACTCCATCCGCCATATTCAAACCTCATTCCCTCAACGAATGAAAGAACGTCTCTCAGACTTAGGTGTCAATCTACCGTTTATAGACTTTAACACTCACACCTCACAACCGCCATGGCTACTCCCTCATACTAACATAGATCTCACACTAACCAAATACAGTAAAAAACATACTCTTCCCATAAAATTCATAGTAGAATTCCAACGTCTACGCAATAAGTATCAAGGTGCTCATGAGGTTTATACTGATGGTTCTAAAGATAAAGATGGTGTAGGCGCAGTAATCTTAAGTAATTCTCACGCGTACATGTTTTCCCTATCCTCCATAAGCAACATATTCACAGCAGAACTCCTTGCAATATATAAAGCATTAAACGTTTTCACCCCCATACAAAACAAACTAATAATTTAATCAGACTCCCTATCAACATTGATGGCAATATTAAATCCATTCACCAACCACCCTCTTATTATCAATATTTTAGAATCCATATATGAACTGAGAAGAAGGAATATAAGAGTAATTTTCACGTGGGTACCCAGCCACTGTGGCATTCAAAACAATGAAGCAGTAGATCGTTTTGCAAAAAAAAGCCATCACTGAAGGCACTCCTTTCCATAAAGTCCCTAAAAATGACCTCACATCTCATATAAAACGACTCATCTGGGCAGAGTGGGAACGCCAATGGGTGGACATGCGCGAAAACAAACTGAGGGAAATAAAAACAAACGTCAAACCATGGAAAACGTCTCTAAACACTAACAGAAAATACGAATCCATTATCACAAGATTAAGAATAGGTCACAGTAGATTAACTCACTCATATCTAATGTCTAAGGAGCCCCCTCCACTCTGTACCTCATGCAATACCCAGCTAACCATAAAACATATTTTAACAGAATGCCAAACATATGCAATTCAAAGAAATAATTTCAATATCTCCTCATCCATCAATGAAATATTAGGAAATAATGAAACCCAAATAAGTAAACTTTTAGACTTCCTAGAAGCAACCAAGGTAATAAACAAAATATAACAGTGAAAATAACTTGATTCAACCCCCCATTTAATGTACTCTCCCCCTGGGGAGACTGGGTTGGGCCCCCTACTATAGGTTCGAGAGGATCTGGATGGCCTGGTCCCACCATGCAGATCCTCCACTCCGAGCCTAATGTCACAGGGATCACTCTTTAGAAAGGTGAGGTCTGGCTGAGCCATCGGTGGTCCAGTGCACTCTCTCTCCCTCTCGCTCTTGCCAATCAGATCTCACTGTTATATTTATATCACTTACCCCAATGAATTTATAAAAAATAGCACACTTTCATAATTATATTCTCCTTTCCTCTTTCAAATGTATCAATCGCGATGTCTCACTATTTTTTTTAGAGTAACCTGGATTTCTCACATTGACTGTCATGACCCTAGTGGTTGAAAGCCAAAAAAAAAAAAAAATAATAATTCTAGGGGCCGAGAGAAATATTCGATTAACCACGATTTCGAATTATCGAAGTTCAAATTATCCATGTTCTACTGTACATCATTTTAAAGGATTTTTTACACTGAAATCAATGATGCAATCAGATTTTAATTTGGTCAATTAATAACAAAGTTATGGCATAAAGTTCAAAACAAAATACATTTTGATTGTTTCGTTACTAATTACTTTAAACTACTTTGCATTTCTTTTGTTACATGGGAAATAATTTGTAAATAAATAATTAACTTATTAGGTGAAATTCGTAATAAATGTTTCTTTTAAAGATGTAGAGAAGAAACAGAAATAAGCCCCTGTATGCTCGGTGAAGGTAGAGCTGTTTACATTCACTGATATTGTTTATCCAAATGGTCTTAAGTAAGGGAACTTTAATTCCCGGAAATAGATAACTATTACAACAATGCCTACTTGCCTACATTCAGTATTAATCAGTTAGTCAAAATGAACCGAAGAGTGCAGTTTTCCCGTGAGGAAAAAGTTGATAGGTACAATTGTTTTATTGAAAGTGGTGGTATCGCTCGTCGTGCAGCTGAGTTGTACTCCCAGAAATTTCCCGCTCGTCCTCAAGTGAGCCACAAAACATTTATTCGTGTTGCTCTCAATATGATGAGATTTGGATCAGTTACTGATCGACCAAGATATCAGCAGCGCAATTTCGACAAGGAACTGGATATTTTACTGTATGTTATGTAAAATCCAAATTCTTCTCTCCGAAATACTGGAAGGGTTTTAGGTTATACAAAGAACAAAATTATAGATGTACTACGGACTTATAATTTCAAGCCTTATCGCTCTCATCTTGTCCAGGGGCTCCGGGATAGTGATTATGACAGGTGTCTAACGTTCCTTGCACAAATTTCGAGTTTGGTAGTTGATGAAAACATGCTTCCCTGTGTCCTATGGACTGATGAATCAACGTTCACCACTAACGGTATGTTAAATCGTTGGAATTTTCGAACCTATTTTGAACAGGAAAATTCTAGAATCTCCTATTCTTGTCATAACCAGGTGGTTCGCAGCATCAACGTTTGGTGCGGACTTCTCGGAAATAAATTAATTGGTCCTTATTTCTACCGAAATAATTTAAATGGAGCTCAGTTTCTAAATTTTTTGAGAGAACAATTGTCGGCTTTACTAGAAGATTTACCTCTGCAGCATCGACAATGAATGATACTGCAGCTTGATGGGTGTCCCACACACAATTCTCTACAAATGAGACGTTACTTAAATCGGCACTACCGGGACCAGTGGATAGGACCTCACGGCCCCATCTGTTGGCCTCCTCGGTCGCCCGATCTAACTCCGTTAGACTTTTTCTTGTGGGGACATTTGAAAAATATCGTTTATGCCAATCATAATCCTGCAACATCAGTTGAAGAACTGCAGCAAAGAGTGGAAAATGCTTGTCGATTGGTCTCTCCTCAGTCCATCGCACTGAGCACCAACGAAGAGTGGCTAAGAAGAGCGAATCTTTGCATCTTCAAAGAAGGCAGGCAGTTTGAACATGAGATGTAGGTTCACCAACCTCTGCAGGTACAATGAATTTTTTTTATTATTAAAAACAGTTAACAAAATGTATATTCTTTTTTTTTCGACCTTTATGCCATAACTTTGTTATTAGTTGACCAAATTAAAATCTGATTGCATTATTAATTTCAGTGTAAAAAATCTTTTAAAATAATGTTTTGGGGGGCCCCACAATTTTTTTTTTTTTTCCCAAAACAGGCCAAAATCTTAAACTAGACTAAAAATTATGAAATACGTATTTTTTTGTTTTATTATAATGTTATCCGTTCAAGAGAAATTTAGCCGGGCCATCTAAAAAGGACACCCTGTGTATGTGTATATACAGGGTATCCCACATTGAGATGTCATAATTTTAAGGGTCTATTATGCACCTCTTTTGTAGTTCAGGGACGCAGAAATGAGCATCCTATCTCAACATGTAGCAGAGCTATTCAAAATTTTGTCTATTTTCAAAAGTATTGGGTTTTCTTATGAAAAACAGTGTTTTCCGGATTTCTAGTCTATGTATCGTAATTTTTAGAATCTACATTAAATTTACAATAAGAGAATTATTGAAATGTTGTCATGTAAATTAGGAGCTACACTCTACACTAAGAGCCATATAGATGAGAACTATTGTTATTAGGGTTTTCTTAACTCCTTCAATATTTTCTTAATCAGCTATTTGTAGACTTAGCGGTTTGCCTCCGCCTCAAAAGTTGCCTTATTTAATAAGCTTATACATAGACCAGAAATCCGGAAAACACAGTTTTTCATAAGAAAATCCAATAGTTTTGAAAAGAGACAAAAGTTTGAATAGCTCTGCTACATGTTGAGATAGGACGCTCATTTCTGCATCCCTGAACTACAAATGAAGTGCAGAATAAACCCTTAAAATTATGACACCTCAATGTGGGACACCCTGTATGTATATATATATATATATATATATATATATATATATATATATATATATATATGTATATATATATATATATATGTATATATATATATTTATGTGTGTGTGTGTGTGCGCGTGTGTGTTTGTGTGTGTGTGTGTGTGTGTGCGTGTGTGCGTGCGTGTGTGTGTGTTTGTGTGTATATATATTAATAGGGGTCATTTTCGGTGTCTAGTAGAGTATCTAGAAATGAATATTACAAGGCTTACCTCCAAAATGATGATCCTCCAACGGAATATCCAGTGATTCCTCCTCCTTGATCTGGACGTAATGCTCAATTCCTGTAAAACATATTTATACAATACAATAAGAAACATGCGTCCCAATAAAAAAGGGAAACTTCCAATTCACATAAAACACAGAACAAGAAATATTTCTTCAAGAATAAAATATAAGTACATTTAGTGTCATGTACCGGAAGTGTAAGGATAAACATCTTCTTCTTTAATATGTACCTCCACGAATTGAGATTGTAAGAATCTGTTAAACCAAATAAACATTATTATCATAATAGGAAAACCAACAAACTCCAAGGTCTCCACCACAAATGATTTATTTTATTCACTCAAAGCAAGCTTTCGGAGTCTACAGCTCCATCCTCAGTGCTTCTACAGCATAGAAAAACAAAACATATATCATCTTTAACACCTGAGAATAAGCTTATCAAATAAATTTGAATTGTCAGGAACCATTTAAAAACAATCAATTCAATCATAAAAACCAATTAAATCCTAAAACACAAAACACGTAATCAACCACACAAGCATTCATACTCAAATATACATTAAAAACAGCAAAATACACACTTTCTGTCCAAGCACACGTACGAAAAAATAAATAAATAACTACATAAATAAATAAAAAAAAAAAAAAAAAACACTAGTGAATCACAAGTTAAAAATAAAAATAAAAACCTAATGCTGAGGTACCCACCCAGTTCTTCACTGCAGGCGGTTCACCCGTAGACTGAGGTCTCTTCTTGGGAACTCTCCGAGCCGGGATAATCCTTCTTCAGTCCCGTATTTTAAACGCCAAGTATCCGTCCTCGTATTGAGATTTTTACCTTTATTTATTAGTTCATCTAATTTAATCTCGATTCCCTTCTAGGACGTTCATCTTATACCCCTTTTTAACATTGTGCAACAAAGTTACATCTAGGGCCTCTTTATTGTGGTCTTCTTTTTGCAAATGAGTGAACATTTCCGACGAGTTATACGTCATATGCTCATAACACCTCTTCTTCAGTTTACAACCACACTGTCCAATATAAGACGCCTCACACGATGTACATTTCATCTTGTAAATCCCAGACTTCTCCACTAAGGGTACTTTTTCCTTGGCATTACACAGTAGAGACTTTAAAGAGCCAAGGTTTTTGAAAGCCACATTAATTCCTTGGCTACCTAACTGTTGCCCCAACTTGTCTGAAAGACCTTCTATATATGGCATAGAACACCATTTGATCGATGTTTTATGCCACTCTTCTTTGTCCCCATCTTTCCCATATATTTTTTTGAGACGTCTCTTCACTAGTTTATCCACTAACGTTTTTCCATAACCATTCACCTGTGCTAGGTGTTTTATGGTATTTAGTTCATTTTGATAGTCTCCTTTACTAAGTGGGATCCTCAGCATTCGGTCTAAAACTAGACAATTTGTGCCTATAACTATGACTCGAGTCAGATGTAACTATGACTTGTGATTCACTAGTGTTTTTTTTTTTTTTTTTTTTTTTATTTATGTACTTATTTATTTATTTTTTCGTACGTGTGCTTGGACAGAAAGTGGACAGAAAGTGTGTATTTTGCTGTTTTTAATGTATATTTGAGTATGAATGCTTGTGTGGTTGATTACGTGTTTTGTGTTTTAGGATTTAATTGGTTTTTATGATTGCATTGATTGTTTTTAAATGGTTCCTGACAATTCAAATTTATTTGATAAGCTTATTCTCAGGTGTTAAAGATGATATATGTTTTGTTTTTCTATGCTGTAGAAGCACTGAGGATGGAGCTGTAGACTCTGAAAGCTTGCTTTGAGTGAATAAAATAAATCATTTGTGGTGGAGACCTTGGAGTTTGTTGGTTTTCCTATTATGATGCAGTACCACCACCGTCCAGCCAAATCAATGTCAAGAAACATTATTATATTCGGACCAGATAGAGGTTACCAATACATGCTCAATAAATAATGGTAGCGAGCATCAGCAATAATTTAATTACAAAATCTGCCATGTTATAATATCCAAGATTCCTTCGACCAGTATTTATTTATTAAAATTTTAACGTCCATTTATTGTTAACTAGAAATTTTAGGATGAGTTGTCTATAGGTTACCACCCTTTTGTAGCCAGGATAGAGGTGATGGCTTTTCTTTTTTTTCTAAAGAAAAGCCGCCTCCCCTAGTGGGAATCGAACCCACTTAGCACTCCATTGGCTCGGAATGCTAAGTGCTCAAGCCTTAACCCTCACGGCCACCGGCTCTGACTAGCATTTAACAAAGTGTATTATTTTAATAGGCGGAAGGTCATGAATATATAAAACTTGCCAAATTCTCATAATATGATTTTTTTTTTTTTTTTTTATTTACGGCATGTCAACCTTTGAGGTCATTAACGCTAGATATATAATATATTTTATTTATCACTCTATATGTTTGGCATCCCGTGGCGCATCTTCAGGACCAACGTAATTATACATAATTATTCTAAGGAACACCTGCCACAGATAGGGCCACATTTATGAGTGGCAGGCTCTTATTATTCACGTATAATATCCATTAAGATGCTCCTGAAAAGGCGACACGGGACACGAAACATAAGAAGGTGATGAGTTATATATATGAATAACCTTCCGCCTATTAAAATAATATATCGAAAGAAAAAGAAGTCACAATTTTATAATAGAGAGTGCAGGTACAAAGAAATGAAATATGTTAATTTCTCCCCCCCCCCCCCCCGTTTTTAACAGTGCATCAACTATTTGTCTATTAGCGCTGGGCTATCTACAGATTACCACCCTTTAATAATGCCAACAGCATGTGGTCGGTCACCCATTCAGGTACTGACCATGCCCGACGCTGCTTAACTTTGGTGATCTACGGGAACCAGTGCATTCAACGTGGCTATGGCCGTTGGCTAAATATGTTAAGATTACCGTCATTGTTAAATAATAGTTACTCTTATCTGTCAATTTAGCATCTTCAAGGTGTCAATGTACCTGTTTGATAATCAAAAGTTAATTGGTTCATTAATTTACAGAAATAGTAGTTTTAAAATATCTGGTGATAATGACCATGGCTGATGCTGAACCACAGACCACAGTATTGGTTTAAAAAGTCTGAAGAATGCTTGAACGATAGTATAGCCTGTTCAGATAGTCAGATAAGTTATATTCCACATATTCCTGACGGTTAATTATTATAATAACTCCTAAAAATTAAAAGTCCGACTCGCAGGAACTGCTTCATCTTAGCGCGGTTCCGTTCTTATCTCTAGACTCATTTAAAATGATTAAAATAGAAGCTGTTATTATTTTGGGTCCACATTTCTAGAAAGCATGAAGATTAGATAGTTAGCGGTCGAGGGGATAAGTAAAGATGGAATGGTTGGGATTCGGCTAAAGAAACCTCAATATGATTTTTGTTAAAAAATCTATATTTAGGACGCTACTCATTGGTAGCCTTCGTCAGCAATGAAAGTGCCGGGAGGCAGAGGAGGACCAAAGTTGACAGTTCCATCTTTACTTTCAAGAAAGGTCTTATTTACGATCTTACCTGGATGGGTCCCCGCCCTAGGAAGGACCCCGCTAGGCATTTGAAAAGCTATATTATCTTGGAAATCCATATCTCTAAGATTAAATTGTTTTTCTTATTTTTCGTAACCTGATTTATTATCAAATACACTATATATATATCTCCAGTGGGCAGATTTTGCCGGTTAACGAACTTGACCTTTCAAATAGGACGACGGATTTTTGTACCAAATTTCATCAAAATCTGACCTTTCGTCTTCTACCTAGAGAGCGAACAGACAAATATATATATATATATATATATATATATATATATATATATAAATTTGAACCACCATCATTTTCGGTCTCTAGGGGTTCTGAAACGCAAAATTTTCTAGTCGGCACTTCTGGATTGCGTCATGAGATCAACCTTATAAGCGGGGTTCCTCCCTAAGGGGGAGGGAGGAACCGCGCTAAAATAGGTGATGGAGATTTAAAGTTTCCTTTCTACTTAAATAATGGCTATAAAGGACTATAATATATGTGCCTTTTCACCGAATGATATATAGTTTAATGATGTTATGTCAGATACCCACTTTTGGGGACATTAATTGTCTGCATATTGGTCAGAAAGTTTGAACATACAATAAATAAATTATAGTTGTGTGCATGTAATAATAAATAAAATAAAAAATGTATTACTCTTGAATAAAAAAAATAATAAAACATAACTGTAATCAATATATAAAACTATAAGACTACTGTCAATAAATTAAATAAAAAATTGATCATAAATAAAAAATTGTTCATAAATTAGAATAAGAGTTGAGTGGTAAGGTATGAAACCACTTAGGCTGATGTGTAGATCTCCATGAGGAGAGTTGGTAGCCAAGAGCATGGATCTGGTTGGTACTGCTTGTACCGAGTAAGGTAACATAGGGTTATTACAAACTGCTAAGAATCTTGTAAAATGTTCAGTACTTGCAGGAAATCCCAGTGCACCCAGATGATGAGCCGGTTCCAGTGGTTTTCTGCAAGTAGCAGAACACAAAATGCTAGGGGGGCGGCACTTGGCTTGATCTGCTGAGATGATGAATCCTCCGGTTATCTGCTAACTATCTGGACACTAACTAACTGTAAAAACTATTCCCGCGGGAAAGCTCCATTAAAGCTTTAGTGCAGCCAGCTATTCTCCCGCGGAAAAATATAATTTAAAATATACAGAAGAAAGAGAAATCCAAAAACCTGTGGATGAACTTTGGGCAAACATTCATAGTTCAAATCACAACTATATAATTCAAAAGACACCTTTATGAATGAAAGAGCTGGATGCTGCATGTGTAAGAGGTAACAGCACATGGGAAATGGAAGTAGAGGCTTGTATATGTTCTGTTAGAGAAAGAAATATGGCCACAACAATTTGATCACTAGACTAACAGGATAAGTAATTTCTCTTGGTCTATCAGCATAGATTAGATTCCTGTTTTGGAGGGCAATAAACAGGCAAGGTTATTACGCCCTACTATCAGCATATATACAGAGGCAATATTTAACAGATAAAAAATATATACTAGATTCTTCTAGTATGTATGCATAGAATAAGGTGTAGTTTCTAAGGCTAGCTCCAGGATTCCATCCCTTGGGCCTGGAGCTCCTATGTACATACTAATATACATTAGGAGGGTGGGGGGAAAAACAAGATAAAATTAACAATGATATTGTTCAAGTCACACTCCATTAGCTCTATTTTGAGAGCCTCAGGAAACTAATTTCAAGTAGTGACTGAGCAAATGAAGTTGCCATCTTGAATAATTTTAAGAAGAACAAGCACAAGTTTTCTTTATTTTAAGCATTTCACTTTATACTAAAAATTCGAATTTTATAAAACAAATTTTTATGGATTTACTGAACTAATTCGAGCTCGAAAACCATGATGAAATAAATATGTTTATGATTAGTAACAATTTTTTAACGTTGAAAGAAAACAGTACAACTCATAGTACCTTCATGAAGCCAAGGAAAACATAGTATTAAAGTAAATTCAAATTTGAAACATTTTGTTCAAGAAATTCCAACAGGTTCAAAGCAAAAACAAAAAAAAAACTTTAAAATTATTTTAGATTTACGAAGATACATACCTAGACAATCCATGAAGAAAGATGCAAAATCACAACGCGAGAAAGTAGCTGTGAATTGAAACAGCAATGGCTGCCTTTTCACACATCGATAGCATAAAGCAGTGTTGGATATCAATCAATTAATGTTTCTGTCGTGAGATCAAACAATTTTCTTTTTAATTGCGATTGATTTTTTCATAGTGAGATAAAATTGAATTTATACGCAAATAACTCTGTTAATTACCATGTGCAATGAATAATAATCGCTATTAACCCTAGAACGCCAAACTCCCTCGGCCTACTCCTTTCTATCAACTATTTCTCATTCAGACGAACATACTTAAAAAAAAATAAAATAAAATAAGTAAAAACTCAACTTATGAGATATTTTTTAATATAAGGTATTCTTTCATATTATATATTCTTAAAAATAGGTTAATATGACTTTAGTAATTAGTTTCACGATTTAGAGGGGACGGGTGATGACAATTAGTATTAAATTCCAAAACTTAGTTTATTAACAGATTTTAGTGTTTGACATAAAAATATTCAAAACAAAATAAAATAAAAATTATATAAAACGTAAAAAATAATAGAATAAATGATCTTAACAACCTTAGTCGAACAGGCTTAGACACGGATATTCTTCTATATAAATCTTCAAACAATCGTAATTTTCACGTATTTTCTTTGACTCAATTTAATCTATTTTCCGAAAGGCTGTTACGAGCGATGTAATTCTTTCGACGACTCGTCATGTACAGACCACAGGTAGCATAGCTGTGCTGAGATGGAGAATAGTGACGGGGAGGTAAGAGGCGACTGTAAATCACAGAGGTGATCGTCATTTTGACGAGTGTTAGCGCTCTAGGGTTAATATTTTCCTCACTAAGCATTTAATTATCGATTGCAATTAAATTAATTGCTAGTTGTTTTATTATCCAATCAACAATTAATAATTATGGCCAACACTCAATTAATGAAAGAGTTCGTAAAAATATTAATAACGTATTTTTACAGAGGACTCATTGACGCATTTAAATCCCGTTTGCACGGTTCTTCCTTGTTTTGTTAGTGCCTTTTAAAAATATAATGCAAAATATGAGTAAACAGAAAACCCTTTCCTTCAAATTCCTATTTGAGCCCTTACTTACTTACTTAAATGGCGCTACAACCCGAGTTGGGTCTTCCGCCATCTAGCTCGATCACGTGCCGCCGCCTTCCAGTTAGGGGAATTAAGAAGACTCCTCGAGTCAGCAGCTACTGCATCAGCCCATCTAAGCCTTGGTCTTCCTCTTCTTCTGGTGCGTTCCAAGTGGCCTTCCAGAGCTTTCCTGCGAATCCCTTCTTCTGTCATCCGAGCAACATGTCCAGCCCAGTGAAGTCTCCCAATTTTAATATACCGAACTACGTCCGAATCTCCGAATAGGTCGTATAACTCTTGATTCTTACGCCGCCTCCATACGTCCCCTTCCCTAAGCGGTCCATACATCCGACGTAAGATTTTTCTTTCGAATATTAGCAAATTACTTTCATCGGATTTGCTCATGGTCCAGGCTTCAGAGGCGTAAGTCAGAACTGGGCGAATCAGTGTTTTGTAGAGTCTGACTTTGGAGGTTCTGGTTAGTAGCTGGCTTCTTATAAGCTTCGTGAGTCCGAAATAGCACCTGTTTGCTGCATGAATTCTCCGGCTTATCTCACAGGCCATGTTGTTGTTCGACGTCACTAATGTTCCCAGGTAAGTGAACTCCTGGACACACTCGAAGGTTAATGACCCTATAGTTATGGATGCACCTTCTTCTCGGCGACCTTCTCCGGCCACCACCATGTACTTGGTCTTGCTTTCATTGACCTTCAGTCCCAGGTATTGTGCTGCACCCCGTAAAGCAATAAATGCTTCCTTCATAGCATTCCTGGCTCTAGCCACTATGTCTATGTCATGCGCAAACGCTAGAAGCTGTATTCCTCGGTTCACTATAGTGGCGGTTCTCTGTATGCCTGCATCCCTAACGACCTTTTCCAGCGCCAATATAAACAGCAAACAGGCAAGATCATCACCCTGCCGGAGACCCCTGTCTGAGCGAAATTCTCTAGAGCTGACTCCCATAACTCTGACAACATTGTGGGCCTCGTACATGGTCATTCTTGCTAACCGGGTTAACTTTTGCGGTATGCCTAGTTCTATTAGCGCTTGAAAAAGCTGGGGCCTTTTAATGCTGTCATAGGCATTCTTAAAATCCACAAAGAGGTGATGTGTTGGCAGCCTGTATTCCACTCCTTTCTCCATTAGTATGCGTAGGGTGTAAACCTGGTCTACGGTTGAGTTGCCTTCCTAAAGCCGGTCTGGTATGGGCCAACTATCCGTTCTGCATGTGGGTAGATTCTGTCATAGACAATTCTTGAAAGGATCTTGTAGGCGCTGGATAATAGTGATATTCCTCTATAATTTGTTGCCACGATTCGCTACCCTTTCTTGAAAATTGACGAAAGAAATTTATACCAAATTTCATCAATATCGGACCATTCATCTGGGAGCTAGAGAACGAACTGAGAAATATATAAAATATATATATATATATATATATATATATATATATACACAGTGGAACATGGATAATTCGAACTTCGATAATTCGAAATCGTGGTTAATTCGAGTATTTCTCTCGGTCCCTAGAATTTAGGGCGTAAACAATGTAAAAAAATCTTGGGTAATTCGAATAAAATTTTGGATAGTTCGAATTTTTTACGAGTCTTTACCTCCAATGGGAGATGTTCGAACTTAATTTTTTTTTTAAATATTGTCCCCTCGGATAAGAAGGATAGTAAGATACGGATGTAGGGGTTCTGGGACAAGAAGCGCGGCGGTTCCATCTAGGAGAGGTAAAAAAAGTGTGTTGATTTGACATGGAATGACCCATAGTCTAGTTCTTCGAGTCTAGAAGTTCTGCAAAGTGGAGGGTCGCGCTTCCTCCCTTCCAGGGGTTGTAGTTACATACACCATCCTGTTTTATCTTAGAATTCCCTTCCACCATTCCCTCCCACCTTCATTTCTTATTCAGTTATAAGTGAGTCAGCGTCTAGATCTGTTGTATTGTTTGTTCCTTGAATTTCTGGTGTACAGAGCAGTTCAGTGACTTCTTGATTTAAGATGTCGAAGCCTAGTAGTTATAAAACTTTAACGTTGCCAGAGAAAATAGCTTCAATTAAAGAATAAATCTGAAATTTCCAAGGACTTTCGAATTCCTCCTAACACTTTGTTGGGTTAAAGGTTGGGAGACCAAGAAACTAGTTCATGAATAACACAGTTTTAATAATAGCACAAGGCATACACATAGTACTGAACAGCGTACATAGATTTAAAAACCTTATTTTAGGTAATGGTTTGGTGAACATGTCTGCTAACTGACTTTCACTTGGCACATAGCCCACCGTCACTGATCCGTTATTCACTTTTTCCCGGATGAACTTATAACGCACATCTATATGTTTTGATTTGTTGTGAAATTCAGGATTCTTGATCAAACGCACAGCACTTTGGTTGTCTATTTTTAATTCGGGAGTTTCCCTTGTGGCGTTCATTTCCTTCATGAGACGCATCAGCCACACAACGTCCTTGCATGCTTCACTCGCTGCGATGAATTCCGCCTCGGTGGTTGACACAGCAACGCTTCGTTGCTTCCTGCTTCCCCATGTGATGGCTCCTCCGCAGAATTTAACAACCATCCCTGACGTTGATTTCCGCGAGTCAGCATCTCCTGCATAGTCAGCATCTGCAAAAGCTTCGATCCCATTATTATTCTTAGGATGATACAGGATTCCATTATTATAGGTCCCCTTCAGGTATCTAAAAATCCTTTTCACCATAAGCCAATGCTTCTTAAGAGGTCTGGACAAATGCTGAGATAATGTGTTCACAGCAAAGGCCAAATCTGGTCTTGATACCACCGCTAAGTAGAGTAAACTACCAATAGCTTCTCTATATGGAACGTGGGAATCCAATTCTTCACTTGATGTCTCATCCCGAAGCATACCTTTGTCTAGTGGTGTGGAAACAGGGTTGCAGTTTTCCATACCAAATCTTTCCAAAATTTTTAAAGCATATTGCTTTTGTGAAATAAAAATGGAACCATCTTTTAAGCGATCAATTTCAAGTCCAAGAAAATAGGATCCATTACTGACCTTTAACTTAAATTCGTGTTTAAGGACTTTGAATAGTCTATCAACATCCTGTTTATTTTTATAAATGACAAGTCCATCATCCACATGCAGCACAAGGAATAGATTTTTGTCTTTTGAAATAAACAAGCATGGGTCTGCATCACTTACAATTAAGTCACACTTCTTTAACACATTTATGAAGTGTTGGTTCCAGCTTCGGGGAGATTGTTTCAGTCCATAGAGCCCTTTTAAGAGTTTGCAGACTCTTCCAGACTGGTCATTGAACCCCTCTGGCTGTCGCATGTATAATTCTTCCTCCAAATTTGCATTTAGAAACGCAGTCTTTACATCAAATTGTGAAAAATGCAAATTTTTACATGCTGCAAAACTAATTAATGTTCTTATGGTGTCCCAACGAGCAACTGGGCAAAATGTTTCCAAATAGTCAGATCCATACTTCTGTGAAAAGCCTCTAGCAACTAGACGAGCTCGATATGAATCAATAGTGCTATCCCTATTTAACTTCTTTCTGAACACCCATTTATTGTCAATGAGGTTTTTACCTTTTGGGAGATCAGTCAAAACAAAAACCTTGTTCTCTATTAAGCTAGCGTATTCATCCTCCATCGCTGACTTCCATTTGGCAGCATCTTCTGAACAGACTGCTTCCTTGAAGTTCGCAGGCTCATCTGCAACAGTCAAGAGTGAATACTTCTCTGGCTTTTTCAGTGAAGAACGATCACGCAGTTTCATCCTAGGTGAACCTTCTTCCCCTGTCGAAGACGTTCCTTGGGTTGTCCCTGCTTCAACGTATGCTGCTTGTGTATCAGATTCAGCTATTTCTTCATCAGTAAAACCAAAACAGTCATCTCCTTCTGGATCAACAATTCTTGTGTCTTCATTCCATTCCAAACTAATAGCTACCTCATTCTTGACACATTCAGGTTCATTCCCTTTTTCTCGAAACATCTTTTCTTCAAGAAATACAACATCCCTACTTATAGTTACCTTTTTGGTCGTAGGGTCCGTAAGCCTATAGCCTTTAGAATTGGTACAATATCCCACAAATATTAGCTTTCGAGAAACAGGATCAAGTTTCCTTCGTTTTTCTTTTGGGATATGCGTCATCGCTTCACAGCCAAACACTCTAAGGTGATGGAGATTGGGCTTCCTCCCAAACCAGGCTTCATAAGGTGTCACGTCACTAAGAGGTTTTGACGGACTTCTGTTGTTTAAATACACAGCTGTCGATGCAGCTTCTGCCCAATATGTCTTGGGGAGACCGGAATCTTGAAGTAAACAACGTGCCTTTTCTACAATTTTCCTGTTAGCACGTTCCGCCACACCATTTTGTTGAGGTGTGTAAGGGACTGTTGTCTGGTGTCGGATACCTCTAGCTTTAAGGATACTGGATAATTTATAATTGATATACTCCTTACCATTGTCAGAGCGAAGACACTTCAATTTATGACCGACTTGATTCTCCACCAAATTGCAGTATTCTTCAAATACATCAGGAACCTGGTCTTTGGATTTCAAAAAATAAATACATGTAAATCTGGAATAGTCATCTACCAAAATAAAGAAATATTTGTTTCCACCGATGGACACAGTTTCCATTGGACCACAAAGATCCGTATGCACAAGCTCAAGAGGCTTCTTTGCTCGAAATTTGCTCTTCTTAAATGGTAAACGAGCTTGTTTTCCTGATATACATATCTCACACTTAGTATCACAGGTCACTAAATTGTCTACACCATTGGCCATACCTTTCAATAGGTTCATTGACTTCCTGTTTAGGTGGCCTAAGCGCCGATGCCACAATTCCCTTGGGCTCGTAACAGCATAAACATGGTTTTGTGGTTGAGCTGTCACCGTGTTTAGTTTATAAATCCCATTGTCAAGTGAAGCAACAGCAATCAAATCTCCATGACTATCAAACACTTTACCCCCATTTTTGTCAAATATTACTTTATTGCCCTTCTCTACAATTTTGCTGACTGACAATAAATTGACTTTAACATCCGGGGCATAATAAACATCATGAGCCATGATAGTCAATGTATCATTGCCGAGAGAGATGTTAAGGTCAATGTCACTAACCTGTTTAGACTCAATTAGTTCATTATTTGCTGTATATATTTGAATTGAGTTGTCTATGTCCCTTGTTTGACTAAATTTATGTCGAGTCAAATGAACTGATGCACAAGAGTCAATGTACCACTCACTTGACTTATCTTTGTCAGTATAAAGACAAGAGAAAAATGATTTCTTATTATCATTCCCCGATTTATTTGAATTTACATGGCACTCAGTGGCTAAATGTCCCGGTTTCTTACACTTGAAGCACTTAATAACCTTTTTGGGCTGGTTATATTGTCTATGTTTTACTCTATCCCTAGTTTTGTTACTATAGAGTGCCTCAGCACTGGATCCAGATTTATCTATGCATAAATTACTAGGGGATTTGAAATCCTGTAATAACTTTATTTTAATTGCATCACCTGTAATTGGGGTGCCACTGCTTTCAAGTCCCATTATCATAGGCTTGTACTCTTCAGGCAATCCAGCCAATAAAAGAGTTCCGACCCACTCGTCCGATATGTCGAACTTAATTTCTCGGAGTCGTTGGGCAGTTGACATTATTTGATTAATGTATTCCTCCATTGAACTGCAACCGTCCAATCTTGTTAAGATGAGCTGCCGGAGTAATCCTACTTTCCTTGTAAGACCTGAATCCTCAAATAATGATTGAATTGTAGTCCATGCATCCTTAGATGTTTCACAATTTTCTATGTGATGAATAAGGCTGCTGTCCACGAGTAGGCATATTCTGGCTAATGCCTTACGATCCTTTCCTTCGGTTTTCTCCGTGCCTTGAACTACATCCCACTGGTCTTCCAGCTGCAATAAGGCTTTCACTTGAAACTTCCATGAGTTATAATTCTCACGGCCCCTAAGTTTCTCCACAAAGGCTAACGCGTTAGCCGCCATATTTGCAACGGTACGGGCGTCGGAAATTTTCAAACTATTCGCAACTTTACCGATTACCGCGAACTCACACGCACATAAGCAAGCCTGGGCCCATAACCATTGTTGGGTTAAAGGTTGGGAGACCAAGAAACTAGTTCATGAATAACACAGTTTTAATAATAGCACAAGGCATACACATAGTACTGAACAGCGTGGCTACATCAGAACAACTACTACAGCTACAACTGAGCGCATGCGCAGTCAGACACATTTGTACATCGATACATAATAGGTTAGGACATAGAGATAAGATATTTTAACTTGATCTCATTCTAACACACTTTATCAACTTACCTGAAAAATAATGATAAAATTCTTGCCCATGAAAATGACTTTTTTCAAAACAATAGACTTTTATTTTTACTTGTTTTATAAATTATTTATTACATATGTACGTAATCATCAATTTATGAAATATTTGTTATTGTTTAAATAAAATGTAAGAAAATATTAAATTCGATTTTTTCCCCTTTGTTTTCAAAAACTTTTGTAATTCGAATTTTGGATAATTCGAACTTTTTTATCGGTCCCTAGAGGTTCGAATTATCCAAGTTCTACTGTATATATATATATATATATCGAAAACAAAAATTGAACTCCTTTTTAGTAAGTACTACTTTATTTTTGGCTTGCCCTGCATGTTTCGTGGCCTTTATGCCACCTCCTCAGGGGCCATGTATATCCAAAAAAAAATATATGTAATTAATGGTCAGAAATACGTGGAGTAGGATATGTATATATGTGTATATATATATATATATATATATATATATATATATATATATATATATGTGTTGTTTTTTAAGCTACTTCGCTGGGAATAATATGTTTTGTTTATTCGGCATCTGTCTCCAGCGGTCTCGCTCCTCCTATCATCGCAATATTTCGCCGGATTCCTCTCCGGCTTCTTCTGGCAGTCACTCATCCTTGCTGGTTGGTAAGGGAATGAGTTCGTCAGCGGTTTGGGCCCTTCTTATCCTTCTTGGTCGGAGACTATGGGAGCCAATAAACTGGGGAGGCTCTGGGCCAATCGGGTTCCGTCTGTCTATGCTAACTTCCTCGGTCATCCGTTCGGGGCGCTGGTGATCCTGTATGAGTGGATTATCTCCAGTCTTCTTCAGGATGGCCCGCCAGGTGTTGGAGAGGATGAGTCCTTCTTCTCTATTGAAGTTGGCTGGATTTTTGTGGATCTTAATTGCCCCTCTGATGATTCTCCTGCCTCTCTGAACAGGAGACTCATCAGAGAGGCAATTGAGATCCACAAAAATCCAGCCAACTTCAATAGAGAAGAAGGACTCATCCTCTCCAACACCTGGCGGGCCATCCTGAAGAAGACTGGAGATAATCCACTCATACAGGACCACCAGCCCCCCGAACGGACGACCGAGGAAGTTAGCATAGACAGACGGAACCCGATTGGCCCAAAGCCTCCCCAGTTCATTGGCTCGCATAGTCTCCGACCAATAAGATAAGAAGGGCCCAAACCGCTGACGAGCTCATCCATTCCTCCATGAACTTCTGTGCTGAACACATTGCCTGTTTGCTTGGAACTCTTCTACCTCATCGCAGCTCTTGTGCATTCGCCGGCAGCTCTCCAGTCACCTCCAGTAGGACCAGCTACTCAAGAAGCTAGGCCCCGAGCACACGCTCGGACATTAAGCTCGAAAGAGCAGAAGCGCCTGGTGTAGCAGCCAGGACCAGCAGGAGTCGCAGAAGAAGAGAGTAAGGGGCACATCCAGGATCTCTAAACAAGCCGTTGGGTCCGGACCCACAAGGGAATTGTTAAGGGGTCTTGCATTCCGGGGCTTTGCCCACCCGTCTGTCGGTCGGTGCAGGTACGACCGCAGGCGGCCCCCTCCACCAGGTACCCCCACTCTATCGACCCCCACTCTTCTTACCCCCTCTACTTTCACCACGCCCACCCCCCCACCATGTACTCACACGAGCACCCACATACTACACACTAGTCACGATCAGACACACAACCACCCTCCAACAGCACACATATCAACAAGGACACACTACAAGCCCTCACCACACGAACTTTTACAAATGAAGAGATGGAACGTCTCTTTCACATATTGGCCCCCGAGTCTCCTATGGAACAGGGTATCGCCATAGAGAACACCCCCAACCTCCCCAACCTCCCTCCGGCCTCTAAGAGACCCATAGAGACCAGCAGCTCTTCAGACAGCGAAGATGTCACTGATAGTGAAATCTTTATTCTGGTCAAGCTACAGGGCAAAAAACACCGGAAGGTGGCCCGTAACACCACACCCACCGTCTACAACACCCCCGCCCCGATCAAAACTCAGAATAAATTCGAACCTCTTAGGAACATAAGACCACCACCTACTGTACTGCCCCCACACTACACAGATGTAAACACTCTCATCAGAACACTCAACACAGCCGGCATTAAGAATTACACCATAAAAAGATGTAAAGGCGGTAATAAAATGTTTGCCAAGACCTCAAGACATTTGAAACTATCAAGACCAAACTTAAAAACAACAAGACACAATTTTACTTGTACACACCCAAGGGGTCCCCCAAAAACCAATTATTCGTGCTCTTCGGGCTGGATGTTGACCACCCGCTAGACAACATTAAGCAGGAGCTCAATACGGATCAATTGGTATCAGTGAAACGTATGAGCAAAACACAGACAGACGGTACTAGAGCCCCCATCCCCCCTGTCTTACTCACCTTCACCCATAAATTCAACACTGCACACATAAATTCAACACTGCAAAATCGATCAAATCGATCGATCAAATAATTGTATACTTTAAACCCTACAGGGGAGACAACACTATCTCCCAGTGTTTCCGGTGTCAGCGCTTTGGCCACACCAGAAATAATTGCAACTTACGCGAACGTTGTGTTCGCTGTGGTAAAGCTCACGCGTCGAAAGACTGCGACCGGATTACCAACACACTCCAGTGCCCTAACTGTCAGGAGGAGCACCCCGCCTCATACAGGCAATGCCCAGCCCGGCTCGACCTTCTTGAGAAGAGCCAAAAAGCCCGACAAACAATGGTAGGCCCCCCGGCTAACAACACACCAGCACGAACATACAGAACAGTTGACCCAGCCTTCAGCTACTCTAATGCCTTCACTGGCCACACCACACAACTTCCCCCTCCACCACCACTACATACACAACCACTTCCCCAACGCACACAAAACACGAATCAGCCCTGCTGCCCACTCCACCTACACCACCTACCTACCTATTACCACCATCTATCGCACCACAACAACACACCAGTGACAGTACACCCGCATGGGTCGAACGACTGACTAACACCATGACCGACATGATGTCCATGATACGTACACTAATTGAACTTATGACAAAACTGATAACAAAATGACCAGACACACTATACTTAATTTAAACACGAACGGACTAACTCCAAAACTACAAGACGTGGACTTACTTCTACGACAAATACCACTGTATTCATACTAACCGACACACGACTGACCAGAGGTAGTTACGCACACTTCCAAGGCTATACACTTCTCCGGCACGACATGGACAATACACTAGCCGGTGGAGCCGCCATCGGCCTTCGACACGGTACTCGCTACCAACGGATAGACCCAATCATAGACCCAGACGAATACAATTTTGTTCTGACAATTATAGTTGAACTGAAGAAGACGTACAAACTGACCGCATACTATCGGAGACCGAGAGGACGACTTTTCCTTTCAGAAACTTCGACAGACAGACGACACATACTCATAGGTGACCTGAACGCTGAACACACTGCCTGGCATAATACGAGAAACAACCCCGCAGGGACTAAGCTGACTAAATACCCCCTTACAGTCATACACCCATGCACACACACATTCAGACATTTCGCAGATCCCAGCATGACTTCAACGATTGACTTGTTAGTTACGCGACAACCACACGTAATAACCGCGTGCACTGCACTCGATTTTATTACATCAGACCACAGGCCGGTCTTATACGAATTACACGGGCACACCCCCACACCCACAGCCTCAAACTACCACTACAGTAAGGCAGACTGGCACAAATACAAACACCTCATACACGAACACCCCCCCCCCTATCACACCCATACACGACACTCAAATTCTCGATGAGGCCATTAAACAGTTTACAGACACAATCACCTTCGCGGCCGACTCGAGCATTCCTAAGTTCGCGCCAGCACCTCCAAATCTTAGGAAACCACCAGAACACATTCTCACACTCATCAAACAAAGAAACAATATCAAAAACATTTGGTACAGAACACGAGGTAGGCATTATAAAACTGCACTAAACTCACTCACTACACAAATACGCACACTCATGTCACAATGGAAGACGTTCATGTGGCATGAGAAACTCAGGCAGACACATGGTGACTTTAGGCAATTCTGGAGGCTCATACGAACATGCACGCAAAATACTAACACAGTAAAAATACACAGACAAGATACGCTACTAGACGAAAAAGACCAGGCGGACATACTCGCTACTTACTGCACACAAGACGCTCAGACTCGCAACAAAGACCGTACACCTGAATACAGACTTACGCTACAAGACAATTACATGTACGTCTTACGAAAACTGACAGCCATACTCAGACAGACACGAGGGCATAAATCCCCAAGACATGACAGACTTCAGTACATATTACTTAAACAGTTACCGAGAAAAGGACTACACTATCTCGTACACATCTATAACACATGCCTCCGCCCCAGACACTTCCCCGAACACTGGAGACACGCCATAATCACTCCCCTACTCAAACCTAACAAAAAGGGCGATACACCTGAACACTACAGACCCATAAGCCTACTGCCTCATTTATCAAAAGTGTATGAAAAGATCATACTGAGATATCTCAAAGACTTTTGCGCAGAGGAGGATATAATTCCTGCTGAGCAGTTCGGCTTCCGCCCTGCACACAGTTCAGAACACCAGCTAGTAAGGCTCCAATCACACATCACAAACAAAATGCTCATGAACCGGACTACAGCACTCATATCGATTGACTGTACGAAAGCCTTTGACTCTGTTTCACATAATATACTTATGCAGCAACTCAGAACGTACAGATGTCCAGAACAACTCTATAACACAATACACTCTTTCCTATACGGACGTACTATGGCGGTTAGGGTAGGGGCAAGCCTCTCCAGCACACAGCCAATCCCCTGCGGTGTACCACAGGGGTCAGTACTCGCACCCACACTCTTTTCCATCTACACATCAGAAATCGTCGGTAAACAGTACCCAAACACAAAAATAGCCGCATATGCCGACGATATCGCGATATACAGCACATCCATGTCACATTCAAAGGCATTAAAACAAGCTCAAGAGGTTTGCGTAGACGTAGTGGACGAACTGCGACGAATACACATCACAGTTAACCCGACCAAGACAGACGCACTACTCTTCGCCTTTCATGTCAATTCAACACGAGCACCCCCCAAGTATTTCACGGTTAGAAACAAAAGAATCAAGTTAAAAAGACATATCAATTACTTGGGGATGCACTTAGGAACACACACTTTACCAAGAAGCTAAAGCTTGTCAGGACGAAAGCCCGCTCTCTTGGTTACTTACTCAATTAATCAAACCTCTCACTCAGACTGAAGCTACTCATATACCAAGGAGTCTTACGACCGGCACTTCTATACGGCACACCACTCTTTCGGTTTCTGAACCCCACCATACTCAGAACACTACAATCTTTTCAGAACCGAATACTCAAAACAATCACACGGAGCACCTCACACAATAAACTCAAAGCCCCAGACTTACACAAACTCTTAGAACTCCCCACCGTTTCAGAATTCATAAAACGACGTCACATCAAATTCTTTAACGGACTTAAGTACCATGACAATCCACTTTTTAACGACATCACACCACCTGGACGACCAGGACGCTGGCAAGGACCAACTGAGTTCACACGACGACTAGTAGACGTACTAGAACATAACACATTTTAGAACACAATACAACAACACAACAATCCAACAAACACAAGTTACACTGACACATGACACTTAAGACAGTCTAACTGACCTTCTTCCCCTTTCTTCTACTCTCCGACAATCTTTCGTTTTACCTGCTCCTCTATCGCTGTGCCCCACACAGCACATTACACATACCTCCCTTTTGGGAATCCTACACCTTTTTCTCCTTTACTTACCGCCTTCAAGTGCATTTATGCAGAATAAGGACACCTCCTCCATCATCCTCCCTCTACCTGTGGCCCTCTACGTTCGAGGTCCTTAGTTTTCTTTTGCGTTTCTGCACGTTTTTCTTTCACTTTCGTTTTCATCATGCCCTTCCTCGCATGCTTTTTATTTATCTATTTTCTTAAGTGGGGGTTTAGGAAAAAAAAAGACGAGCTCATTCCTTTACCAACTAGCAAGGATGAATGACTGCCAGAAGAAGCCGGAGAGGAATCCGGCGAAATATTGCGATGATAGGAGGAGCAAGACCGCTGGAGACAGATGCCGAATAAACAACATATATATGTATATATACATATATATATGTATATATACATATATATATGTATATATACATATATAAACGTTGTTTTCCCGTATACATTATTTCTAATGAATATTTTGGCATTGAAATAATAATCCCGTACCCGTTGCGGGATCTGATTGTTAAATACTTATGCAATATCAGTCTTGTCTCTTCCAGAACATAGCGGATATTGGATTGCAAGGGACTCCAGATTATTTCTTCTTCGAATCAGGATTTCTTGCGTAGCTGTACGGTACCACGAATCCAGCAACAGGTGCATTGAATGTACTCTCCAGCTGGTGTTTTATGAAGATTGATGACAATAACGTGATTGTCACTTCGTAATTTGTGCATGTGTGATTTGAATAATTTCAACTCACAAGTCTGGCAAAAGGTGAATTGGGGTTATTGTAGCCGCAACATGCACCCACGCAACTGGCGATTGCGTTTTCGGAGTCCTCACCTCCCATAAAGTAAATTTTGTAAAAATACATGTGGTTCGTTGGGCATTGGCAGCAGTGATCCCACTTTGATTTTGAATGTTAAATTCAATAGTTTATCATTTTTACCTTTATTTTAGCGCGGTTCCTCCCTCCCTCCGTAGGGAGGAACTCCGCTTTATAAGGTTGATCTCATGACGCAATCCGGAAGTGCCCACTAGAATATTTTGAATTTCAGAACCCCTAGAGACCGAAAATGATGGTGGTTCAAATTTGTATATATATATATATATATATATATACATACATATTTGTCTGTTCGCGGCATAGGTCAGCGAATAATGGTCCGATTTTGATGAAATTTGGTACTAAAATCTTTCGTCTAATTTGAAAGGTCAAGTTTGTTAACCAGCAGAATCCGTCCACCGAAACCTGAAGAAATTATTGATTAGGCGATGCCAATCGAAGAAATAAGTGCTTACACTTTGAAGTAATTGATTTCGTTTATTCGAACGGTTCTTTTTGTCTGTTTTTATTCCTTGTTATTTTTAATTCCTTATAGTTGGATAATGTATTTGACAATAAAACAGGCTAAGTAAAATAGAAAAACAATTTATTGTTAGAAATATAGAGAGAGATTCGAAGACCTTGTGACTTTTTCAACTGCCTGGATGGGTGGGCCTTTCTGGGGTTGGCCGACCCATCCAGGTAAGATCATAAATCAAGACCTTTTTAGAAAGGTGTAAACAAAATAAGAACTGTTTCCATTTTAACCTTTCCAAATGAGACTAGGGATAAGAACCGAACCGCGCTAAGATGATGCAGTTCCTGCGAGTCGGACTTTTTAACTATTTCTGTTGCTCCGAACGATTTCATTTTGAAACATGCATTGAGTGTTCGAATTGACCTCTGGAACAGGGTATAATCTGTATCCATACTGATAAGCATACCGTTCAATGGTTCAGGTGGTATTTCAATTTAAGGTAGTTGCA
The DNA here is from genome assembly GCA_946811695.1 of Gonocerus acuteangulatus. Classification (NCBI taxonomy): domain Eukaryota; kingdom Metazoa; phylum Arthropoda; class Insecta; order Hemiptera; family Coreidae; genus Gonocerus; species Gonocerus acuteangulatus. The sequence continues at coordinate 114,858,311 of OX328125.1, forward strand.
CTTTTCCTGACGCACAGCACATCCCGGATGGCACATTTTTTTAATTTAAGAGCATATCAATGAGGTTATTCTCTGTCCATAGCACCAATTTCTACTATCGGATGAGCGTAATATTGAATATCGAGCTAATACTTGGATGCTAGACGAAGGAATAAATCGGATGTAAATGCTGAAGGTACTTTCTGGCGTTGGTCTGCGTTTGTTAACAGCGAACCGGCGCGCTTGTCTTTATTCTAATAGTTTTTAGCACTTTCCTCCGAAGTAGCTATTGAGGTTGCACTCATGACGGAATTTTTGAAAAATTTCTTCAAATCTCCATCGATCCTACCTAGTAGACACCGAAAATGACCCCCGTTAAAATTTATATCTATCTATCTATCTATCTATCTATATATATATATATATATATATATATATATATATATATATATATGTCTGTTAACACGATAGCGGCCAGAGTTTTTGTTTTTTCTTCACGAAACGTGGTATATAGCGTTCAATTAGCAAACGATTGAACGAGTTCGTTAACCACCAAAATCGGACCACCGGGAGGGGGGGGGGGTTTACCCCGGACCCAAAACACTAATTTGCCACTACCAGCCGTAATTTTAGTTTTTGTTATATTTCAACGAAACTCGGTATCCGTTATGTTGATCTAAAGAGAGACATACGTTGTAAAAATAAACTAAATCGGTTTATTAGGGGGGGGGGGGGGTTTACTCCGGACCCACATTACCAATTTGCCACTACCAGCCGTAATTTTAGTTACATTTCAACGAAACTCGGTATTCGTGGTGGTAATCAACAGAGAAAAATGGGTTGTAAAAATAAACTAAATCGGGTTATTTGGAGGGGGGCTTTACTCCGGACCTAAAGTACTAATATACTCATACCGGTCGTAATTTTTACTTTATTGTAACGAAACGCGGTATACATTGTGGGTATCTCATGAGAAAGAAGTGTTGTAAAAATGAAGTAAATCGGTCTATTGGAAAGGAGGGTTTACTTTAAACTCTGTTTCATTAGAAATAGCCGGCCAGACGTAGGTTCCCAAAGCCGCCGCGAGGAGCGCTATCTCCCAGAAGGGGGACTGTATCCTGTTCCTGCGTCAGATCAAAAGACGGAAAATGAAGTTTTTGTGTATTTATTAAGTAGAACAGTATTATGTATTAACATAACTCTGGAAGCAAATTATTTACAAAATTTATATTCTCATAAGAAATGTAAATGTAAATGATTTATATAGGTTATTTACAGCAAATTATTCAGTAATGTAGTCTACACTACAAAAATTCTGAGGAAAGTGCTTAGTTATGCAGCTCCTGCGTGACGGACTTTTGTTGATTTCGTTCAGCTCGTGCTTCTTCTGATTGTGATTCACGAAATTGCGCCATGCTCAAAGTGAGTGTTATTTTTTTCCCCCAATGTACGGCCCAAATTGGCCCCTTTGCGTCTTATTTTGTATAGTTCACTGTACAAAACACACAAAAATATACCAAATCGAAGTACTTAATGATAGAAAATGGTATAGTGATAATTCTGTTCTGTTATTATTTTAGCTACCTTTCACAATCATAAAACTTTGTGTGGAGGCCCGGTAGCCGTGAGTGTTAAGGCGTGGCACACTCCGTGCCAAAGGTCGTGGGTTCGATTCCCACTATGGGATGGTGGCTTTTCTTTTGGAAAAAGAAAAGGCATCAGCCCTATCCTGGCGAGAGAAGGGTGGCAACCTATAAATAACCCTTCCCAAAACTCTTACTTAATAATCATGGAACTTAAAATTTAAATAAAGATTAAACTACAAAAAAGGTTCTGAAGAAAGTTTTGATTAGGCGATTTCAATCGGAGAAATAAGTGCTTAGAACTTTAAAGTAATTGATTTCGTTTATTCGAACGGTTCTTTTTGTATGTTTTTATTCCTTGTTATCTTTTACTTGCTTATAGTTGTTTTTGACAATAAAACAGGTTAAGTAAAATAAGAAAAACAGTTTATTGTTAGAAATATAGCTTTCCAAGAGAGAGATTCGAAGACCTTGTAACTATTTACAACTGCGTTTAAGCGGGGGCCTTTCTGGGGTTGGCAGACCCATCCAGGTAAGATCATTAATTAAGACCTTTCAAGAAAGGTGGAACCAAAATAATAGCTGTTTCTATTTTAATCGTTCCAAATGAGACTAGGGATAAGAACGGAACCGCGCTACGATGATACAGTTCCTGCGAGTCGGACTTTTTTTTTTAATGCAAAATCATAAAAAAAATATTTTGTTCAAAAAATAATTTTTTTGGGGGTAGACCATCCTTATGACTTTGGGTTATGAAAAATAGTTTACAACCTGTTCTCATACCTACCGAGAATACACAAAAGATTCATACAAATCGGCCAAGCCGTTTCGGAAGAGTTCGGTCACAAACACTGTGACACGAGAATTTTTTATATTAGATATATGTCTGTTCGCGCTCTAGGTCAGCGAATAATGGTCCGATTTTGATGAAATTGGTACAAAAATCTTTCGTCTATCAGGCTGTACCGTATGAAATGTCAGTTTTGTTTACTCTGCGATTTAATCCTTTCCCTTTTTTATTTCATTATTTACAAACATCATTGTTATTCATGTAGAATTAAAGCTCTTTTATTCCTATTATTTAATCAGCAACTTGCGTACTGTGTTGTGAGAACGATCCTCAGAGAAAAAAATAAAACTTAAATTATGACTTCAACGGAAATCCGTATTATTTTTCGTTATGAATTTAAGCTCGGTCATAGCGCTGCTGAGGCGTGTATGAACATTAACACGGCGCAGAGTGGTCAAAAATAGTCAAAAAGCGCTCAAAACTTGATTTTTTGAAGTATTTTCTCCGAACCCATTTGCCTTAAATATATGTTATATACCTCGTAAGAGTACCATTTCTTGAGTTGTAGGCCCCCACCGTTGATTGCAGGACGGTGGTTAATCATTGAAGTACTAGAAACGAAGAAAATTTCCCAAATCCTCATGTACCAAAATCGTTCCTTCTTCAACTTTACTTTTTCAGACCGATAAGGTAGACGCACGTTTTTCTTGTATTAATGGGATATTCGAAGGACAAAAAAAATATTTTTGTATTTTTCAAATCGCTTTCATGGACGGGGATACTGAAAAAGTTACACGTATCAAATTTCGTTTTGTCATATAGCTTTTGCGTCTCCCTAATTTCGGGCTTAAATATTCCATGATCATGTATAGAAAGACCCCAGACTGAAATTAGCTGCATAAACCTGCCTATTACCGTGCTACAGGTGAACGATCTCGGTAAGACAGACGCGCGTTATCTCTATGTAAACATTGGAATCAAATTGAAGATGGATCTTTTTTGCATTACCGAAGTCAGTGTTGACTGCAAAAAATGTCTGAAGTGATCCGAGTGAAAAATAGTGTCCTAGTTGAAACACTGTAATTTCAGGTTTCTAAATCAACAATATCATATGTTATTGCGTTTTGGGCGCTTTTTGACCACTGTGCGGCGTTCGGGGAGGGAACGGTGAATGAACGAACTGTTTACCGGTGGTTTTCCAGGTTTCGAAGTGGAAATTTTGACCTTGACAACGAGGAGAGAGGAAGGCCAGAAACCAAGCTTGACAATGACCACCTGAAAGAAAGGGTTGAATCTTGTCCCTCAAAAAGCACTAGGGAATATGCCAAAGAACTCGGAGTAGGAGCCACGACAGTTTCAAGACATTTGAAGGAAATCCGCAAGTCCAAAACTGACATTTCATACGGTACAACCTGATAATTTGAAGTACCTACATAAAGTTACTGATTAAAATAAACAAGATCCCAACATCAAATTTACACAAAACTGAGATAAAATATCAAAGAAAAATTACATTTAAAAAAAAAAAAAAAAAATTAAATATACATTTTAAGATAATTAAATAAGATAATTTAGTTCATAAAACATATTCTATTTTGGATGTAATAGCGTATAAGTTGGCTATAACTCTTCCAAGATCTAAATTGTTAGTATTCCATGCACCGGAAAGGGTCTCAGCCCCCCCGAAATTATTTTCTATATACGCCCATGCTAACAAATGCTTTTTACCAAACCTTACTAGCTCAATTGGTTTGGGAGTTATGGTCTATTGTATCATCAAGTGTCTGTCAAAAAATGTGCTCTTTTAAAAAACATAAAGTTTCATAACTCGAAAACTAATAAAGATAAATTTTTAAAAATATGGATTATTAATTGATGTTTGGGGTACTATTGATGTGCCAAATTTTTAAAAAATCAAAAACCGTGAGAGATGAAAGTTTGATATGGAATGACCCGCATTACATAATTTTTTTAACAGATGCCTCTCTAACGAGCCATTATTGTGGCTGGGCGCATATAGTCGAAAACAAGGAAAGACACAATAGTCTTCGCACACCTAGGACACAGGAAACTCGAGCCAAAATAATGACTCAATGCCCCACGTGAGCCGGGCTCACCAACAACAATAGTGACTTCACAGACTTAAAGGGTTCATGCATTCACTTCTCTAAATGTCACTGGCTGCAATGAAAAGGCAGTAGTTCTCAACCCTTTAGGTGCATGAAATCACTATTGTTTCTTGAGCCCAGCTCCCGTTGAGCCATTATAGTGGCTCCAGTTTCCTGTGTCCTAGGTGTGTAAAGCATGGGCGTATATAAGGGGGGGCTGCAGCCCCCCCCCCCCCCCCCGAAATTTTGAGTTGATCGGTAAAAATTTCATAAAACCCTTAAAAAGAAATTAAATAAGATCATTTAGTTCATAAAACATATTCTATTTTGGGTGTAATAGCGTTTAAGTTGGCTAAAACTCTTTCAAGATCTAAATTGTTAGTATTCCATACACCGGAAATGGTCTCAGCCCCCCCCCCCCCCCCGAAATTTTCCCAGCTCCCTCCGAAATTATTTTCTATATACGCCAATGGTGTAAAGACTATTGAGACTTTCCTTGTTTTCTACTACAAGCGCCCACCACAATAATGGCTCGATAGAGAGGCATCCGTTAAAAAAATTATGTAATAAATTGTCTTAAAATTTCAAAATATTACAGCTCACCAAAAAAAAGTTATATATGCCAATGAGAACATTATGTATATATAAATGCTAATTATTATTAAGGCGGAAGATAAATATACCTGTTATTGTATAATTGTTCAAATATAATTATTGGAGAGAAATTTTGTACATTGAATCAAAATTAATGTATTCTTGAAGTAACTGGCAGGAGTTGCTCCCCAAAACGTTTTAAAACATTATCTTATGTTTGCGAAGTTTCGAACATGTTAAGATTCATCAGGCATCTTATATTAAGTTGTGTTAAGATCTATTATAACATTTCAATTTTACATTAAAATCCATAAATTTTGAGAGTGAACTTTATATCCAGGTAAAGGCCAATCCACGCTAGATGGGGTCGGGACACGGTGAAACAATCACACCAGTATTTTCGATAGACTCGTCACGCTACACCGGGCCGAGTCCGTGATTGGCCGAGACACGGTGAAACAATCACCCCAGTATTTTCGATAGACTCGTCACGCTACACCGGGCCGAGTCCGTGATTGGCCGGGACACGGTGAAACAATCACACCAGTATTTTCGATAGACTCGTTACGCTACACCGGGCCGAGTCCGTGATTGGCCGGGACACGGTGAAACAATCACACCAGTATTTTCGATAGACTCGTCACGCTACACCGGGCCGAGTCCGTGATTGGCCGGACACGGTGAAACAATCACACCAGTATTTTAATAGACTTATCACGCTACACCGGGCCAAGTCCGTGATTGCCTCACCTTGTCTCGGCCCGGTCTAGTGTGAATTGGCCTTAATGCTTTAATTCCTCATTTCTTCACTTGTGATTTTCATTTTTCAGAACATCAAATAAGATTACAAGATATATTTTCTAACTTTCTTAAGTTCTAAGTAAAACATTAAATTTTGTTTACTAACAGGAACTGCACCGTCTAGGCGTCTTAGTTTCATACTCCAGTAATGACAACATCCTGCAAACGCGAACTACCAGTACTAAAATAGCTACTAGTTTTCTTATTTTTACACTGATGGCTCTCTAACGAGCCATTATTGTGGCTGGGCACATTAAGTTGGAAGAAAACCAAAGCCACAATAGCCTTCACACAGCAAGGACTCAGGAAAATTGAGCCACTATAATGGCTCAATGCCCCATGGGAGTCTGGCTCCCATTGTAGTGACAACGCACTTAGATGGGTTAATATCTAGGCGAACGGTAGTGCGCCAGGCCAAGTTCCCAAGTCCCTCAGGACCCTTGGCGCCAGGCCAAGTAAGCATACTGTGTGTATATTGCAGGAGGTCTTAGAGCCGATGTTTACTCTCTCATAACTTTCAACCAGGTAAAAATAAAGTTACGAAATTTTACACAGGTATTATACTCTTAGATATGAGTAAAACTAGATATTTTCACAATTCTACATTGAATAGTTTCTGAGATATAAGCGATCGAAAATCGGAATTTATAGGACTCAATCACTCATTCGCTGAATGACTCATCAAAATTATTAGGCACTTCCTATGATGCTAGAGACTTGACATTTTGCAGGGCTATAAATATGAGGGTGTATTTAAAGGGAAAAATCGAAAAATCCTGAAAAGTTGTGTTTGACTCCGCTTCCGGGGCGGGGGCGTGCCAGTTTTGTACTTCCTTCGGAAACCCATCATTCCGTCCGAAACCCATGATGTGCAGGGCCACCACATGGGGGGGGGCAACCGGGTACAGTTGTCCCGAGCCCGGGTCGATCCTCGCTAATTGGAAAAAAGTACCGAAAGTGACCTTTGCAGCACCGATTGTCGGCTTTTATTCTCATTTTGCTCAAAACTCAAGATGAAAATAATTTTAAATTTCCCAAAGGTACGAAGAACCTATATTTGATGTTTTAAGAAACATTTAGGCGCATATAAGCTCGGTCAAACTCTTTTACCAGCTGTCTGTCTGCATGTTTGTTCCTTATAAAAATCCGGACCGTTTGGCCAAACTTGGAACACAGGTGGGTCTTCATATGGGGAGAATCATAGGCTAGGTTAAATTCTCTATCGGCTGTCTGTTTGTTCCTTATACAAATACAAACCGTTTGGCCGATTTTAAGAAAACTTGGCAAACAGGTAGGTCTTGATCCGAGAAGTGGCATAGACTAGGTCAAAATCGTCAATCAGCTGTCTGTCTGTTCATTATACAAATCCACACCGTTTGATCGATTTTCAAAAAACATGACAAAGGTCGGTCTTTGTCGGAAGCCGTCGGAAAGCCATCATTCCTTCTGAAACCCATCATGTGGGGTATAAAATGAACCGTCTTCGCAAGGAGAAGCTATATTTGGTGTTTTAAGAAAAATTTCGACGCATCTTAACAACAACAGGTGTGACTTCTTTCTTAAATGTTGTAAATAAAGTCGTAGGGGTTAACTGCATAATATACTTGAAAGCAGATTCTAAGCTTTTCAAAGACGAGTCATCTAAATAACAAAGTTTAGGATCACAAACCCAAAACGTATCGTCTTTGTTCATATATTTTTCCCCATTGTGATATTTATCCTCGGAATAAGGCTCCTTTTGTTTTACAGTGTAATAGTTTAGTTAAGAGAGCAATCAATTTGTCCTATAGAGTACTGTCATCTGGAAGAGATCTAACTCTTCTAGTCTAGTGATTAGATAGGCATACGACTTATTGGTATCAAATATCAAGCAGTAAGGAGAACTTTATGCAGAATCCAAAGATTCTGGTTTTATATAGTACAAAAGCCAGAAGGTATGCGGCAACTAAATTTTAATTAATACTTAGAAAAAAGTAATGAGACCCCCCAAAAAAACATAAATGTAAAGTAGAGGCCAAGTTCCTCCCCCCACAAAGAAACACTCCCTTTCTCAAAAAGCGAGAAATATCCCCTAAAACCCCCAAAAAACGCCTTACCATCCCTCTCCAAAAAAGTAGTATGAGTTGGTGTATTAAGTGTACCATATTTTCAACCAAAAATATTTGCCAATACAAGATATGATACAAGAAACAAATTTCCAAGTCCATTATTTAGAAGACCTCATAGTTACTTACTAAGAACAATAAAGACATTTCAACTAACCTTTAAAAACAACAATAAAAATACTTATATCCAGTTACTAAAATATCACTTTCCTCAAACAGGTATATTCTTAAACTTGGCAATGTTTTATATGTGCCTAAATTATCTTTAGAGAGAAAACTAAACATTGCCAAGTTTAAGAATATACCTGGTTGAGGAAAGTGATATTTTAGTAACTGGATATAAGTATTTTTATTGTTGTTTTTAAAAGTCAGTTGAAGTGTCTTTACTGTTCTTAGTAAGTAACTAAAAGGTCTTCTAAATAACTTAAGGACTTGGACATTTCTTTCTTGTATCATATCTTGTATTGGCAAGTATTTTTGGTTGAAAATATGGTACACTTAATACACCAACTCATATAAATTTTTTGAGTAGGATGGAAAGGCGTTTTGTGGGGGTTTTAGGGGATATTTCTCGCTTTTTGTGGAAGGGAGTGTTTCTTTGTGGGGGAAGGAACTTGGCCTCTATTTCTATTTTTATGTTTTTTTTTTAGGATTCCCACTTCTCTAAATGTCTCTGGATGCAGTAAAGACAGTAGTTCTCACTAAGCCACTGACGAAGAGACTACCAAGTGAGTATTCTACTCTTCACCATTTGTCTTCTTAGTAACAAACTCACATACATACAGATATATTATATATATATTGTAATGATATATTACATTCACAAAAATATTTTTAAATTCAAATAACCATCGATAGTTTGAAAAGCCCGCGCAAAACACAAACCATAAAATACAAATAACATCGTATTATATACACTTTAAATTAATAATATTTTTGGACAATACTGATGTACAATATACATATATTAAATGTACATTCAGATGATAATAAATTAATTATTTGGTATTACAAAAATGTAATTATTATTTCTATATATAAACCGGCAAGAATGCGGAAGTTGGAAATAAAGGACGCCAACTTTCCCGCTAAAAAGTAGTCAGTCTATAGCTAGCAGTCATAGAGTGAAGAGCTAAAGCAATTCTCCGAGGAGTACGGAGTCAAATCAAGTCAGTCTATAGCTAGCAGTCATAGAGTGAAGAGCTAAAGCAATTCTCCGAGGAGTACGGAGTCAAGTCAAGTCAGTCTATTCCTAGCAGTTGTCGAGTGCGGAGCTAGAGTCTATCGCTAGCCACAGAGAATACAGAGTGCAGTCTATTGTTATTTGTCATAGAAGACGGAGTGAGAAGACAACAGAATCCAGAATTTCAAGATATCCATTCTATGCACGAGACCTGGCAAGAAAGCGTATCACCTTGAAGAAGGAATTACTGAAGCGCAGTATATTGAAGTTTTATTGGAAGTAAATTAATTCAGAGGTAAAATTATTTTTTTGTAATTGTTAATTCTTTTATTGTCATTTGTATTTATTTTAATATTGGTGTTTGTATCTCAAGATTGTCTAAAAATAAATATTATATTATTCATTCACTCGGAACTTTTATCCCTGAGATTAAGTCAATTTAATATAATAAAACTTATTAAAGTAATTAAAAAGTAATCATTTTATAAAAAATAATCTTTACATTTAATGACGCCCAACGTGGCGAATCAATTTATAAAAATTAATCATAACATTTAATGTCGGCTTTCCACATCCTTGATGGTTCGCGAAATTAATTTTTGATCGTAACCATTGCTGACCAGGATCAAGGATGTGGAAAGCCGACACAGGGAGGAAAACAGCCGGACAGACACGAAACAAAGAACCAGAATCTCCTTGCCTTACGTCAGCGGTGTCAGCGAGAGGCTGGGCAGACTCTTCAGAAAGGAGGAGATAGATGTCGCCTTCAAGCCTCTCAACAAGATAGGGGATTGTCTCGGGAAGAGTAAGGATAAGCAGCGGTTACAAGACCAGGGTGTCTACCTTCTACCGTGCGACTGTGGGAAGGTGTATGTAGGTCAAACAGGTAAGAAGGTGGCCACCCGGATCGGACAACACGCTGCTGACTACAGGCTGGGACGCACCAAAACTTCGGCGGTGGCAACACACGGAGAAGAGTGTCCCAAACAAGTATTATTCGACCGAGCCAAGACCCTAGCCAAGGAAACCAGCTTGACAAGGAGACTAATTAGAGAAGCCATCGAAATACATAAGCATCCGGTGAACTTCAATAGGGAAGATGGCCTCATCCTCCCAGACATTTGGCGGCCCATCCTTAAGAAGATAGAGGAGAAGACAGGGACTCAAGACGACCAGCGCCCCACACGGACTACCGACGAACTACAGACGACGGACGAACGAAGAAGACAGCCCTCGAGCCCTATTGGCCCACGGAGCCCCTACACCATTGGCCCGCATAGTCTAAGAAGCAGGGCTATAAAGGAGGGAAAATCCGGGAAAAATTCATTCCCTTGACAACCACCGAGGACGACACTAGCAGCCTGAAGAAGTCGGAGATGAACCCGACGAAATATTGCGATGGAGAGAGGAGCGACACCGCTGGAGAAAGAAGCCGTTCCACACAAACATGTGATACCCAGCGATGCAATTTAAAACAAAAAATGTATATATATATATATATATATATGTATATATATATATATATATATATATATATATATATATATATGTTATATGCATATAAAAAATGTCACTGCATGAGCCAGCTAAGCCATACTGAATTGAGCAGAACAAGCGGTTGCCAGAAGAAACTGTCTATGGAATATGGTGGATGCAGTTGTAATTCCCATTCGAGCTGCAAAAAAACCTTCCCATGAATATTCAGCTTTGGTCTCGGTGTAGACAGCTCTCCTGGATTAACCCTTGACTTTTAGCGCTTAGGATGAGCATTAGTGGTAGGTTTTTCGGTAGGAAACCAAAAATGCAATGCATGTCAAAATTGCAACTTTTACCATGATTGGGGTCTTGGACACAGAATAACACAATAATACTAAATAAAAAAGTTTCAAAAAGTAAACAATAAAGTAATAGTAAAGAGATTAAACCCAAAACAATTACCATTTTAGCACGTTTCTTCCCTCCTTCCATAGGAAGGAACAGCACTTATGAGGTTGACTTCATGACACAACCCAGAAGTGCCGAATAGAAATTTTTTCTATATAATCAGTTGTACAATTAATTATATATCCAATAATACAATTAAATTTGTAAAAAACAAACAGATAAAAATAAAATACAGAAGAAACCAAACAAATGAAATAAGAGGATCATAAAGAAAATAAAAAAAAGTCTCAGTATGACACATATAATTATTATTTATGTGTGCTCTGCTTCAGTCAAAAATTGTTTCAAATCACAGTTCATGGGTTTGCTATATAAGTGATGCTAATTCACAAAAATGTCACTAATTTTTAGAAATAATGCAAACAGATCAGCCCACACTGCATATTTACAGCAGACCTGCATGGCATACTTTTGGGCCTATCCAAGGTACTTATAATACAGTGCACAGATTTGTTAAGTTGTTTACTTTTATTATATAACAGCAACCCGATTATCATAAAAACTATACATGAAATAATAAGACTAAAAGACCAACACACAATGGTAAGGCTAGGCACACACGGGCCGGCCAGTCGATATTTGTGTAAGCACACATAATCCTGCAAACAGCCAGCCGGTTGCTCCCCACTCCAAGCATTGCTTCCTCTTGGATAGCTTTTACTACCAGTAATGGTCTAGATATGGCACTACCATATCTATTTATACTTAATTTAAGTATAAATTAATTTATTCAACAATATTTTTATATTTGAAGAAAAATTTAGCATTCCAAGATGAATTAATGCAATATTAAAAAAGTCCGACTCGCAGGAACTGCACCATCTTAGTGCGGTTCCGTTCTTATCCCTGGACTCATTTGGAAAGATTAAAATAGAAACAGTTATTATTTTGTTTCCACCTTTCCAGAAAGGTCTTGATTTATGATCTTACCTGGATGGGTCGGCCAACCCCTTCTCTATCTATATTTCTAATAAAAAATTGTTTTTCTATTTTACTTAACCTGTTTTATTGCCAAATACATTATCCAACTATAAGGAATTAAAAAATAACAAGGAATAAAAACAGACAAAAAGAACCGTTCGAGAGTAGTTCTTATAAACGAAATCAATTACTTCAAAGTTTGAGCACTTATTTCTTCGATTGACATCGCCTAATCAAAAATTTCTTCAGGACCTTTTTTGTAGAGCATTTAGTAAGCTTTCGAATGGTAACCTTCCGTTTACCAAGATTACCATTTTCGAGATATTAAGGAAAATATACAAAGTTCCCAAAGCCTTTCATGTCTGTTAATAAAATATTTTATTCTAACCCTTCCTTAACTCCAAACGTAACCAAAATGTCAACATAATACTTTCGATGAAATTCAAACATGCAGAAAATGTTTCAACTGAATCTCATGATTCAAAGTACCCAAACCAAAAACGTCATTCAACAACTATTTTTACAATTTTATCGAAAACGGTTAAAGCTATCGCCTTGAAAATGGTTCCATTAGTTTTAGCAGTCCAAGAAGCCCATAAAACGAATACTTACAAGTATATGATGTAAGCATAAATATTTTTTTTGCGCGAATTTTTTTGTACCAAATTATTCGCTGACCTATGCCGCAAACAGACATGTATATATATATATATATATATATATATATATATATATATATATATATATATATATATATACATATACACACATACAAATTTGAACCACCATCATTTTTGGTCTCTAGGGGTTCTGAAACGCAAAATTTCCTAGTCCGCACTTCCAGATTGTGTCACGAGATTAACCTTATGAGCGGGGTTCCTCCCTATGGAGGGAGGGAGGAACCGCGCTAAAATGGCACCTATTACTATAACCTCAAATCATATGTGATTTCAAATACATAAGTGACCGCATCATACTCAATTCTCTGATCCGGTGTTCTCTCTAATCTGACTGTACCCCAGTCCCGATGACATCGGATTAGGGGGAGTCTACTGCACTTTCAAAATAGATTAGTTGTCATATCAGGACCACTACTGGCCGTAAAAGTTATCTACAAGGGGACCACTGCTAGGATTGGGCAGCGTCTGGCTGGCTATTTCACTAAACCATATGGCCTTCTTCATCAATGGTCCTCTACTGGCCGGCCCGCAAGTAGAGAATACAGCCGAGGGTTTTTCACTCCTGGTCATTGGATAGTTGCCGGATGGTGATTTTGCTAGCTCCTGTGGCCTTATCAGTGTGTTTAGACATATGGCTCTTAAGATGTGATCGCCTAACTGTTTTATAGTCACAATGCGGACACAAGTGAGGGTTATTATTGGTATGTATAGACATTATATGGCTCTTAAGACTTGAACGCCTAACTGTTTTAAAGTCACAATGAGGACAAGAGTTAGGTTTATTATCAGTATGTTTGTGCATGATATGGCTCTTAATATTTGATAGCGTAACTGCTTTATAGTCACAATGGGGACACAAGTGAGGTTTCTTATTAGTATGTTTGCACATGATATGGCTCTTAAGATTTGATGACATAGCTGCTTTATAGTCACAATGGGGACACAAGTAAGGTTTCTTATCACTATGTTTGCGCATGATATGGCTCTTAAGATTTGATGACATAGCTGCTTTATAGTCACAATGGGGACACAAGTAAGGTTTCTTATCAGTATGTTTGCACATGATATGGATCTTAAGATTTGATGACATAACTGCTTTATAGTCACAATGAGGACAAGAGTGAGGTTTCTCATCAGTATGTTTGCTCATGATATGGCTCTTAAGTTTTGATGACATAACTGCTTTATAGTCACAATGAGGACAAGAGTGAGGTTTATTATCAGTATGTTTGTGCATGATATGGCTCTTAATACTTGATAGTGTAACTGCTTTATAGTCACAATAGGGACACAAGTGAGGTTTCTTATTAGTATGTTTGGACATGATATGGCTCTTAAGATTTGATGAAATAACTGCTTTATAGTCACAATGGGGACACAAGAGAGGTTTCTTATCAGCATGTTTGGACATGACATGGCTCTTAAGAGTTGATGACATAACTGCTTTATAGTCACAATGCGGACACAAGTGAGGTTTATCATCAGTATGTTTGTACATGATATGGCTCTTAAGATCTGTAGCCCTAACAGATTTAAAGTCACAATGGGGACAAGAGTGAGGTTTATGATCAGTATGTTTGTACATTATATGTTGCTTTATATATTTAAAGCAAACTGCTCTATAGTTGCAATAAGGACAGGAGTGAGGTTTGTCTTGGCTACTGTTATTGTTTGTTTGTTTATACATTTGATGAGCATCTCCTGGCTTATCTTCAGTAATTACAGCAGTGGAGAAAACTCGAATTGATTTTTTACTTTGTTCACTAAATATGTAAGAATTATGTATGTAATGTCCCTTCTCTGCTTCTGAAGGAAAGCCTGAAACAGAAAGAGATAACAATGAAAAAAAAATGTGAAGATATAAAAAAGCTCATCTATTCTTGGAGTAAAGAATATTAAAGGAATAAAGCCTTTTCATTGATACTAAATATGTATTGTGTTCTATGTGTTTTTATAAATCATAGTCATAATTAGAATTTGTTTAAATATCCTTTCTTATTTATATTATTGGATTTATTAATTTACAACTGAAAATTAAATATCAAAATCAGATCCAAACAAAAAATATCTGGTAATTTTAAAAAACATTTTTTATGAATTTGATCAAGGACAAATTTTCATTTTTGATAAGCAGCTGGAAAAAATTAGCACTTAATAATACATTTTTGGGAAACTCTTTTTGGCAAATAATAATGACCATTTAGGGGAAATATTTATTAACATCAGAAATAGAAATTTTTAATGACGAATATTGGAGAATCAGTAAGCTTTGTTGAAAATTATGTATTGAGAATAGCAAAAAGTGAGAGATATAAATAAAAACAAAATAACATTATAAGTGATTATTTTTCTGTTTCATTTCTGCACTACAAAGTTGCATATTAATTCAATGCCAGTGCATAAAATGTTAGATAAAAGACATAATACATTTTATTACAAAGAAAGTGGGTACATAGAAAATCAAAAATAAAATCAATAAAAAAGTGACAAATGGCTCCTGGTATATTTTTCTTCTCTTCTTTTTAATGCAAATTAATACCCCCATTATTTATGATTATGTTAATAACATAGCAAATCCTGGGAAACTAATCTATCAAATTTTAATTCAACCTAATTTTTATTTTTTGAGTGAAATTAGAATTAAGGCAAGTTCACATGGAGTCAATGAGCAGGCATGACTACTAACTACAAGCCAATCATGAACACTAGCATGAGTGAACCAACAGTAGAGTGAGTGGGGGTAGTGACCACCCTTCTCCATCTAGTTGGAATTACCACGACAACTTCAGTTGTGGAAGAATTCTACCAAAGAAGAATCTTAAAGTGACATGAAGTTTAAATTCTGGTGGAACGAGTCTTCCCAAATTGGTTTATGTTTTTGAGTGATTGGTTTCAATTCCTTTTTTGATAGAGCAAAACCCAAAAAAGGTTTGGCCCAATTCTTCCTAAAAGGTGGTACTGATTGAAATTTGCCTTTTTAGCCACTCTCAAATCCACAATTTTGTCTTCTTCTTGTTTTTAATTTTTTTCCCCAAAGATTCCTCAGCTTATGAATTTAAATTTTGCAAACTACTTTTGCAGCTTCCTCTTCTGCCATGATTAAACATGGGGCAAGAAATCAATAAACAACCAGGGTACTCATTTCGTGAGAAATGGACAAGTGAGTCTAATAAGCAAGTATGAATAGTGCTATCGCCTACGCCACAACCCCAAGTAATTTGTGATTTATATATATATATATATATACATATATATACAGTAATACCCCGACTTTCCCCCCCCCCCCCCCCCGAATTTGAATTCAAGCATTATTCGTAAACGTATAGATACGCATGTATTATCGCTTAGATGGAAACAATGTTACAATTATGGTGTGATAATCAAGTAAGACTTAACAATTTTCCTGTTGACCAAAATACAGTGTGCATTCAAGCTTAGCAGGTTTTTGAGAGACTAAAGGAAGTAGCTGGGATGCGGCTAAAAATGAAGAGTTTAAAGATAGTAATGGCTGGTTCTGTCGATTTAAAAGTTTTTGTAATTGGCATAGCATTCCAGAAAGTAGAGAGGTGGAAAGTGCTGACAAAGAAGCTGCGACTCAGGGAGCCATTAAAACATTTAAAGCTTACAACACAAGGCGATCATTTGCACATCTGAATGAAGCTGTGAGACAAACTAACGAGCTGTCTGTCAAAGACTTCTGGAAGCAATTCAACGTTTTAGATGCTGTAAAAATTATTGGACCATCTTGGAATGAGATTTCACAAAAAATTTACACCATCGATTTTTTCAGGATCTGAGCCTGATTCTCCTTGGGTTACTGTGGTGACAAAAATGGACACAACTTTTGCCAGACGCCATTCAACGTCTGGAAAAAGCTGTGTCCATTTTTATCACCACAGTAACCCAAGGAGAATCAGCCTCATATCCTGAACAAATCGATGGTGTAATTGAAGAAGTGGTCGATATTGCCAAACAATTAAATTTAGAGGTGGATGATTACATCCAAGAATTGCTGGACTCACACAATCAAGAGCTAACAATTCATAAGTTTATAGAAATGCATGAGCATGATCAAGACATTGAAAAAACTGATTTGTTAGACCAAGTTGAATGGAAAAATCAAATGACGATTTCAAACTTAACAGAAGGCCTCAGTATAATTGAAAAGGGGTAACAAATTTTAGGAAAAATAGATTCCAATGAAGAGCACGTTTCTACTGCAAAACGGCAAATAAAACAGTTACTGGCATGCTAGGAGGAAATTTTAGGTGAGAAGAATAAAAACTTAATTCATCAGGTGACATTCTTAGAGTATATGAAGCCTTCGACATCAAAATAATTTTTTTTTACGTTGTTTTATTCATAGTAATGTAAATTGTTTTTATAATCTAACATTTGATTAAACATGTTTCTTCTAAATAATTGTTTTCTTTAGACTCTGATCCTAATTACACAAACTTTAAACGTATTTATATGTGAAGTTGAACCCCGAATTACGCAAATTCAACTTACACGGCTATCGCTTGGGTCCCGTCTATCGTGCAAGTCCGGGGTATTACTGCATACACACACGCACGCACGCACACACACACATATATATATATTGTAATGATCTGTATGTAGAAAGTGTCAGTTTCTGGCATAGCAAAGAGTAGCATTCCTAAACAATAAGTCCATCACAGATATTACTTTTGTCAAACAACTAAATAATTGAAAAATAAAGCAGTTATAATAAAAGGTTTAGCATTGGCAGTGTTTATTTTTAAAAAGGTGTGAAATATAAAAGGATTTAAAATGTCTCAGCTAGGAGCGATAAGACAAAGAAAGATACAAGTTTTTATAAGTCTAAGATAAGAAGACAGGTGCTTCGAAGGGTGCCCTTTGAACACCGATGTGTTGGGCTCGCATCCAGGAGTCTCTTGGTATGGTGGGAGTAACGCCTATAAGAAGGGCCTCCCCCCCACCACTCGATCTCATTCCTGCCCCAGCGAAGGGCCAGAGCATACTGATTGCAGCATACAAGAGGTCCTGGTATATAATATGGTCTCAACACATAAAAGGACAGATGGTAAGAAGTGGTTATAATTTAAAATTTCTCATGCTTTTCTTTCAGGAAATTTTATTAAATTAAAGTAATTATTCACATTAAATAAATAATAGTTTTTTTATTTATTTATTGATTATAGGTGCTTCTACTGCCAAGGTCATTAGCACCTAAATAAATAATAGTTTTATTCATAAATCCGTATGTGGTGAATTTGGTAATAGTTAAATGAACTCTGAGATATAATGAAAATATAAAGTCACTATTTCTTTAAAAACAATTCGTTTTCTTGTTCTGTCCCACCAAAAACTCCACAATATATATACATATATATATATATATATATATATATATATATATATATATATATATATGTGTGTACCACAATATATATATATATATATATATATATATATATATATATATATATGTGTATATGTATATATATATATATATGTGTGTGTGTGTGTGTGTGTGTGTGTGAGACCAAACACATAGTACATTGGCCTCTTGCTGAAAAAATATTGTTTCTTAACACGTTAAGTGCGGCTGCTGTTTGGCCATGCTTTTGCTATATGCAGTGCATGCCCCTGGGGGCATGTACAGCATTATTCGTCATATGCGGTGCATGCCCCCAGGGGCATGTAACCTTCCAATCTGTATTCTCTTATTTAACGATGACTAGAAATCAAAGGAAAAGAGATAATGCACTGATTTTTCGCAGAATCATTGCATCTAACATCAATAAATATACATTAAAAACAGGAGGAGGATCTGGAAATATGATCAAATGAAAAATTCTAAATAATTAAAAAAATGACTGACTTTTTTTGTAACCTCTCTGATGGACATGGTTTTCGTAAATTTTGCTATCACCGAATACAGACTCTTCTTTTTTTCCTTTCACGTCCATAAGGTTATATAAATGCATGTTGCCTTAAACTTCCTTCTCTTTGAGATTTTATTTTATATTTTTAACAAAAGATCAAGTCCTACCAAATAAACCCTTCTATTCCTTTACTACAGCACAAGGGATATGAACGGAGCCGCGCAAAGATGGCACAGTTCCTTGGAGTCGGACTTTTTAATGTATAATTATCTATTATCATTTGGTTATTACTATTATTATTATTAAATTTTGCATGGATTACGGGCATATGCCGCACTGGATGAAAGAAGTTATGTCTCCAGTGCGGCATATGCCCCCAGGGGCATGCCTGATAAAATGCATGATTTCCTTTTGTTACTTCGCGAAACAAATGCAGTAGTGGCTCCATTTGTCATTACTATTAAAATTATTCATAAAAACACGAAAAATATCAGCCACACTGAGGTAATGATCTTTTGAAAATGAACCCGCACATACGTTGTATGCTGCGGTGCATGCCCTCGGGGCATGCACCGCAGTTAACGTGTTAAGTGTGAAAGGGCTTTACTAAACTATGCTGATCATATTTATACAAAAATGGGATACTGGAAAAACTATTATAGTTGAAAAAAAATCTTTTGATTTCTTTCATATAGGAGATATAGTTGTTTTTTTATTTGTTCTTTTTAATTCGAATTCCCTTTTTTTTCTTTTATTTTGTTTCATTTTTTTCCTTTATGTTCTACATTTAGAATGTAATCATAAAAAGTAGAAAAAATATTAAGATGTTATCAATTACATGCTACGTACATTTGTCATCTACGGCACATGTAGAAAATAAAATAAACCCTTCCTTAAGGGTTACTTAGGGAAGGAAATAAATAATATAATATAATATAATATAATATATATATATATATATATATATATATATATATAGCAATAATGGAAGCCAATACATGTTCCAACAAGTAAAACTGTTATTATCAAATTTTAGCGCGGTTCCTCCATCCCTCCATAGGGAGAAATCCCGCTTATGAGGTTGACCTCATGACGCAAACCGGAAGTGCCGACATGAAAATTTCATGTTTCAGATCCCATAGATCAATAATATAACGGCGGTTCAAATTTATATATATATATATATATATATATATATATATATATATATATATATATATATATATATATTATATATAGGGGAGGTGTTGTACCTTCGACCACTTTGCAAAATTGATTTTTTTTTAACTTGAATATTAAGGCTAAATTTATTTTTTTTATTTCGTTGTAATAAGTATTCTATTGCTTATCATTAGAGCCCAGAAGTTAAGCATTTATTTGTGGTTAAAATAGGCAGGCAAAAAGGCACTTAAAATACTGAAAATAGGCAGTACTGTAATTAAAATAGGTGTTTATTAGGAGTGAAGGCAGAGAGGAAACTCACTCATTATTAATGAAAGTATTTTAAATACTCATCCATTTCTTTATTATCAATTTATCACAGAATTAGTGTACTTACTCTTACTTTCCCTGGTTACAAGCAACAACAAGATGCTTTTTCAAAGTATCAAATGTCATAGACCTTCGTAGAAAAAATGTTTTCCATCATGGAAAAACTTCCTTTGCATTATCTTATCATTTCTAAATCCGGAATACCAGGTAATTACACCACTGTCACAGCAAAAGATGTGTGAGGAAAGAAACGTACTTCTCTCATTCCTGCTATTCATTATTATGCTTGTGCAATCCTTATACTAAGGAAGGTTCTGTTATTTACAAAGGTTAAATCCATCGGCTGGGAAAACAAGCTTTCGAATAGATATTTGTACCGGGAATATGTAATTTAATTTGTGCAACCTTTTTTGTCTTCGATGAACAGAAATTCATTATGTGCTTTTTAAAATGTTTAAATCGCAGAAAAAAATGGCATAACGCCCAAAAAAGGCTTTAAATCTTAAAATAAGCAATGTATGCCAAAATAAAAATTGTCTCTACACTTCCTAAATGCACGAAAACATATTTATTTCTGTCTGATTCTTCAATATATCGAGTCAGATAAAAAAGGCCTAACTTCCGGGCTCTACTTATCATATTTAATTTTTTCAAGGTTCTAGCTTTACATTTGATATTTTTTATTATTTTTTAAAAAAATAATCGTACAGTGGTCAAACAGACTAACGTCACTTTCTCTTGAAGAAATTTCGGTGTCAGTATCAGAATCTGAACTGTCATTAGCATAATTTTCTTTTTATTTACCACTTTTTTAGGAAGGGGTTTATTTGTATGTGGTGTCTTACGTTTAGGGTGGTGCTTTGGTTTTTTGTTTTTGTTTTTTTTTTTCACTTTCAATAAATAGCTCCTCAGGAATATCTGTCAGGATACGAGGTTTCCCTTTAAGTCGGGCCCTATTTGACATTTTCCTTGCCTGCACTTCTAGATGAGGTCTTACAACTTCAAGTGGAACAATAAGGGGCGATAGTTTTGAACTGCTACACTGAGGATTGATAAAGCCGGTTTGAACTTTTTTCATTTATTATTTTTTAAATTCTTTGAAAAATTGAAGCAACCAATATTATTTTTTTTTTTTTTAAATTTGCAGCAGAAGAACATAAAAGTTGAATTATGAAAAAAGTACTCAGGTTTGTTGTACCTTTGACATGGTCAAAGGAACTACTAGTCGTGGTCAGAGGTAAAACACCCTGGTAGTGCAAATTAACAACATGCTAAAAATTTTATGGTTAAGAAAAATCAATTTCAGAAGATACACCCTTTCTTATGGTAATAGCTACTTTGTAAAATAATTTCCATCTGAAAAAAAAAAAAAAAAAATATTATGAGGCAAAACGTCATTAACTTACATTTTTATGATAGAAATGGATAAGTATTTTTTGCAAGAATCCTCTCTGACTTGAATAAGCCAAAGTAGGTTACACAAGCCCTCTAGTGAAGATTTATTTTACAAAATTTATAAAATGTTGTTACATGCCGCCAAAGCCTCGGTGGTCAAAGGTACAACACCTTCCCCTATATTTATATTGTAATGATATATTACATTCACAAGAACCTTTTGAATTGAAAATAGCCATTGAGAGAAAATTAATAGATCAATTAATAAAAATAATATAAGTAGTAAAGAAATTATAGAGACTAATGAAAATAATGACAAAAATTTAATTAAAACTACCGAAAATGACGATACATTATTTAATAATGACAATTTAAATGATTCGATAAAGGATAGCTTGAAAAGTAATTATGGTATTAATGACCAAATAATCAAAGAAGATAAAATAGGTCTTGGAAATAAAAGTGTAAATGAAAATCATTGTTTAATCTATCAAGATAATAAAATTCAAGAAAAATTATTAACTGAATTAAATAATGATAATGAGGTTACAAATGAAATAATTAATAATAAGATAACAAGTGATAATTTCAGAAATAAAATAATGACAGAAGTTATAAACAAGATTATGAAACAAAATAAAATTAAAAAATTATCTTATAATTATAAATTTAATGTAAACGAAAGGAGCTATAATAAAAGATAAGGAAATATACCAATAAAGAAGCTGAATAGAAATATTAATAAAGATAATCATCTATAGATTTTGAACGACAATTGTGGAAATAAAATAAAAATCCTTTATAAATATAAAAGACAACTTGGAATAGAAAAAATTTCAAAACTAAATCGGCCTCCAAGGAAAAGAATAAAACAAATTTATAGAAAGAAATTGGACAGCTGCAAGGGAAAATACTAACGACCAAGAATAAATCCATGAAAGGTTTAAAATTAGTATTATATTAGTGTTTTTCTATAAAATAAGTATTAGTTTAGCATTTTTGAATAAAATAAAATTTAGTTTAATGTAAGACTAAATTGATAAAAATAATAATTAAAAATAAGTATAAATTTGGAAATTGTGTTTGCTTAGAATAAGAGAATTTTGATAATATAATATTTAGAATTGATATAAATTTAACAATAGTTGTAGTATATAAAAATAAAATTATTTCAATAAAAATCATTAGTTTAGCCTAAAATAAATTTGATAATCATAATACTTCAAAGTAAGTATATAAATAAAATACTATATTCATATAATCAAATCAACTAAAAATCATGTGACGAAGTAAGCTATCAAAATTTAAAAAATAATGTAATACACTAGCCAATAGTTCTGTATTCCGAAACCCCAAATTAAAAATTTCAACTTTAAATATATATTTTATACCGGACTAAAAACTGTTTTTTAAATTTTTTTTTTTTTTTTAGACAGGAGTGCAAATGTAATGATATATTATATTCACAAGAACCTTTTGAATTCAAAATAGCCATTGAGAGCTTGAAAAGCCCGCGCAAACTATAAATCCTAATTTACGATAACATCGCATTATATACGATATAAATTTAGGATATTTCTGGACCATACTGATATACAATAGGTGTATGTACATTTAAGCAATAATAAATTAATAATTTTAGAATTACAAGATAATAATTATTATCTAAATAAATTGTAAACCGACAAATGAGAACCGCAGAATGTGGTGGGAGAAAGTGTCGTCTTATTCCTGCCTCAGTCTATTCTAGTCCTATCTACAACAATGTACGGAATACATATTCCTTCATACCGCAGCTTGCCGAGTGCATCTCAATCTAGATACAGCATCTGACGGAATACGAACTCTCACATATGGCGAGTCTTGAATATGTGAGTTTATAGACTGGTTTAAACAAGAGTATTGATAGTGAAGGCGTGCCCTGCTGAAGAAGCAATTGTTGGAGAAATGACTGAAGTGAAGAATAAATTTGATTTTTCTTTTGAAGACTCTACTCAATAAAAGGTAAGAGTTATTACTTGTATTTTTGTTGATTTGTTTATTGTTTGTTTGATGATACATTTGGATTGATACTTGCATATCGGTATTGTTTGGGAATACGTAATTGTTTCCTTTTCATTCACTCGGAACTTTTCATACCCTGAGATAAAGTTCTCATTATAATATAATTATCTTAACATTAAACGACGACCCAAAGCGGCGCGTTCTTAATAAAAAAGTATATTAATTATATTTATTTTTTAAATATATTTTATCATTATATTTAATGGCTTAACCAACATGTGGCTTAATAAATTAAATTCTTTACATAAAAATTAACATTACAATATATATATATATATATATATACATATATATATATATATATATATATATATATATATATATATATATATATATATATACTGGGTGTCCCGAATTTAAATGGCCAAAACTTCAGGAGCGTATAAAGGACCAAAGAACAAAGACAAAAAGTCCTTCAGAGATTTGCTCATTTTTGCTTTGTTTAGGAGAAAATCGCAAAACAATAAACGAAACAAGTTTTCATATTTGTACTTACTCATTTAAATATTCAATGGACAAAAATTGTCATTGGGAATTGTTTCGAGAAACCTTTTACTAAAATTCATTCTTTTGATGCAGATATAGTTTTTGTGTACGATTTCTGCAACGGTAATGCTTTAGAAGCGGCGCGAGAGTATGCACGTCTATTCAGAAATACACGAGTGCTTAATCCACGAGTCTTTCTGTTGACTTTTAATAGACAACGAGAGACCGGGTCATTCTTACTTCATAGTGAAGGCGACCAATACCAGGCTGCATTAAGAGCAGATCGTCGGTGAAGAAATGGAGTCCAACGGCTGTATTAGAAATATCACAGCAGCCAATATGACAAACATTGATAGGTGATAATCCCAACCCATTCCATCTTCAAATATTGCACAATTTATTATTTCAAATTATGCAAAGATATTGAATTTTAGTAATTGGTTCCTTTCTATAGGGAAACCTTGAAAAAAAAAAAATCAGTCCCGTAACAGGCCACAAGGGCCCAGAGGGGCAGATACTGTAGAGGTATCCGATTCTTGACCATACGGCACACTAGGGAGATAGTGTGGTCAATACTATGCTCCAGCCGCCTGATTTTTCCCTTTGCAGGTACCCATTAATTTATTAACTAATTAATTAAAGGCTGGGTGAGCCTAGGGACGATCTGGGACCCCAAATCCAACCATCGAACGACGGAACTAGAAGAAAAAATCTTTAGTGCACGCTCGGGTTTTGAACCTGGTCCTCCAGTTCATTAGTCAACTTTCATTAGAAAGTTTATTCGGGGTCAATTAACTCAAGAGAGCAATTAAGAGACCGAATCATAGATCAAGTGCACCAGATATCATCAGAACAGTGTTTAGCTGCAATTTGTCAAGTCAGTGCTGGATGTAATGATGACTTTTCTGTAAGAGGGCAACATTTAATAATTAAAATAAGTAGATGATAACATAAACAAAATGTAAATAAATAAAATGACTCAGTCTCTTGTAGTCTATTCAAACTTAACGAAAAGACTCTTCGATTAAGCACTCTTCTATTTGCGAATCGCCGCGCACCACATCTAAGGCATTACTGTTGGAGAAACCGTAGACGAAAACAATATCAGCGTCAAGGGATTAAATTTTAGTAATTGGTTACTTACAATTCCCAATGACAATTGTTTTTCATTGAAAATTTAAATAAGTAAGTACAAAAATGAAAACTTGTTTCGTTTATTGTTTTGCGATTATCTCTGAAACGAAGCAAAAACAAGCAAATCTTTAAAGGACTTTTTTTGTTAGTTTTTCGGCCCCCTACGCGCTCCTGAAGTTTTGCCATTTAAAACCGGGACACCCTGTATATTCATATATATATATATATATATATATATATATATATATATATATATATATATATATATATATATATATATATATATATTCTCCTTTATGCTCTACATTTAGAATGTAATCATAAAGAATAGAAATATTAATATGTAATCAATTACATGCTATGTACATTTGTCATGTACGGCACATGTAGAAAATAAAAATAAACTCCCTTCCTTAAGGGTTACTTAGGGAAGGAAATAAATAAAATATATATATATATATATATATATATATATATATATATATATATATATATTGTGATTATATTTTATTTTGTTACATTAAAAATTAAAAGTTTTACATTCAAAATTAACAGAAAATTCTGAAAATGCAAAAGACTCATTCGTATGTTAAAATCATTGCAGGGATAGGCAAATATTATTCTGTTATAATGTCTAGCAGCTTATACAGGTACCACTGGTTACCGGTTGGACACTCCCGCCAAGAAACTTTTTCAGTTAGTAGGAAGCTCTTGTCTAGTTCAGTTCTAATGAAGCTCTTGTATCATGCAGTCAGAATGAATATCTAGCCTCAGTCAGTTGCAATGAGGATCCAGTCCTATACAGTTCGTATGAAGATGCTTTTTGGAGCGAAAGTTGTGCAAAAAAAATCATGACGCTTACGTTTTCAATTTCATATGCTTGCGGGTACTCGTTTTATAGGTTTCTTAATGCATAAAAACGAATGAAACCATTTTTAAAGTGATATCTTTAACCGTTTTCGAGAAACATTGAAACACTTACTTTTCTAAACTAATTTTCTGTTTGGGTAGCCAGAAACAATTAATTCAGTTGGAACTTGTTCCAGACGTTTGATATTCATCTACTTTATGAAAGGTAAGTTTTGGTTCCATTTGGAGTTAAGGAAGTACTAGAAATAAAATATTTCATTAACAGGCATGAAACGTTTTGGGAGTTTTGTATATTTTCTAAAATACCTCGAAAAGTGGAAATCGTGGTAAGTGGAAGGGGACCATTCGAAATCTTACTTATCCCTAAATGGATACTTTGTACGCTTGGGACTTAAGCTAACTCCACATGTAAAAATCAAGTGATGTCAGATCAGGGTATTTTGTTGGCCAATGCTCAGGTACAAATCTTCCAATCTATATTTTTCAGAAAAAGGTCATAAAAAGCACTTAAATTTAACCGCCCAGGTAGGAAAACGGGCTGCTTTATGTACTGCTTACATATTCCTAACCACACGATCACACTGAACTGATAATGGAAGTGGTGTTCACTCATACCATGTGGATTAGCTTATTATTTATAACGAACTGGCTCAATAAACACCCTGGAAGATGGATTAGGAGATTTGAACCTGTTATCCCCTGATCTGAAGTCACTTAATTTTTATGTGTGGGATTGGCTTAAGTCTCAAGTGTACAAGGAAACCATTTAGGACATAAACCACCAGACAGCAAGGATTCATGAATTATTTGTGGAAATGAGAGCTAACCATCATGAGATTGGAAGGACCATGATGAGATCAGCGGTGTGTTCTGCAAGGAGGCCAGTTGTAAGAATGTTTATAATCTTCAATGTATTATTTATTTTTTATTTTTTTATAATTAAACTTTTATGTAAGACTTACTAATATCATTAAATATCAATTTCATCAAGAATAATTTTCATTTATTTCTGGTAATATCACAAAAATAAACATCAAATTACTTTTATTTATTTGATGTTTTTTCACTCTAGAATTCCAATTACATTATGAAATTGATAGATAATCTCGATTCTGAGTATACCGTAGGAAACCTGGTTAAATTTTACGATTTTAGTGAGAATCGGCAGTCTGTAGGATTTTTGTTGGAAGAGGAGTTATTTTCAAAAAGTTGTGCTAACCAGAAGCTTTTATGAATTTCTAATTTTTAAATTGATATTACGGTTGGACTAAGATAATTTTGAACATTTAATCTTGTGCATTAGTCTTAAGGAAAATTTAATGATAATTTAAAAAATTTAATGAATCGCTTAAAAAATGCGTAAAAGCAGACATAATTAGAGTTGTACAACAAAAAGCACGGTTATTCTAAAAATCCTTTAAAACGGTATATGCCTGGAGTGCAGTGAGATAGAAATGTGCGGTTGGTGGTGTTTTTACATTTTTCACCCTGTTTGAAAAAACCACTGTTGACGCATAATTTGAGGCTGTCAACAAAATATTGAAAAGATATGGGGCTGTGCGGTTCTATAGAGGACCAATTATTTATTATTTATTAATAACCCGTACGATATAAAAAATTCTTACGATCTTATTTCAAAATTATCTAATTTCACTGTACCCCCCGGACATATCCTGATCTCATTTGATGCCACATCCCTTTTTACCAACGTCCCTCTAACAAAAACGTTAGAAATTATCCAAAATAATTGGTCCTCTATAGAACCGCACAGCCCCCTATCTTTTCAATATTTTGTTGACAGCCTCAAATTATGCGTCAACAGTGGTTTTTTCAAATACAACGGACAATTTTACCAACAAATCGAAGGGTTAGCTATGGGAAACTGCCTTGCTCCAGACTTATCCTCGATCTTTCTTACTGACTTACTCAACACTTTCGTCCCACTGTTCCCCCAGGACATATCTTTCATTTGCAAGTATGTAGATGACCTCCTGCTAATTATCAACCCCGATAGACTAACTGACATACTAGACTGCTTCAACTCCTATCATCCCAGACTACAATTTACGGTGTAGACTGAACAAGACCAACAACTCCCCTACTTGGACGTTCTACTTATCAGACAGACTGACGGCACTATCATCACAAACTGGTATACTAAACCTACTTATTCTGGACGTTTACTCAATTTCCACTCTTCCCATCCTTACCACATGAAAATCAATGTAGCACGGAACCTTCTTCGCCGCGCCCTCTCCTTATCCCACAATGAAAACTGGAATAGAGCTACCGAAATATTAACACTGAATCAATTCCCCCCAACCTCATAAACCGGCTTGTAAAACAAATAAAATCCCAATCCTTCAATGCCACCTCCCCCGAATCCTCCCTCCAGATATTTCGTTCCCTGACATACACACCAGGACGGACGGAAAAACTCACAAAGACTTTAAAAAAAGCCCTCCCGTCACTAAACTTTGGGTTAAAAACCACTAACAAACTTACTACATTGTACACCAAACTCAAAGATCCCCTTCCCTATGACTACTCCACCCACGTTGTTTACCAAATACCCTGCCAAACCCCCTCCTGTAATGCTGTATACATAGGTGAAACCAAAAATTATATTCACTCCCGCATAACACAACACAAACGGACAATAAAAAACAAAGAAATCCACAAATCCGCCCTCGCAAAACACGCCATAACTAAAAAACACACTTTCAACTTTGACGACACTAAAATACTTTCCACAGAACGAAACACCAAAAAGCGACAGATTTCCGAATGTGTCCACATTAACTTAAACCCCAATAACATTAATAACAAACAAAACATCTCCCCTGCTTACTCCTCCGTCTTCCATAAATTGTCCTGACCTCCTTTTTTATCTTTGTTCCCAGGCTCCAGACAATTTCTCTACTTGTGTGTCCCAAAGCTCTTAGCACCTTTTACAACCTCCTTTACAACCCGCTTTTACAACCCAGCAATTGTACCTCTTTCATCTGCACCGATTTGCCGCCCCCCCCCCACCCCTTTTTCATAACTATAAAGACCACCGGTGTAGTTGCTGTCGTTCATACTTCTACCATGGTTACCTAAGTTGTCCTCGAGGTCTTCCTCCCTCCCCCCTAGGCATTCTCTAGTGGTATGTATCTATATATTAATTGTTATAAATTGTATTCACTTATAAAATAGATTTTGTTTTTCACTACATAAAAAATGTGCGTTGTTTTTTACTGTTTAATTTTTTTTTGTGCTGTTTTTACAGCAAGTTCTACATGCTGTTTTCTTTCCAACTACCGTATTTTCCTTGTTTTTAAAAATAAGATTGGTTAAAATTTATTGTATTGATATATATACTCCGCTCATTTCTGCCTGTCTTTTACTTACTACTTGTACATTTTCTTTACTTATAAGTTGTATATATTTTTTAGCTGAAGAAGGCTGCCATTGTTGCAGTCGAAACGTCCAAAATACAGATTTCTTTTTGAAAGTCTGACGTTTTTCTCCTAGCCGAATCCCAACTATACCTGTCTTGGAATTATTTTTGAAGTTATTAATTTTTAAAGATTTGAAATTTTATGAAAAAGTGTCATATTTTGGCACCTTTAGATGCCTGTAGGCTCGTAACCAGTGATGATATTAACCTAGGACTGGTCTCATTTTAAAGCTGTTGAATGGGGCTTTAATATGATATGCCACAAAATAGGGGTTACAATTTTAAAAAAGTTAAAAATTTTAAAATGAAATTTTAAAATTTAAATTTCTCAAAAAGTGGCAATTTTAAAAATTCCAAAAAAATATCAAATATAGTTTGTCATGTCTTAATACATATAGAAAAATAGTGCGTACATTGGACAGACTAAAAGCCCAGTAAGAAAACGTATCAACAACCACAAAAACGATGTCCGGAATAAAGACATAAAGACAGCTTTAACTAGACATGCCATCACAGACGGACATGACTTTGGTTTTGACCTATACTCCATCCTTTCCACTGAATCCAACGAAGACAAACGCCTCCTTTCCGAATCAATTTTTATCCACCTAGAAAATAACCCAGTTAATGACAAAATTGACAAAGAAGTCATCTCCTCTACCTACTCCAACATCTTCCATTTATTAAAAACTCCATCCTAATCCCCTATACCGCCTGCAATATAGCCCTTTATACCTGCCTCCCTTTCCATTAACACAACATTTTATGACTTTATGACCCCTTACTGTACTTCGCCGCTCTTTCTTTCATCTTCTATATTCTCTGTCCATTGGGTGGTCCAGAACCCCCCCCCTCACCCACTCCTTTCTTCCTATGTTTCCCTGTATTAACTGTCAGAAATGATCCCGCATTTGTGAGGAATAGTTCTCTATCTTCCCATCGGTAAGCCCATAGTGTTATTCTTATATCTAATCTAATATGTAATCTGTTATTCTTATATCTGTTTTCCTAATAATCCAAACACTTCTAGAGCACATTGTTCTTCTATATATTATGTTCTAGTATTTTATGTTTTGTCTTTTTCCATAAATATTTGTATATATATATGTATGTATATATGTATGTGTATTTGTGTATGTAGGCATATATATTGTAATGATATAAAAGGGGGTGCTCTAGAAAGAGTCAGTTTCTGGCATAGCAAAGTGTAGCATTCCTATTCAAAATAAAGGCTAAGTTATATTTCATAAGTCCATCACAAATATTCTCCTTTGTCAATTAATTAAATAATTAAAAGAGTAATAAAAGAGATATCCATTGGCAGTGCTTAGTTTGGCAGTATTTATTTTTTTTTTTAAAAAAAAAGGTAGTGTTAAATAAAAGAAGTGTCCAAATATCTCGGCTAGGAGCGATAAGGTATACAAGTTCTCAAGAAGATAAGAATAAACGTGCTTTCAAAAAACGCACTTTGAACATCCAGGGAGCAATCACTGAAGTCAGACACCCTTGGCGTGGTGGGAGTAACGCCTCTATAAAAAGGGCCTTCCCCCACCACTCGTTCTCATTTCAACGCCAGCCAAGGGCCAGAGCACACCCATTCAACCACCAGAGGCTGAGGACCGAGCCTCGCTGCAGAACCAGCTGGCCAGCCGACACCAAGCACTTCACCTGGACATGATGGCCAGACACAACTCCAAGATCTAGCAGCCGACCATCATTCTCCTCAACATAACTACAACCAGTCTGCCTCTTCACTTCCAGAACATCATCCGTAAAATAAGCTGAGTATAACTCACTAACTGCCAATCTTCAATTAAAATTTAAAAGCTATCTAAAATTTCATAATGGCCAATATTTATATTTTAATATATAAGTTAATATTTTAATTATGTTCTAATTTTTCTTAAATAACCCAACATTGATACAATTATGTGAGTCAAGCAATTTTTCTTTTTTATATTAATTTTATATCACAGCCATGCCAAATCTTAAATTATATCTTTTATTCAATATAAGTCAATTATTTCCAACT
Source organism: Gonocerus acuteangulatus (assembly GCA_946811695.1). Classification (NCBI taxonomy): domain Eukaryota; kingdom Metazoa; phylum Arthropoda; class Insecta; order Hemiptera; family Coreidae; genus Gonocerus; species Gonocerus acuteangulatus. The sequence continues at coordinate 114,889,786 of OX328125.1, forward strand.
CTATTTTATTTATAATGAACCTTTCCCCTGGTATTTAATATGGTCTCAACACATAAAAGGACAGATGGTAAGAAGTGGTTCTAATTATATATTTCTCATGCTTTTCTTTCAGGAAATTTATTAAATTAATTCAATTATTCAAACGGTTTTATTCATAAGTCCGTATTTGGTGAGTTTAGTAATTTTAAATGAACCCTGAGATATAATGAAAAAATAATATAAACTTTTCTAAGTCAACTTTTCCTATAATAACTCTTAAATATAATTCAACTTTCTTTTTCTTACCCCCCCCAAACACCACAATATATATATATTTATATATATATATATATATATATATATATATATATATATATTGCGGTGTTTTGGATTCGACAAGAATAAGAAAATGAATTATATTTAAAAATTTTTAAAGAAAAATTGACTGGATAGGGTCTTATTACATTTTCATTATATCTCAGGGTTCATTTAATATTACCAAACCCACCACATACGGATTTATGAATAAAACTATTATTTATTTAATTTGAATAATTAAATTAATTTAATCAAATTTCCTGAAAGAAAAGCATGAGAAATATTAAATTAGAACCACTTCATACCATCTGTCTTTTTAGCACTTTCCTCCGAAGGAAAGTAGCTATTGAGGTTGGACTCATGACGGAATTATTGAAAAATTTCTTCAAATCTTTATCGATCCTACCTAGTAGACACCGAAAATGACCCCCGTTAAAATTTATATATATATATATATATATATATATAAATATATATATATATATATATAAATATATATATATATATATATATATATATATATATATATATATGTCTGTTAACACGATAGCGGCCAGAGTTTTTGTTTTTTCGTCACGAAACTTGGTATATAGCATTCAATTAGCAAACGATTGAACGAGTTCGTTAACCACCAAAGTCGGTCCACCAGAAGGGGGGGTTTACCCCGAACCCATAACACTAATTTGACTATGTCAGCCGTAATATTTGTTATATTTTAACGAAACTTGGTATTCGTTGTGTTAATATATAGAGAAAATTGAGATATAAAAATTAACTAAATCGGTTCATTAGAAGGGGGGGGGGTTTACTCCGGACCCACAATACCAATTCGCCACTACCAGCCGTGATTTTTGGTATATTTCGACGAAACTCGGTATTCGTAGTGGTAATCTACAGGTAAATAGGTGTTGTAAAAATAAACTAAATCGGTTCATTAGGAGGGGGGGGTTTACTCCGGACCCACAATACCATTTCTCCACTACCAGCCGTGATTTTTGGTATATTTCGACGAAACTCGGTATTCGTAGTGGTAATCTACAGGCAAATATGTGTTGTAAAAATAAACTGAATCGGTTCATTAGAAGGGGGGGGTTTACTCCGGACCCAAATTCCTATTATACTCATACCGGTCATAATTTCTGCTGTATTGTAACGAAATGCGGTATACGTCGTGGGTAACTCATGAGAAAGAAGTGTTGTAAAAATGAGCTGAATCGGTCAATCGGAAAGCGGGGGTTTAATTTGTAATATATTTCAATAGAAAAGCCCGCCAGACGTAGGCTCACAAAGCCTCCGCAAGGAGCGCTTTCTACCACTAGAGTGACTGTATCCTGTTCCTGCGTTAGATGAAAATACGATAATATGAGGTTTTTTGTATTTATTACGTAGTGTAATAGGTACCATGTGTAAACATAACTCTGGAAGCAAATTAATAATTGATCAGTTACTCATTACAAATTTATAAGAGAACTATTCATGTTTTTATTTTATTTATGTAGGATATTTTAAGCAAATTGTTCTGGAAAGCAGCAAATTCTGAGGAAAGTGCTTAGTTATGCAGCTCCTGCGTGACGGACTTTTATGTGTTGAGACCACATTAAATACCAGGAGAAAGGTTAGTAAATAAAATAGAGTTGGAAACAATTGACTTATATTGAAATAATATATAATTTATGGCTGTGATACTAAATTAAATATATAAAATAAAAAAAAAAGAAAAGGTGCTTGACTCACATAATTGTATCAATGTTGGGGTATTAAAGAAAAATTAGCACATAATTAAAATATTTAACTTATATAATAAAATATAATTATTGGCCATTATTGAATCTTTGCTAGCTTTTATATTTTATATTGAATTTACTTGAGCAGTGACAGTTATTTTATTATTGAGTTATACTCAGCTTATGATGCAGATGGTGTTCTGGAAATGAAGAGGCCGACTTGTAGTAGTTATGTCGGCATGTTGAGGAGAATGATGGTCGCTGCTAGGTCATAGAGTGAAGATGAAGTGGCTGCCGGCTGATGGGAAGTGTGTGGGCGCCGCCCGTGGATGCTGCTATCTGTGTGCTCTCGCCCTTTGCTGGCACTGGAATGCGATCGAGAGGGGGGGAGGCCCTTCTTATAGGCGTTACTCCCACCGTACCAAGGGACTCCCGGATGCGGCCCAGACACACAGGTGTTCAAAAGGAAACACCTTTGCTCTTATCTCCTGGGAAACTTGTACTTTTCTATGCCTTATCGTTCCTAGCCGAGACATTTTAAATCCTTTTATATTTCACACTTCCTTTTTAAAAATAAACACTGCCAAGATAAGAACTGCCAATGCTAAACCTTTTATTATAACTGCTTTCTTTTTCAATTATTTAGTTGTTAGACAAAAATAGTATTTGTGCTGGACTTACTGTATAGGAATAGTTACTCTGCTATGCCAGAAACTGACACTTTCTAGGGCACCCCCTTTATAGATCATTTTAATATATATTAACAGAGGTCATTTTTGGTGTCTAGTAGAGTATCTAGAAATAAATATTAAAAGGCTTACCTCTGAACTGATGACCCTCTAACGGAATATCCAGTGATTCCTCCTCCTTGATCTGGACGTAACGCTCAATTCCTGTTAAACATATTTATACAATACAATAAGAAACATGCATCCCAATAAAAAAGGGGGTAAAACTGAAGGAGAGCGTCCTTAGCACCGATTTTCCTCAAAGTTTGCACTATAACGTATTTTGATGCGCTAAACACAAATCCGTTAAAAAAAAAAGTTGCTCTCAACTAGGAAAGAAGTTATTAAGCACTAAAGTTCACTGTTTGGAGGTTATAAAAGACAACAAGCGTAAACATGTGCAATAGTCCTTAATGGAGAAGTAGAATTGAAATTTAGACTCACCTGTCGTAGCTGACCTGTCATAAGCTGTCGCTTTTGGGATACGTGCTAAGCGTTTCCGCTCGCTCAAGAAGGTATCATAACCCTAGTCAATCCAACTCATAGAAATTAATAGAATTCTATTAATTTATGCGAGTTGGATTGACTAGGGGTTTGATATTTTTTTTTTCCACAATTGATAGAATTACTCAAAATTTTGTTTTGTATTAAAAATTTGAGTAATTCTTCTCGATTGTGGATAAGAATTATGAAGTTGTGTTACTTCATTTTTTATTTAACACTTTTCCAAAAAACTATATCAATAATAAGGTAATTAGAGCTTAGAGAGAATTAGAGGAGCTTAGATGGAACAAATTATAAAAGCATTAGTTAATTATTAAGGGACTGCTGTTACATAATACTTTTCAGGAGCAAAACAAGAAATTTGAAGAATGTTTCATTATTTAAAAAATGTTTCTGAATAAATAAGTATTGGTAAATTTTAATAATTGATGGTAAATATCAAGTACACTTCTTTATTAAGGGCTATTGCGCATGCGCGTGTTTACAAGTACGTTGTTTATGCGATCTTTTGTAACCTCCATAACAGTGAACTTTTTTTAAAATAACTTCTTTCCTAGTTGAGAGCAACTTTTTTTTTTTTTTTTTTTTTTTTAACGGATTCGTGTTTAGTGCATCAAAATACGTTATAGTGCAAACTTAGAAGAAAATCGGTGCTGAGAATGCTCTCCTTCAGTTTTACCAAAAAGGGAAACTTCCAATTCACATAAAAACACAGAAGAAGAAATATTTGTTCAAGAATAAAATATAAGTACATTTAGTGTCAAGTACCTGAAGTGGAAGGATAAACATCTTCTTCTTTAATACATACCGCTGCAGTATTGAGATTGTAAGCATCTGTTAAACCAAATAAACATTATTATAATACGGACCATATAGAGGTAACCAATACATGCTCAATAAGTAATGGTAGTGAGCTTGTACTGGTACTCAGAATATATTAATAAATTCAAAATATATTTAAAGCAAATTTATAATCAGCAAACAATACAATGATCGAGAAACCAATTATTCAAAGCGAGCCTGACCCTGGATTATCAGGAGTGCTCAGTTAGTTTCAGAGAAAAATTATCCTTACTTCGATTCCCTTCACAACTAACAAAAAAGTGCTATATTTTGAAGGAATTTTTCTTTCTCACCAGGTTTTAGTTATTCTTTATGAATTAATGCAAGAGAGGATGGGTATTGGTGAGCCTCTTAGTTTTTCCAAATATCAAATATTAATCATTATCTGTACCATACAAGTCCTTAAATAAATTTATGAGTTTTCCTTCATATAAAATTGGAGAACCTGAGTTATTTGTTTTTATATATATTTAAGTAAGAGATTTTAATATAATGCAAAGCTTATGAATCACTGTATTATAAACTCAGCAATAAACAATTAGAAATAGCAAATGAATTACCTGATGTTGATGGGTAAACTTCCTCAATCACACCATTACCTTCATTAATAAAGATTCCTAAAATATTCCCAGCAGTTTCAGTTCCTGAACATTAAAACAATCCACAATTATATTGAGATGTTTGTGCTGCAATGAACACAAGATTGGTATTCAAAGAAACATATAATAATTATCAGCAATAATTTAAACACAAAATCTGCCATGTTATAATACATTTATTATTAACTACGAATTTTAAGACGGCATAACTATAGGTTACCACCCTTTTGTAGCCTGGATAGGGCTTGATGCCTTTTCTTATTTTCTAAAGAAAAGCCGCCACGCCTAGTGGGAATCGAACCCCCCCCCCTGGGTCTGACTAGTATTTAACAAAGTGTATTACTTTAATAGGTGGAAGGACATGAATATATAAAACGTTAAATTCTCATAATATACTTTTTTTTGTTTGTGTGTTGGATTTAAGGCATGTCAACCTTTGAGGTCATTAATGCTAGATATATAATATATTTTATTTATCGCTCTACATGTTTTGCATTCCGTGACGCATCTTCAGGAGCAACGTAATTATACATAAATATTCCAAGGAACACCTGCTACAAGTAGGGATGCATCCATGAGTGGCAGGCTCATATTATTCATGTACAATAAGTTGCTCCTGAAAAGGCGACACGGGACACAAAACATAAGAAGATGAAGAGTTATATATATGAATAACCTTACGCCTATTAAAATAATATATTGAAAGAAAATTAGTCACAATTTTATAATAGAGAGTGTAGGTATAAGGAAATTAATTATGTTAATATTATCGTTATTGTTAAATAAGATGCACATGCGGAGGAAATTTCGGTGCCACAATGTCAACACCATGTCCAGGCTGATAGTCCGTCGGCCCGTGACATTTTATGCAACGATTTTTAAGATTCTTCATTTTTTCACTATTGATTGTACAAGTCTTAACTAGAACAGTACCACTTGTCAGCTGGCTAGGTAGCGGTGGGTTTGGCTGCGGGGGCATTGCAAACTTCGGAAAAATATGAAAATGTGAAACGATTTTAAGATTCATGAAATTTCTTGGAGAGACACCTTATATTATACAATAATCATTGGCACTTGTCAGCTGGCCGGCCAGCGGTGGACTGCTTGTCAGCTGGGGGTCTAAACTTGGCAAAAATACGAAATTCTGAAACGCTTTTAAGATTGCTGAAATTTTGGTGGTTACTAGTATTTGTAGTGAGATTAACAAAAAACATTGTCAGCTGCTCATATCTTGGTGGAAAACCTGTAAGCTGGGGGGGTATAAGCGCTGAGCACATGGCGCGCGCTCCGCTTTATACCGCCAGCTGACAACTTTTCCACCCACATATAAGCAGCTGACAATTTGTTTTGTCAATCTTATTACGAATACTACCTACTAACAAAATTTCAAGAATCTTAATATAGTTTTTGACTATTTAATAGCGAAAGCATGCTTATATTGATTACAACTTCTGAATATATTGATTGTAAATGAATATTTTTATTATCAACGTTAAAATATATTATGTATTTGCATTAAGGTAAGATGAAAAAATATATCATTTATTTGTATAAAATACATAGCACATAAAAAATTTTTGCCTGTGAATGCGTGAAAATCAGGCAACGCTTGGCACAGTGTTTCGCCTAATGTTAAAAATAAGTTATTATTATCTAAATAGTTTGGTTTGTTCACGTTCCCATATTCATCCAAATTTTAACATCTAATGGCAAACAATTACCTCCAGTAGTTGAAATGATTGTTCGAGATCAGTAATTCACTGAAGATATTAAAATTATTCATTTTCTTTGCTTTATTAATGTTTCATCATTTTTTCAATACCAATAATTAGTATTTTCACATGAGAGACAGCAGGATGACCTCACAAACGCTACAAATATCGAAAGTAATGATTCTGAAGGTGAAGAGTCAGACTTTCTTTTTATTAAAAAGTTTTATTAGGTAACTATTATTATTATAAATAAATTATATAATAATTTTTACAGTATTTTATACAAATAAATAATATATTTTTTCTTCATACCTTAATACAAATCTATACAAATAATACAATTCTAACGGATCGCTGTCTGTTTCTGGAAGATGGGGAAAAATACTATTGGGGACCTTTATCAATGCAATAGTACCCAAAACAATGATTTTTAAAATTTTTGCCTGCTTGTCTGTTTATCTGTGCGCGCTAATCTCAGAAACGGCTTATCCGATTTAGTTGCAGTATTCACTAACATATTGTGGTACGTTTCACTTAATATTTAGTGTTTGTTTCATGCGAATCGGTACATAAATAAAAATGTTATGCCAATGTAAAGAATCACGTGCAGCATTTCATGAAATATCGTTAATTCGATACACACCAGAGGATATTTTTATCGAAACTTTGTATATAGTATTCTCTTAGCAAATGATTTAACGAGTTCCTTAACCAGAAAAATTGGTTCATCTGGAGGAGGGGTTTACTCCGGACCCAAAGTCGCTCGGACGAAACTCGATATGCGTTTGTGGAAATATTAATAGAAAAATATGTTGTAAAAATAAAGTAAATCGGTTTATTAGGAGGGGGTTTATTCTGGACCCGATTTACCAACTTACCACTACTAGCCGTAACCTATCTTCACATATAATAAAATTCTAACGGTTCGCTGTTTGTACATGCAAGATATATGAGTAAAAATACTATTGGGGGCCTTTATCAACGCAATTGTACCCAAAACAATGATTTATAGAATTGTTGTCTGTTTGTCTGTATGTTTGCTGTGTCAGACACTCTATACACACTACAGTTAAACAATCCTTAAGAGGTCTAGAGCTTCTTTTAGCAATCCTAGCAGCCTGTATGGTTGATCCCCGATGGCTATACCTCTAATATCGAGTAGGTATAAATCTACTGTAAAGTAGATTGAAAAAAAAAATACCTATACGACGATGTTTAAAATCTAAAATAAACAAACAAGAACCTTCCAGTTTAACTCCTCTGGATCACGGATGGGATATTGAAGATAATATATAAACCTGTAAATGGTTTGACGGCGAACAATTCCGTCGAGTAGTTGATATGATTATTCGAGGTCAGCAATTCACTGAAGATATTAAAACTATTTATTTTCTATGCTTCATTAACGTTTAATCATTTTATCAATAACAATAATTAGTATTTTCAGCTGAAAGACACCAAGAAGAGGATGACCGCACAATTACTGCCGGGGGGGGTTGATGATTCTGAAGGTGCAGAGTCAGAATCAGAAAACGATTGACTTTCTTTTTATTATTATATTATTAAGTGTCTTTAGTATACTATTATTATTATTATGATTAATTGTATAATACTTTTTTATTACCAATACAGTATTTTATACAAATAATTGACATATTTTTTCATCTTACCTTAATGCAAATACATAATATATTTTAACGTTGATAATAAAAATATTCATTTACAATCAATATATTCAGAAGTTGTAATCAATATAAGCATGCTTTCGCTATTAAATAGTCAAAAACTATATTAAGATTCCTGAAATTTTGTTAGTAGGTAGTATTCGTAATAAGATTGACGAAACAAATTGTCAGCTGCTTATATGTGGGTGGAAAAGTTGTCAGCTGGCGGTATAAAGCGGAGCGCGCGCCATGTGCTCAGCGCTTATACCCCCCCCCCCCCCAGCTGACAAGTTTTCCACCAAGATATGAGCAGCTGACAATGTCTTTCGTTAATCTCACTACAAATACTAGTAACCCCAAAATTTCAGCAATCTTAAAATCGTTTCAGAATTTCGTATTTTTGCCAAGTTTAGACCCCCAGCTGACAAGCAGTCCACCGCTGGCCGGCCAGCTGACAAGTGCCAATGATTATTGTATAATATAAGGTGTCTCTCCAAGAAATTTCATGAATCTTAAAATCGTTTCACATTTCCATATTTTTCCTATGTTTGCAACGCCCCCGCAGCCAAACCCACCGCTACCTAGCCAGCTGACAAGCGGCACTGTTCTAGTTAAGACTTGTACAATCAATAGTGAAAAAATGAAGAATCTTAAAAATCGTTGCATAAAATGTACACGGGCCGACGGACTATGATTGTAGCATCTGGCTGTAGAGCTGCGATGGACGCTCACTCCATAGCTGAGTGTCCTAAAGAAGCTTCTTAATCCGCTGCGCCTCGGATTCACCAAAAAGCACAATTAGCCGCTCACGCAGCTGCTTGTATGGATCTTCGGAGTTGCCAGTGAGTAGTTCCGCCACCTGCGTCAAGACGTCCAGCTCAAGCCCAGCCACGACGGCTTGAAATTTAATTTGTGAAGACGTCACCCTAGATATAGCAAAATTTGCGTCTACTTGCAAGAACCATAACGTGGGGTTTGATTTATAAAATCCGAGTAGACGCGACATGGGGCCTGTGAAGGCAGATATGTCCGGCTTGAATTGCTCCTGGTCATCTGGCATGCTGATAATTTAATTAAAACAAAAAACACTATCGAGATATATAAAGTACTATAATATATGCGCCTGCTCACCAAATGATAAATAGTTTAATGATGTTATGTCGGGTACCTACTGTTGGGGATATTAATTGTCTGTATATTGGTCAGAAGGTCCCAACAAACAATAAATAAATAATAGTTGTGAGCATGTAATAATAAATAAAATAAAAAATGTATTACTCTTGAATAAATAAAATACTAAAACTTAACTGTTATCAATAAATAAAAATATAAGACTACTGTCAATAAATTAAATAAATATATGATCATAAGTAAAAAATTGTTCATAAATTAGAATAAGAGTTGAGTGGTAAGGTATGACACCACTTAGGCTGATGTGTAGATCTCCAAGCGGAGAGTTGGCAGCCAAGACCATGGATCTCGCTTGTACCGCTTGTACCGAGTAAGGTAACTTAGGGATATCACAAACTGCTTAGAATCTTGTAAAATGTTCAGTACTTGCAGGAAATCCCAGTGCACCGAGATGTTGAGCAGGTTTCAGTGGTTTTCTGCAAGTAGCAGAACACAAAATGCTAGGGGGACGGCACTTGGCTTGATCTGCTAAGATGCCATATCCTCCGGTTATCTGCTAACTATCTGGACACTAACTAACTCTAAAAACTATTCCCACGGGAAACCTCCATTGAAACTTTAGTGCAGCCAGCTTTTTTTCCCAGGGAAAAATATAATTTAAAATATACAGAAGAAAGAGAAAACCAAAAACCTGTGGACAGACTTTGGGCAAACATTCATAGTTTAAATCGCAACAACTATATGAATACGGCGCAAATGGCCAAGTTGTAGATGCCCCGTAAAAAAAAAAAAAAAAAAAAAAAAAAAAAAAAAAAAAAGGACAACTATATGAATAATTCACAAGACATCTTTATGAATGAAAGAACTGGATGCTGCACATCTAAGAGGCAACAGCACATGGGAAAGAACAGGGCCGCCACATGGGGGGGGACAACCGGGTAAAGTTGTCCCGGGGCCGGGTCGATCCTCGCTAATTGGAAAAAAGTACTGAAAGTGACCTTTGAAGCACCGATTGTCGGCTTTTATTCTCATTTTGCTCAAGACTCAAGATGAAAATGATTTTAAAATGCCCTATAGCAAAGTACTAGAATTTTCATTCCGGCTCTGAGAAGTGCGGGCCCCTGATCTGGTCTCTGGTCCCGGGCCTGGCTCTGAGATGTGGTGGCCCTGGGAAAGATTAGGTTTGACAAATGGAAGTAGAGGCTTGTATTTATTCTGTTCGAGAAAGAAATATGGCCACAACAATTTGATCACTAGACTAACAGGATAAGTAATTTCTCTTGGTCTACTATCAGCATATACACAGAGGCAATGTTTAACAGATAAAAAATATATAATAGTCCCTTCTAGTATTTAAGCATAGAATAAGGTGTAGTTTCTAAGGCCAGCTCCAGGATTCAATCCCTAGGGCCTGGAGCTCCTATGTACATACTAATGTACATTAGGAGGGTGGAGGAAAAAAAAAGATAAAATTAACAATTCTGTTGTTCAAGTCACACTCCATTAGCTGTATTTTGAGAGCCTCAGGAAACTAATTTCAAGTAGTGACTGAGCAAATGAACAGTTGCCATCTTGAATAATTTTAAGAAGAACAAGCACAAGTTTTCTTTATTTTAAGTATTTCATTGTTTTATATTAACAATTCGAATTATTTAAAACACATTTTTATGGATTTACTGAACTAATTCGAGCTCGGAAACCATGATTAAATAAATATGTTTATGATTAGTTACAATTTTTTAACATTGAAAGAAAGAAGTACAACTCATAGTACCTTCATGAAGCCAAGGAAAACATAGTATTGAAGTAAATTCAAATTTGAAACCTACTGTTCAAGAAATTCTAAAAGGTTCAAAGCAAAAAGAAAAGAAAATACTTTAAAATTATTTTAGATTTACGAAGAAACATACCTAGACAATCCATGAAGAAAGATGCAAAATCACAACGCCAGAAAGTAGCTTGGAATTGAAACAGCAATGGCTGCCTTTTCGCACATCGATAGCATAAAGCAGAGTTCGATATCAATCAATTAATGTTTCTGTCGTGAGATCAAACAATTTTCTTTTTAATCGCGATTGATTTCTTCATAGTGAGATAAAATTGAATTTATACGCAAATAAATCCGTTAATTACCATGTGCAATGAATAATAATCGCTATTAACCCTAGAACGCCAAACTCCCTCGGCCTACTCCTTTCTACCAACTATTTGTCATTCAGAAGAACATACTTAAAAAAAAATAATAAAATAAGTAAAAACTCAACTTATGAAATATTCTTTAATAATATCTATATATATGAGATATTCTTTAATAATAAATGTTCCTGACAAAGAAAAAGGGATTGGTTTCTTACTCGGAAAAATTAATGGAATCTTATTAATTTTAGCGAGTTGGAAAGACTAGATTCGCTTTAATTAATATAATTCTATTAATTGCGAGTTGGATTGACTAGAGTTTTGATAGCTTCTTGGGCGAGCGGGAACGCATAGCATGTAATGCTTAATAAAGGTAACATATCCATAAACGAGAGAGAAAGAGAAAAGGAATAAAATATGTTTGTTTTCAAATATCGTTGTTTGTTATCCTTCATAACCTGCTAAAAAGTCAACTTTAATGCTTAATAGCCTTTTTCATAGTTGAGAGAATTGATTTTGATCATATTAACCTTTTTATTAATAAATATTTCTTGCCATTATCTAATATGGATTATAACCGTAGATAACGAGTCAAGTAGTGGTAAATAACCAGCAAAGAACCTATTAGCTAATCAGTAAGCTTATCAGCGAGTACGAGTAACTGTTATAAATCACTACTGCTACTTCAAAAGTAACTGGATGTGGTCTTCGCAAAAAGACCCCAAAATTTCTTTTAAAGTAGACACTGGGTCAGAGGTCGACATTTTACCTCTAAAGTTTAATAAAAAAATAGGGATCGAAAATAAATTAGTTAAATGTTAGAATTTATACCTCTGTGTAGTATCTAGTACATACTTACATGTAGAGCTACCACTTATTTTATCAGTTGTAATGGCGGCGTACCTTCCTTCTCAATGTGGCTTTATACAATATACTTCTTATTAACTTAAATGTTAATGGTATTAATTAATTATGCTTCCATAATCCTTAATTGGTTATGGGCCCAGTCATTTATAATATTGTGACTAGTGAATATTGTGTATAAAGAAAAAAATGAGTTTAAACGTATCACCGGTGGAGAAGCTGGTTGGCCGCGATAACTTTTCCGACTGGAAGTTCGCCATGAAGGCTTATTTACAATTGGATGATCTTTGGAGCGTAATAGAAAAACAAGAGGATCCTGACCCAGCTAAGGACAGGAAGGCATTATCACGAATAATTTTAGGAGTTGATAAGGTAAATTATTCACACATTAAAAATGCTTCGACATCACGAGAAGCATGGTTAAGCGGCCCCTACACGGTCAGTAATAATGACGGTATCAGTAATGTCATTACTATTCAACTCTCGTCATTCCATATCATCATTACAATGTACACCTTACACCGTCATTTCTCGGATCATTTTTAATGTCATTACTTTTCTTCAGTATGCATTGTGATCGCCGTGACAGCAGCATTTTGTTTATAATGGATCCTCGCAAAGTCGCATGTGTAGCTATAATTGCAGCACTAGCCACAAAAAAACGTGTGAAACGTTCAAGGTGGATGAAGGAGTGGCTGAAAAACCGCGAGCAATATTCTCACGTTTTGTTGTTGTCTGAAATTCGGGACTCGGATCCAGATGATTACAAAAACTATTTTCGAATGAATGACACTACTTTTGAAACCCTACTCAATCTAGTTACACCTTTTTTAATTCGAAAAGATACTATTATGAGACAGTGTTTGCCTGTGAAGGAAAGACTGGCAGTTACTTTGAGATACCTTGCCACTGGGAGGAATTTTGAAGATCTCAAATTTTCTGCAGTTATGTCACCATCATCAATAAGCACTGCTATAATTGAAACGTGTGAGGTGCTTATACATGTTCTACAAGATTACATAAAGGTAATCTTATTGGTTACATTACATGAAGGTAAGATCTCTTACCTTCATGTAATCTTATCTTATTACTATTAGGTAAGAAAATAGCTAATGACATGGAGCATCCTCATCTCCCAATAAATAAATAGGTAAGGACATATTTTAGCTAAATATGTTCTTATCTTATTACTATTAGTTAAGAACACATTTTAGGTAAGAAAATAGCTAATGACAAAGAGCAGCATCATCCCCCAATAAATAAATAAATAGGTAAGGACATCTTTTAGCTAAATATGTTCTAACGTAAAATTATGTTCTTATCTTATTACTATAAAGTAAGAACATATTTTAGGTAAGAAAATAGCTAATGACGCGCAGCATCAATATCGCCCAATAAATAAATAGGTAAGAAAATATTTAAGGTAAAAACATATTTTATTTTTTACAATAAATTATTATTGTTGTACATGACATGTTTATTGGTATCTAGCATAATAGTTGCTTACGTTAGGATTTTCATCCTCCAGATCGTGGGGTGATCGTTTATAATTTGGTGAGGAAACAGTTGTAGACGTGTCTATAAATGACAGGGCTTCCTCGTTAATCTTTACAGAGTGTCTGTGTAATGTACCCAGGCTGGCCTCAAATAACACGTCATTAATAGCTTTTTTTGCTAATATACGTTGCTGGGGATCTAATTGGACTAATTTTTCTCCCCAAGCTTTGGCAATTGGTGGAATTGCTGGTTCATTTGCTGAGTTTTCCAAATATGAGCAAGCTTTTTGGAGTAGCTCATTTTGTCGGGCGGTTGATGAATGCTTGATTTTTTTTGCCATGGATGGAGGTGGCCTAGCAGGCTCTGATATTGAGGACCTTGAAGTTGTCGGTAGCACAGAATGACTTTCAGTCTCTATTATTTCATCTTTCCCTTCATAGTTTTGGTCCTGAAAAAAAAAAAAAAAAAAAAAAAAAAAAAAAAAAAAAAAAAAAAAAAAAATCAGTCGTGCAGTATGACATAAGCAATATTTTTCTCATATTGGCAATTTTTTCGGATTTTAAGGCCAAATTGCTCAGGGCACAGTGGGCCGAAACTTTGAAAAAACCTTCATAATTCCTAATCACCCATAGTGCTTGAGATATTAAAGTTAAACTTATGGGGCGTATTTAGGTCGTCAAATCCTAATTTTTTATTTTTTTAAAAATGGGGATTTTAAAAATTTAATTAAAAATGTTTGGATTATGATAAAGGAGGGAGGGGGGAATCAAAAAGATTTTTCTTCTCAGTATGGTCAAGTGACACCTCATTTTAAAGGATTTTAATGCTGAGCTTTTTTTAAAATTTTCTGTGTTCAACAAATTCCTACGAGTTTTAGTTTTAGTATTGTTTTATGTTACAGTTTCCAACAACGTCTGAAGAATGGATTCAAATAGCCAAAGAATTTGGAGACAAACATCAATTTTGGAACGTACTCGGAGCTATTGATGGCAAACATATTGCAATTAAGAAACCGGCTAATTCAGTGTCTCTTTACTACAACTATAAAGGGTTTTACAGCATTGTGTTACTGGCACTAGTAAATGCAAAAAAAGAGTTCATCATGGTTGATGCTGGAATGAACGGGCGAATATCAGATGGAGGTGTTCTTTACTACTCAACATTTGGAGCCCTTTTGCAACAAAACCGTTTAAATACACCAGAACCTGCACCTTTGCCTAATACTACTGAATGTTTCCCATATGTTTTTGTTGGGGATGAAGCATTTGCATTACGTGTTAACCTAATGAAACCTTACCCTGAGAAAACATTGACTCCACATCACTTTGAATTCAACAAAAGATTATCAAGGGCTCGTGTCGTTGTAGAAAATGCATTTGGGATTTTAGCAAGCAGATTTGGGGTTTTTCAAAAGCCTATCTATTTGGAACCGCAGAAGGCAACGACTGTTACTATCGCAAGCTGCTACTTGCACAATTTTCTGGCTAAGGAATCTCAACAGTCATATTTCGCAACAGGAAAATCCGAAACAATAGAATACGATATTGTTAATTTACAAAGTACTCTCAACAGGAATTGTGGCACAGATGCCAAAACAGTACGGGACAGATTCTGCAATTATTACAACAGTGAAGGAAAATCGTAAAAATAATTATTGTATTGAAAGTAAAATGTTGTTAAATGTAATTATAGGTACCCAATGATTGTCTTTTGATTTAATATAATTACTTTTATTTTATTTTCCTTTTAGCTATGATTTATTTATTTTTATTATTTTCTTTTTGTTTCTGTAATTCAATTTAGTATGTACTATTTTCTTTTTTTTTCTGTATTCTCATTAAGTGAAATCATAAAAATGTCTTTACTTATCACAATTAACCAATGTGCTATAAAATTTGTGCAGATTTTAATAAACGATTTATAATTTAAAAAAATGATTGTAATGAAACATAAAATTTAATTAAAATAATGATTGGTTAATGTTACTACTTACTTGTGTTTGTCCAAAATCTGCATTCACCAGTAGCTCAAACTTATTTATAAACTGCAATGAGTAAAATACCCATGATGTTGGTTTGTAAATATCATCAGCACCAGCCCCTGATCTCTTCGAATCTTCAATTTTTTTCAGTTCTTTTCTGTAGTTGCTGCGCAGAGTATTTATTTAGTAGTAGTTTATCCAGCGAAGCATTTCTTTTAGCTTTATTCATGTAATTGGGGTCAGTCGGGTTCCACAGCTCAGGTAGTCCCTCGTACGTGTCAATGAACAATCCAAGAATGGCGTCGTTGTCAACAAAGCAGTCAGGTGCACTTTCACTCTCCATTTTCTTCGGGTTACGTTGGGCACGGCAGCTCGAGAAAGACTGAGTAATGACGCAGCCCTCCCTACACCATCATTACTAATGACAGTATCCCCTCCCTTTCCGGTAATGATGGAGCCGAGATCAGAAAATCCGGATTCGCATCATTACTGCTCGTCATTCCAACTTTGTCCACCTTACACTATCATTATTACTGTCATTTTGATAAGGTAATGTCATTATTACTGACCGTGTAGGGGCCCCTTTAGCGTTGGAACGTGCATTTGAGGACAGTGGATTAACTAGAAGAGTTGGACTTCTTCGAACCCTTGTAACAACTAGACTAGATAATTGTAGTTCAGTTGAAAGTTCTTGTGATACTATTACATCTACAGCTCACAAATTAAATGAAATGGGCTTCAAGCTTGATGATGAATGGATAGGCACATTGTTGTTGGTAGGTTTGTCTGACGACTTTAGGCCTATGATTGTGGGACTTGAAAGTTCAGGTATTAAAATTAATGGTGAATCAATAAAGGTCAAATTATTACAGGAAATAAAACCTCCTGAGTTAAGGTCTGAGGATTCAGTGTTATATACTAATACTAATAACAAAACTTTGCCGAGATGTTTTAATTGCAATAGGGTTGGGCATATTAGAGCCAATTGTTCTATGAATAAAAAGAATTTTAAAGGCAATCAAAAATATATTAATAAAGGAAATAAGTCTAAAGCATTTCTAGCTTACTTATCTGGAAATAATATTGAAAAGAATTCATGGTATTTAGATTCTTGTGCTTCAACACACTTGACCAATAACAAGAATAATTTTATTTGTAGCTCAGTTAAAAATAATAATTTAAATATTACAACCGCTAATAATTCAAAATTAAATGTTGAATCTGTTGGAAATGTTGAATTAAATTTAAATGTGTTTGGAAAACCTGTTAATATAGAAGCTAAAGATGTTAGTTTTGCCCCTGATGCAGCAATTAATTTATTGTCTGTTAGCAAAATTATAAAGAAAGGTTATAAAATAAATTTTGATAAAAAGGGAGTTCGAATTATGGATTCTGATAATAAAGTAATAGCAACAGCCAGGTGTAACAATGGAATTTATGAGTTGAATACTTTTAGTACTTTAAAGCAGGAAGGACTTTTATTTGGAAATGAAAATATTGCATTTTCTGTAATTGAAAATAATCTTCTTTGGCATAGAACGTTGGGTCATATGTCTAGAAAGAATATGAAAATTATTTCTAAAATGGCTATTGGGGTTAGTGATATAAAAATATCTGATAATCCTTGTGAAATATGCCTTAAAGGGAAACAAAGTAAATTACCTTTCTCTAGCAGTAAAAAGAAATCAAGAAAAATATTAGATCTAATTCATACTGATCTAATGGGGCCTATGGAACAAACATCTATTGGTGGAAGTAAATATATTTTTACTCTAATTGATGATTATTTTAGAAAGATGTTTGCTTACTTCTTATCACATAAAAACCAAGTATTTGAAACTTTTAAGAAATTTAAAAGAATGATTGAAAACCAAACTGATAGTAAAATTAAAGTACTTAGATCTGACAACGGTACTGAATATGTAAACCGAGAATTCAAAAACTATTTGTTAAAATTTGGTATAATCCATCAATTATATGATATACACCGGAACAAAATGGAGTCACTGAAAGAGCAAATAGAACAATAGTAGAAAAGGCTCGTTGTATTTGACTCAGGCAGTTTATCTTATCAATAGATATCCTTCATCAGTTTTAAAAGAAAAGAGACCATGTGAAGTTTCGTCTGGACGTGCACCTAATATATCACACCTAAGAGTTTTTGGTAGCCAACTTATGTCACACATGCCTAAATAACTTTCTGGGATCCTAAATCTCAGAAAGTGATCTTTATAGGTTATGGTAATAATGTAAAAGGGTACAAATTTATTAATCCTGGTACTAAAGAAATTATTTTCAGCAGAAATGTTGTATTTTTGGAAAATAGAAGTAACCCTATAACTCATTCTTCAAAAAAGGATGAAAAGAATTGTAATGAAGTAGTACAGCATCCATTGGAAGATGATAATGAAGAGACTAATGTTAACGTTGAGGAGGAGACATTACCTAAAGTAGGTGACATTAAAGAAAATAATTTAGATGAAGATGAAGAAAGAGGATCAGCTACGACCACTAGAAGTGGAAGACTGGTGAAATTTCCTGAAAGACTGCAAAATTGAAGCTTATTGTTCGACATTTCTTCAGACAGAATCTGATAATCCTAATACTTTTAAAGAGGCTTGGAGTGTTAAAGAATGGCAGTTACCAATTAATAAAGAACTAAAGTCTTTGGAAGAACTAAACACTTGGTTGATAACAGACCTCCATGAAGGTAAAAAGGCAATTGATCTAAAGTGGGTTTTTAGAACCAAAACCGATGGGACAATAAAGGCTCGACTAGTAGCGAGGGGATTTCAAGAAGAAAATAACTGCATTTTTAGTAATGTGTTTGCCCCAGTTGCTCGTTCTCCTATGGTAAAGATGATTTCAGCTCAATCAGTTATGGAAAACTTGAAAATTCCCCAACTTGACATACCATCAGCTTTCCTTCATAGTGAAATAGACAACGAGATATATGTTAAAATTCCAGAAGGTCTGAATGTCAGTAATACAAAATTTTTAAAATTAAATCGTTCTTTATACGGCTTAAGGCAAAGTCCTAAGAATTGGAACAGTAAATTAAATGAATCTAGGCGCACGGTAGTGCGCCAGGCCAAGTTCCGGCCTAAGCATACTGTGTGTATATTACAGGAGGTCTTAGAGCCGATTTTTACCCTCTCATAACTTTCAACCAGGTAAAGATAAAGTTATGAAATTTTACACAGGTATTATACTACTAGATGTGAGTAAAACTGGAAATTTTCATAATTCTACATCAAGTTAGTTTCTGAGATATAAGCAATCGAAAATCGGGATTTATAGGACTCACTCACTCACTGACTCATCAAAATTATTTGGCACTTCCCATGATGCTAGAGACTTGAAATTTTGCAAGATGATAGATATGAAGGTGTTATTAAAGGAAAAAAATTGAAAAATCCTGAAAAATTGTGTTTGACTCCGCTTCCTGGGCGGAGGCGTGCCAGTTTTGTACTTCCTTCGGAAACCCGTCATTCCGTCCGAAACCCATGATGTGGGGTATCAAATGAATCGTCGCGGTATGAAAAACCTATATTTGATGTTTTAAGAAACAATTAGACGCATATAGGCTCGGTCAAAATCTTATACCAGCTGTCTGTCTGTTTGTTCCTTATACAAATCTGTAGAATCATAGGCTAGGTTAAATTGTCTATCAGCTGTTTGCCTAACTGTTTATTCCTTATACGAATCCACACGATTTGACCGATTTTGGCCAAACATGGTACATAGGTAGGTCTTTATCCGGGTAGTGCCATAGGCTAGGTCAAAATCGTCTATCAGCTGTCTGTCTCCATGTTTGTTCCTTACACAAATTCACTCCGTTTGACCAATTTTTACCAAACTTGGCACACAGGTAGGCCTTGGTCCGGGGAATGCACTAGGCTAGGCAAAAAAGGTCTTTCAGCTGGCTGTCTGTATGTTTGTTCCTTATACAAATTCACACCGTTTGGCCTATTTTGACCAAACTTGGCACGCAGGTAGGTCTTGATACAGGAGTGTCATATTACCTATGATGTTTTGTACTTCGGTAAGCCATCATTCCTTCTGAAACCCATCATGTGGGGTATCAAATGAATCGTCTTGGTAAGGAGAACCTATATTTGATGTTTTAAGAAACATTTCGACGCATCTTAACAACAACAGTTGTGACTTCTTTCTTAAATGTAGTAAATAAAGTCATTAACTGCATAATATACTTGAAAGCAAATACTAAGTCTTTCAATGTCGAGCCATCTAAATTACAAAGTTTAGGATCACAAACCCAAAATGTATCGTCTTTGTTCTTATCTTTTTCTTGAAGGCCTTCTACACTTTCCCTATTGTGATCTTTATCCTCGGGATAAGGTTCCTGTGTTTTACAGTGTAATAGTTTAGTTAAGAGAGCAATCAATTTGCCCTCTAGAGTAATGTAATCTGGAAGAGCTTTTAACTTTTCCAGTCTAGTGATTAGATGTATGTAGGTTGATTATTGGTATCAATCATCTTGATTTTATATGAAGTACAAAAGCCAGTAGGTATGCAGCAACTAAATTTAGAAAAAAGTAATGAGATCCCCAAAAAAAACATAAATGTGAAATACAGGCCAAGTTCCTCCCCCACAATGAAACACTCCAATCCCCAAAAATATCCCCTCCTAAAACCCCCCCCCAAAACGTCTTACCATCCTACACTCCAAAAAAGTAGTATGAGTTAGTGTATTAAGTGCAGCATATTTTCAACCAAAAATATTTGCCAATACAAGAGATGATACAAGAAAGAAATGTCCAAGTTCATTACTTGGAAGACCTCATAGTTACTTACTAAGAACAGTAAAGACACTTCAACTGACCTTTAAAAACAACAATAAAAATACTTATATGCAGTTACTAAAATATCACTTTCCTCAACCAGGTATATTCTTAAACTTGGCAATGTTTTATTTGTGCCGAAATTATTTTTAGAGAGAAAACTAAACATTGCCAAGTTTAAGAATATACCTGGTTGAGCAAAGTGATATTTTAGTAACTGGATATAAGTATTTTTATTGTTGTTTTTAAAGGCCAGTTGAAGTGTCTTTACTGTTCTTAGTAAGTAACTATGAGGTCTTCCACTTGGACATTTCTTTCTTGTATCATCTCTTGTATTGGCAAATATTTTTGGTTGAAAATATGCTGCACTTAATACACTAACTCATACTACTTTTTTGGAGTGTAGGATGGTAAGGCGTTTTGGGGGGTTTTAGGAGGGGATATTTTTGGGGATTGGAGTGTTTCTTTGTGGGGGAGGAACTTGGCCTGTATTTCACATTTATGTTTTTTGGGGGGATATTTATTAAGCTTAGAATTTCAGCGTTCAAATTATGACTTTTTATATTTTATATAAAAATATAACTACTATATTTTAAAAACTCTGTTTGTTTGATGTAAACCCTCATAGCATCACCTGTGGCGTCATCACTCGGCTCACCATGGAGGTTGCCTCCATAGATTTACCTGCTACCTCCATGCAGATCAAATGCTGGAGACCATTAAAAAGGGCCCAGGACTCCATTAGCATCTTTGACTGATATATGCTGTGTGCACCATGTGCATCCTTGTACTAAAGACCATAGTTTTGGCCATGGTTGAGTAGAAACCAAGCGACCCAGAGAGCAACATGAAGGAGGATGAGGAGAAGAAGAGACTGGCCCTGCAGTGAATAATACAAGTACTTCAACACCAGAGACTACTCCTGCTTCAGCAGACCGCATGGACCAGATATCAATTTATTTTACCACAAACCCCCCTTTATAAACCTCAAAATTTCACTAATACATTAACCAATATTCGGCCACCCCCCAGTTCATAGAAACATGTAAGAAATCATCTGATTACACTTAAATTATTTCATATCCGTGCATAATTTCAAATATCCCGAAATACAGTCCACTCCATTCATGTAAATCAGCACCACCATTACAGCGGTATGTTTATTCCCAATGGTATAGCACCTTGGGACAGCGTATCGCAAAACATAGTGGTCCAGCAGGGCCGGATAAAATTAACCCAACAATTGGGTTCAAAACTAAAATCATATTTACTGAGCTTTCTCAATTTATTTTGTTTATTCTTCATCATCATTGTCTGCATAATCTTCATTATTAGAATAATTACTTTCATATATTGCTCCTATTAGGTGAATCCTACTTGTAAATCATTGCATCGCAGTAATTTTTAACTCATTAGAATTATCTACATGATTGATTCTCAAATAATTTTACATTTTTTATTTTTCTTGCTTCAGTTAACAGTAACATTAATTATTGTGTATATATTATGCATATCCTTTATAGTAGAACCAAAAATGCTATTTACTTTAGTTTTTAGTGTTCTTTGTTTTAATTACCTTGCATAGTTAATAGATTATAGGATACAAGTTGCAACTTACAACAAATGCAAGTGCATTTAGTGTGCTTCAGAGTTTGCTTTCATAATTATCAGTTAATTTTTTTTTTTTTTTTCTCCATTGAGGCAAACTGTATTATTTAATGTGTATATTAAGATGTTTCTGTAGAAAAGAAACATTAATTGTCAAACATATAGTATCTCTCAATCTGGCAATTGAGTTCTGTTAAGAATATTGATCAAATCGAGTAAACATTGAGATATTAATGACAATTTTAATCAGATGATTATAATCAGATAATTGATTAGCAATTTAATTAATTTATTACAATGTTGTGATAATTTTGGTAAAATAATTGTAATAATCATTCAGCTTACTTACATCACTGCTTTACCTAGCAAAATTACTTGTCATTCATTGCTAGTGCTTGTAATCAATTTCTTTTAATATTGCCTGGCAATATTCATAAATTATAATCATCTAAGTTCTTTATTTACCTGACTTAAGTTCCACTTCTCCATTAAGTGATTAATAAAGGTGAATACTTATTCACTCAGCATTCAGTTAAACCTTGCGGTTTGCAATTTTCAACATTTATCTGGATTTAAATAAATAAAAGTCTCATCTTTGTCATTATATTTTTCTGTGTACATATCTATTTTATTTTAGATAAGATTAAGTTACCATACATAGTCATTTCTGCCTACACAGTGCAGCTATTATATCTACATAAGTAATTTGGCATTACTAATTGTCCTTTAGCACCTTATTTATTTTTATATACAATGACTCAGTCACTACTAAATGAGTAGTAGTAGTAGTAGTATCGCTCCCTGAGGACGATCAACTCCTCCTTGAGTCTTTACGCCCCAGTATTGTTTATTTACATATTTACACAACGTATCCCTACATTTGCATATTTACATTTCATTTACAACTATTTTTGCTATTGTTTTTGCTTTTATTTTATTTTCCTCCCGTGCCAGTTCACCACTGAGTCATATTATTAATTTAATTATATTTGTTGAAAGAGCCCCACTTCTTTTAGGACTTTTATTAATTTGTTATTCATGTCCCTTGAGTCACCAAGTGTGCATGAAAGAGTCCTTGGCAGGTTATGTTTATTAAAATTTGTTCTGTACTTTGGGCATTCTTCTATAATGTGGTGGACAGTGAGAACTCCCCCACAGCAGGTTGGTGCAGGGTCCTTGGTGATGAGATGTCCATGGGTGAGCAACGTGTGACCTATTCTCATTCTTGTAAGGACAACTTCCTCCCTCCTATTTACCCGGCATGAGCTCTCCCATACTTTTGTTGTATTTTTTATGCATCTCAGTTTGTTTGTGAGAGTTTGTGAGACCCAGCCATTTTCCCACTCTTTCTTTACTTTCTGCTTCAACCAGGACTTAAGGTCATCACTTTCAAATAGTGGTAGTGGTTGGGTGTGCATTTGTGCCGCCTCTTTTGCTGCTTTGTCTGCCTTTTCATTGTTCTCAATGCCTACATGAGATGGCGTCCATAAAAATGTGATGGATTTATTTTGTTCCCCTATGATCCTGAGGTAGTGCTTTATTTTATTTAGTACTATCCCTTCTTTGGTTGTACGGTATATGCTATTCATGGAAGAGAGGGAGTCTGTGCAAATTATGAAGTTGGTTTCTGTAGATTCTATTGCTTTATAGATTGCAGTGGCTATTGCTTGTAATTCTGCTGTATAGATTGAGGCTGAGGGGTGGAGCTTCTGTTTAATTATCTGGTCGTGATGTACTATTGCGCATCCAGTCATACCTTCTTTCTTTGAGCCATCTGTGTAGATCAGGATGGTATTTGGGTTTTTGAGACAGATGTTTTTAAATTCATTTTGTTTGGTAACAGATATGTCTTTATTGTACTTCCTGAGGGTAAGGTCAATTTTTATTTTTGATGGGCTCCATGGTTCTGTTGCATATTCATGGCCTTCGTTCTTTAAATGTCGGATATTATTTATAAAATTTGTTTGCCTGATCCCCAGAGGAGCTGGGTGACGTGGTTTCTCTGCATAAAGCCTTGTATGTAGGGGGTTCATAACAAACTTGTAGGCTGGGTTTGAAGGTTGGTTGTTCAATCTCCCGAGATAGGTACTGGCGAGTTCCTGTCGTCGAAAGATGAGTGGCGGCACTCCTGACTCTGCACATAAACTAATAACTGGACTGGTTCTGAAGGCCCCTGTTGCGAGGCGGAGCCCTGTGTGGAGAACTGTATCTATATTGAGGAGAAGGGATGATTTTGCAGACGAATATACGATACTGCCATAGTCTAGTTTGGACTGGATCACGCTTTTATATAACATTATCATGGACTTCCTATCTGCACCCCATGTTGCCCATGTTACTTTCATTAAATTCATCCGCTTCAGGCAGTCCTCCTTCAACTGTTTGATGTGTGTTCTCCATGTCAACTTCTTATCAATGGTTAGTCCCAAAAACCTGGCATCGTCATGAAACGATAATTGTGAATTATTTAAAAGCAGTATTGGGTTGTGGCTTGAATTCCTCTTTCTTGAAAACAGTATACACTTACTCTTCTCAGTTGAAAATTTTATGGAGTTATCCTCTGCCCAGGCTTGAAGTTTATTCAATACTCTTTGTATAAATTGTCCTGCCCATTCTATGTTATGGAATTTCAGTAATATATTTATGTCATCCACAAATATAAATGCTCTCATTGGTCTGGGTATCACTTGTGATACAGAATTGATGGCAACGGCAAAGAGGATGCAGCTCAAAACACTTCCCTGGGGAATTCCTGCTTGTGTTGATTTTCTGCTCGAATGTGATCCCCCAACTCTCACTATGATGTGTGGGCGAGCAAGAAATTTTTTAATAAAGTTCGGGAGGTGGCCTCTGAATCCCCAGAGGTGGAGTTTCTTTAAGATGTTGCTTCTTTTAATCGTATCGTACGCTTTTTCGTCATCAAAAAACATTCCTATGGATTCTTTCCCCTCCATGAAGGCATTCAAAATCTCAGCTTCAAGGCTGACTAGATGATCCAGCGTGGATCGCCCTTTACGAAAGCCGCACTGTGCTGGAGTGAGCAGTTTGGATTTTTCTATGACCCACGAAAGTCTTCTGCTTACTACTTTTTCCATGAGTTTGCATATGCAGCTAGTCAGTGAGATAGGCCTATAGCTGTGGATAGATAGCTTATCTTTTCCTGATTTCATTATAGGAATGATAATGGATTCTCGCCACGATTCAGGGAATTCAGATCCAGTCCATATTTCATTAAATGTTGTCTTCAGAGCTTCTATAGTTTCTGGTACGGCGTTTTTGAGCATGAGGTTGTGAATGTCATCTGGACCAGGAGCGGATTCTTTTAGTTCATAAATGGCGTTCATAATTTCTTGATAGGTGATGGGGCGAATGTAGTCTACACCTCCTTCTTGTGCTCCTTCATCGAAGTTTATTTGTTGACAATACAGTTCATCATTATTGGTTTCTGGTCTGTTTGATATTGCAGCAAAGTGCTCTACAAACGCTTCTGAAATTTGTTGAGGGTCTGATGTTATTATTCCGTTTATATTGAGAATAGGATTTTCTACTGTTTTGGTGCCTGTTATACTATTGATCTTTTTCCAGATTGTTCTGATCGGGGTGTTAACGTTGATAGTTTCAAGGTACATCCGCCACGATTCGCGCCTTTTTTTCTTGACTAGCCGCCTTAATTTTGATTTTGCTTCCTTATATTTTATTAAATTTTCATGGGAACAGTCATTTTGAAATTTTCTGAGCGCTCGGTTCCTTAAGTTCTTGAGAATGCTGCATTCTTGGTCATACCAACATGCAAACTTTTTCTTGGGCTGACCAGAAGTCCTAGGTATAGTTTGAGAGCCTGCATTATATAATATACTCCTGATGTGCTCTGTTTTGGATTCCAATCCCTGTGGAAGGTCGGTCGAATTTATCAATGAAAGCATTTTGTACGTGGTCCAGTCTGCCCTATCTACTATCCATTTAGGATACCTGTTAAAGCTAGGTAGCTCTAAGTTCCTTGATAGTTTGATTGGAAAATGGTCACTGCCATATTGTTCGGGGCATGTGTCCCAGAAATAATGGAATATGAGGTTGGCTGAGCAGAAGGTGAGGTCAAGTGCTGACGGCGTTCCATATGCTGGGCTTATGTAAGTGATTTTACCATTATTCATCAGCACACAGTCGGAGGAATCTATAATCCTCCTAATATTATTTCCTCTGGTATTGGACGGCGCTGGGGACCAAGAATGGTGAGAACCATTTAAATCTCCTGTAACTATGAATGGCTGGGGCAGGTTATTAATAAGTGTTAGAATATGTGCCTCTTGTATGGGCTCAGTAGGTGGCAGATATATGTTGAGGATGGTGATAGGCATAACAGCGAGGGCTTGAAGTTGAGTAGGAACTGCTAGAATCTCCGAGTGATAGTCACTACTGACATATGTCATCACTCCTCCTGAAGCTTGTAGGCCATCTTCCTTGTCTTTCCTATAACAGATAAATTTCCTGAGGTTGAATTTCATGTTGCTGCGGAGGTGAGTTTCCTGAAGACACAATATTACTGGATTATGGTCATTCAATAGCAGTTTCAGTTCCTCGTATTGGGTCCTTAATCCATTACAGTTCCAAGATATAATTGTCATAGTTGTAATAAATATTTTGGTTGAAAAATCAACCCGGTAGCGCTAATGTATTTTAAGATGTGGTAATCCTTTGTGTTATGAGCTTTGCTAGGTATATTTGTTTCTTTGTATGAAGTAGTTACTTTTAGCGGGAGCTCCATATAAAAGAGAAATAGAAAAATAAAATAAAAAAATAAAATATATATATATATATATATATATATATATATATATATATAAAATAAATAAGTAAATGGGATATTAAAAGGCGATTTCTGGATCATCGCTGCTTGTTTCGTCCTCAGTTGCCATATATTCAACGCGTGCGGGGCTGAATTCTGTTTTGTCAATAGATTTTTTTCTATTTCGACGAAAACGTGAATCTTGCTTCCAGTCATTTTCATTTTTGAACGATGTCTCCTCAGACGCTGGGACAGCCAGAGCAGCAGGAGACGGAGTTCTAATCTTATCTCTAGGAGGGAGTCCTTGTCACAGAGGGGTGATGAGGAGGGGAAGGGAGGTTTAGGAGGGGATGGTGGAGGGGTTCTCCTTGTGATGGGGTGCGGGGTAGGAGAGGGGTAGGGGGTGGTGGAGGGGTAGCCTGAGTCTGCGCAGGCTTATCAGATTTCTTATCGGCAGTAGTGATAGCGCTATCAGCCAATTCTAATGATGCAGTGAAGATAGCGTCTGTTTGACACGCTATTTATTTTTTATTTGAGTTTTTTAATAAATTTTCAGCATTTCCTACTATGTTCGCAAAAGATCGGCTAAATTTTGGAGCTTCTTTTTCTTTGTAAATCTTTTTTGCAATGTGATAGGGAACTTTTTCTGTAAATTTAATCTCTTTTATTTTCCTTTCTTCAAGAAATTTTGGACAATCCCTACTTGTGCTTGGATGAGATAATTTACAATTTACACAGGTAGGTGTAGGAGTGTTTCATATCCCATTGTGTTTCTTCCCGGCACAAAAATAGCAGAGGGATTCGCTTTTGCAGTTTTGTATGAAATGGCCAAATTGAAAACATTGTATGCACCTTATAGGATTAGGTATATACAACCTTACTTCTACTTTGTCAAACCCAATGTTTATGTCCCGTGGGAGCTTGGGTTGATTGAAAGTTAATTTATAAAGATTTGTTTTTATCTCAGTCCCATTCCTTTTTGATATTATTCTTTTTACTTCGACTACATTTTGAGCCTTTAATTCCTCCTTAATTTCATCCTCCGATATTTCGTCTAAGTCCCTATTATAGATTATTCCTATTGACTAATTTAATTTTTCATGGGGCTTAGACTCAACTCGAATGCTATCTCCTATATTTTTTATATTTAGAAGTTTTTCGTTTGAAGCTTCGATTAGGAGACTTCCATTCCTTAATTTTTTAACAGATTTAGGTCTGCCTGCGAGCCCATTGATTACTTTGTATAAAAGGAACGGCGAGATCTTAGCTAAGCTATCACCATCCTCTCTTATAGTTATAAATTTAATTTTTTCCTCCACCTCTTTATTGAAAAATAAGCCTGTACCTGTGCCATAATCTTGCCGTTGCCGGACCCTTTTTTTAGTTGGTGAGATGTCAGGTGGCCTTTTCATATTTTAGAGATGTTACCTCTACACACAGTATTTTCACTGCTTTTTTTTTGTATTTTCTTCTGGTTTTGTTTTAAAATTACTGTTTGTAAATATTTTAAAGCTATTAAACTTGAAAAATATTTAATTAATTTCCCTAAAATGCGAGATATCTAATTTTTGAGATCGCTATTGGATAACCGCACTTCAGTACTAAATGATTGTCAACTCTTTTAACTTAGCAAAGAACAAATAACTTAGTACAGAACACAATGTGCTAATGTCATTTATTATCATATATCTAGACAGGTTACTGCCTCAACAGAGAGGTCTGTCTCTTCACAGCTCTCTGAACTCTCCTTGCTGCAGTCAGCCTCTGCGTGACGTCATCATTGTCATACCTTTATTTCATTTCTTGCCATACTTAGGTCAATTTATTACTTTATAATAATTATTTTCTTTGCTTGTTGACATCATTAAATATATCATTTTGCTGAATCTATAATCTGGTGCTATTAGTTACTTCTTTATTACTTTAAAGTCATTATACCATTTTCTATCTATTTTATTTTTATGGAATGTTCTTGATGCTCTTTTTTTACATTTTTCTCCTCATGGTCTTGCTTTCACTCTCTCTTCTCTCCACTTTGCTCGATGGGTTGTAGTATCTTAATCATTTTCCACTCTACTTTCAAGTCATCTCTATTGATAGAAGAGTTTTCAACCATGCCTGAGTCTATCCCTGATTACGACTCTCACATCAAGATCCTTGAACGGAAGTTGCGGTCTCTCAAGAGAAACATTACCAGTTTGTCCACAGTACGGAAAGCCGCCATCGCTGATGATTCGCAAACGTATCTATTTATCGTGCACCACGATTCAGCCGAAGCACATTGGGCGTCTTATCAAGAAACCTGGGATGAGCTTGATAGGATCCACGTCTTGATAGACAAGCCAGATCAATTTCCTTCAAGGGCTTGGGAGGAGCACTACGACCAAGTGCAGAGCGAGATATTTAATGCTCGCGCTCTACGTTCACACTTCAAAGCGAAGGAGGAACCCCGGGATGCTCGTCAAACTATGCTTCCCGAAGACCTTAGTCAAGTCCTTGGCGCTCTGAAAGTAAGCGGATCTGACAGAGCTCAACTTCCCAAAATATCGATCCCCAGCTTTTCAGGAGATATTTTTCAATGGACGAGTTTTAAGGGTTATTTGTATCGCTCATCCACAACAATACCAGATTGCCGAAAGTTGACAAGCTACATTATTTAATGCAAGCCCTAAAAGGAAAAGCCTTTTCCCTCATTTGCCGGTTCCCTAAAGTCGAAGAATCATACGAGCTAGCTTGGGAGAAACTTACGGAAGCATATGACAACCCTCGTGTTCTGGCCAGCATGTACTTGCAGCGGATTCTTGACAGCGACTGTAAAGGCAACTTAGGTGAACGTCAGAGATATGAGCAGTTTCTGACTCAGGTCGGTGACAGCATCGAAGGGTTCTTGTCTCTCAATCTTGCCAATCCAGCGGACTTCATACTTTCTAAGCTAGCGCTCCGCTCTCTTAACACGGAGACGCGGAGGCAGTTCGAGCTAGCTCGCAGTGACCCGAAAGCCATGCCATCTGCTGCGGACGTCATAGACTTTGTGCGCCAACGTCTTATGGCATTTAAGTTATCAAGAGACGTAGAGTCGTCAGCGTCGTCGTTGCCTGCTGAGTCGCCCCCAAAAGGCGATTCAAAGGCTAAATATCCCAATCGATGGTCTGCAAAATATAATACCGTATCGTTTCATGCGACACATACTAACCGCCGCAGCCCATCTCCTAGAACAAACACTCATTTTGCGATTCCCACAAGGTTGCGCAGTTTCCAGGCGCCTTCAGACCAATGTCCGTATTGTCAAGGCAGACATCTTTTATCATTTTGCATCAGATTTGCGTCTCTCGCGGTTGAACAAAGATCGGAGTTCGTTGCCGCCTGGAAGGGATGCTCCAACTGCCTTCGCGAAGGGCAAAATAGTGCCTGTTGCCCGTCGAAATTTTCCTGCAAATTTTGCAAAGGAAGGCATCATAGTCTTATACTCGAGGAAAAGGTAGCTGCTACAAAAACATCAAGTAAAAATGGAACAAAATATGAAGAACCTGCCAAACCACAAATCCCCGATGCGTTCATTGGCTTCGAATCTTCAGCCGAAGAACCTGCATATTCGGGCGGACTAGTATTCTTGGGCACTGTACAAGCACTCAAAGGGAAAATTATATCCCATCCGCACCGTGTTGGATTCCGGCAGCCAACACACTTTTATCACTAGGCAACTAGCCCGTCGGATAGGGGCGCCCGTTGAAACATTCATTGGAAACGTGTGTGGACTCTGAGGTTCCAAAATCGTTCAACCCCTAAACACTGCAACCTGTGTGATCAAGCCATATTCCTCCCCAAAGGAACCGTATTTTGGGGTGAGTTCGAACAGGTAGTACGAGTTCGGACAATAGTGGATGGCGCAGGAAATCACGTGACCTGGAGCAAACCTTTTCATTAGGGTCATAATTGGCTTGACAAATACTATCGATATTGTATGTTTCCCATGTAGGTAAGGCGAAATTGCCCTGAGAACACTTTGAAGTGAGTAACGAATATTTTAATGTGAGTTGTAATTTCCATGATTTTCGAAATGCTAGAAACAAACGTCTGTTTAGAGGCTCTAGAAGTAATTAAACCCTAATTTTTCATATTTTATAGTAGGTTTACATGTTGGCTAATGATACATAAATAAATATATTAATTTTTTTGGTTCAAAAGCTTTTTTTTCTTCGTTAAGTAAAAAACTCGCATACCATGGGGTGAGTTCCATGTATCAATTATACCCGCGTCCTTTTGGCTTAAAGGAAAACAGTATTTATTCCAAAGAGGCTTTGAAAAATTTGGTTGACGATGTCAAAACAAAGAAGAAGACTCTGAAAGAGGCAGCGTATCGATTTAGGTATTTCGATGTACAACGAAATACCTAAATCGACTTTAAATAATAAAGTTAGAGGAATGCACACCAAAAAAAAGTGGCGGCCAAACAAAATTGAGTCAAGAAGAAAAAAAAAATATCAAAGGGAATTTAAGCCGCATCTGAATGGAACTTTCCATTAACTCGATTGAGATATTCGCCAAATCGTAAAAACATGTTTGGATGGTCAGGAAAAAATTCGCAGGATTTTAAAGCAAGCTCAGACTGGAATGGTTTTAAGGCTTTATGAAAAGGAACCAGCCATAACGGAACGCCTTACACAAAGCATCAAAATGTGTAGAGCAGAAGTTGATAAGGAAAAAGTGAAAGAATATTTTGTTAATATAAAAAATATAGAAAATATTTCTCTTAGATAGAATATCGTCAATTATGACCGAGCTCACTCCAACTATAGGTTAAGTTAAGATTTTTACAGAAATTAAAGGCTGTCCGAACTCACCCCACACGTAGGGGTGAGTTCGGACACATTTTAGCTATGAGAAAAATTGAAAATTTTTGAGATGTTCAAAAAACAAAATACACTATTCGATAGAGGAATGTTAAGGGTTCATAAATTAATTTTTCCAGATTTTTACAAAAATTCTGTCTTTTTTAATTACGAGAAAACCTCGAAAATGTGTCCGAACTCACCCCAAATGACGGAATATAAGACCAAAGTTTTGATCGTCGAACGGATCACCTCAGCGCTGCCCAATCTCCCAGCTCCTCCAAATGTCTACGAGCGATTCTCATCTCTCTCGCTAGCGGACCAGGATTTTGCCAGATCGGTTCCAGTGGATGCTTTGATTGGCAGTGATCTATACCCACAGCTAATCAACGGAGCTCCAATAAAATCCGAGGTCGGCGATTTGTATCTTACACCTTCAGTTTTTGGACTTGTGGTCTCGGGGAAGTTAGAAGCTACCGAGAGCCCGGAAACAACCGTTATGTTTTGTCTCTCAACTTCCAGCATCAAAACAAAAGACGAAAGGTGTGAGCAGCATTTTCAGAACCCGCACGAAGGACGGCCGTTATCAGGTTGAGCTACCTAGGCGGAGAAGGGAATATCTCCACACCCTTCAACAAAGGTCCAAATGGAGAACCCCTGATCTTCAGCCTGGCGACTTGGTCATTCTCGTCGAGAAACGCCCAGCATTTGGCCACTGGCCTGTCGGCAGAGTCGTCGAAACCTTTCCGGGTAGAAACGGTGTTACGCGCTCGGTAGTTGTCAGGACTCCTCCGGCAGTCACCTTACCAGAGCAGTATCATCGCTTGTCCTCCTTTTTTTTCCCTGAGGACAAGGAGACCAAGGATAATTAAACTTTTAATTTCATTAATTGTTCATATATTTATGTATTTATTTATTTCAGTAGGGTAACTGAAGCAATCAATTAAATTTATTATTTTGATAATTTTAAGTAATTATTTATCTTTTTATAAGCGATGCAGTGATCATCTTGTTTCATGGTTTTTCATTGTTTTTCCCCATTTATGTGTTTTTGTATGCTTCATAACTTAAGTTTTGTTTTCTTTATTTAAATTTAACCGGGTCAAATTTAGATGCGCGGTTTGTTTGATGTAAACCCTCATAGCAGCACCTGTGACGTCATCACTCGGCTCACCATGAAGGTTGCCTCCATAGATTTACCTGCTACCTCCATGCAGTTCAAATGCTGGAGACCGTTAAAAAGGGCCCAGGACTCCATTAGCATCTTTGACTGATATATGCTGTGTGCACCATGTGCATCCTTGTACTAAAGACCATAGTTTGGCCATGGTTGAGTAGAAACCAAGCGACCCAGAGAGCAACATAGAGGAGGATGAGGAGAAGAAAAGACTGGCCCCGCAGTGAGTAATACAAGTACTTCAACACCAGAGACTACTCCTGCTTCAGCAGACCGCATGGACCAGATATCAATTTATTTTACCACAAACCCCCCTTTATAAACCTCAAAATGTCACTAATACATTAACCAATATTATAACCCCTTTCGGCCACCCCCCAATTCATAGAAACATGTAAGAAATCATCTGATTACACTTAAATTATTTCATATTCGTGCATAATTTCAAATATTTCGAAATACAGTCCACTCCATTCATGTAAATCAGCACCACCATTACAGCGGTATGTTTATTCCCAATGGTATAGCACCTTGGGACAGCGTATCGCAAAACACTGTTAAATTAGTCATTCATGTAGATGATCTTTTATTAATACGTAAAGATAATGACATTAAAGAAGTTATACAAGCCCTAAAAGAAAAATTCAATGTGCGGGATATGGGAGAAATAAAGAATTTCTTAGGTTTAGAAATCACTAAATGTAATTCATCTCTATATATTTCTCAAAAATCGTTTATTAATACAATTTTAAATGATTTTAATATGCCAGCTGGCAAAGGAGCTAAAACACCGATGGAATCAAATTTTCAATTTGATCCAAATCAACCTGTGATAGATGTCCCATACCGTAGGCTGATGAGTTCAAAGTAACTCAACACATTTATTACAACCAATAAAAATATAACCTATTCTATTACAAGGAGATTTGACATTAATTTCAGATTATTCACTATTAGGTACCTAATTTTTATAGTGGAAAGTCATATCGTAGTTTCTGATCATTTCGGAACAAGACTTTCAAAAAATTCCCCCTGTTTCAATTTATGATAAAAAAATCTGAAAAAAATTAATTTAAGTTTATCTCATACATCTCTATTCATGAAAATATTTTGAAAAATATATGAGATATGATGGGACGGACATATATTAAAATTGGGCGATTTGACGTGAATTGACCCAGGTGTAGTTGTACTGTATGGAGGCAATCCAGTTTGTTGGCTTTCAAAGAAACAAACTTGTGTTGCACAGTCTTCAGCGGAATCTGAATATGTGGCAGGAGCTGCAGCGGCACATGAACTCACAAACTTGAAAGGTATCTTATCCGAGTTCAATATTGAAAACCAACCAATCCTATACATGGACAATTTAGGCGCTATTTCCATGGCTGAAACTTATGAAAACTCCAAACGTAATAAACATATTGAAATAAAAATGCATTTGATTAACGATTGTGTAAATAAGGGATTATTCAAAATAGAATATGTACCATCCTCGGCAAACATTGCAGACATCTATACATAGCCCCTACAATATGAAAAGCTTAGTCAGTTTAGAGACAAGTTGCAATTATTATGAGTGGACTTTAATCTAACTCTTTATTTCGTATTACCTCTTTGGGGGTAATTGTGACGTCACTCGGGTTTTGGTTATATAAAAGACCTGTTTATTTTAATATTTAATATATTAATAATTAAATAAAACAACTAGAGCACTAGACTGCAAGTCTATCCAAATCGCTAGCAAGATGAATAGCTTCCACGCGTGATAAAACGTCAGCTACCTGGTTGTTCTCACAATCAACGTGCTGAATATTGGTCTAAAATTGGGAAATAAAATTTAACCACCTCGTCCTAATCGGATATGCTGTAGAGGGCTTCTGATGCATAGCGTAGACGAGTGGTCTGTGATCCGTAAAAATGACAAAGCTCCTCCCTTCGATGATAGGTCGGAAGTACCGCACAGCTGGATATATAGCCAGCAGTTCGCGATCGTATGCTGAATATGTACCTTGTGCCTCCGATAATGTTTTTGAGTAAAATCCCAAAGGTGTCCAATGATCTTCTTCCCACTGCTGAAGAACTGCTCCCATACAACTGCTGGACGCATCGCAAGCCAATGATAATTTGGCATCTGGTTTGGGATGAGCAAGCAATGCTGTTGACTTTAAGCTATCCCTACAGCAACCTTTTGAACACCTCCCGTAGATGATCGATGTGTTCCTTGTGGCTTGAAGAGGCAATAAGCACATCATCCAGGAGGACAAAGCAGAAGTTCAAATCTCGGAGTATGCTGTCCATAAAACGCTGAAAAGTTTGGGCAGCATTTTTCAGTCCAAAACACATCCTTGAAAATTCAAATAGTCCAAACGGAGTAATTATTGCTGTCTTGGGCACATCTACCTCTCTAATCGGAATATGATAATAAGCCCTTACTATATCTAGCCTTGAGAAACGGGTCTTACCGTACAGGTTGTTGCGAAAGTCCATTATATTTGGAACGCCATATCGGTCAGGCACTGTCTGAGAATTAAGTTGGCGGAAGTCTCCACAAGGTCGAACTTTTCCATCTTTCTTGTCCACAACGTGCAAAGCACTCGACCATTGGCTCTTAGATGGACGACCTATACCCATTTCCACCATATGATTAAACTCCTCCTTCACCTTTAGGTACTTATCAGGGGGTAGTCTTCTAGCCTTCGCAGAGACAGGACGTCCGGTCGTTTCAATGAAGTGAACGGTGTCATGCTTCACCGGCTCCTTTATGGAACTTGGTCTGGTAATGTCCGGAAATTCGCGAAGAAGAAGGCGTATGGGTGTCCTTCGGGACCGGCTGAGATAGATGCTGGAATCTCGTTGATGATTTTGCCTCTAGAAGTACACCCTGTTGTTTTGTCAATCAGTTGTTGACCCTTGAGATCAACCATCAGGTTGTAGTAGTACATAAAGTCCGCTCCGATAATAGCTGTGGGTATGTCCGCAATTACGAAAGGCCATTTAAAAGAACGACGAAGTCCAAGGTCCAACTTCAAAGTTTCCTCACCGTAGGTCTTAATCTTGGTACCATTTGCAGCATATAAAGTAAAATCCTTCTGGACAGGCTTCATGCACTTCCTTGTAGGGATAGCAGAAATAACTGCACCAGTGTTGATTAGCAGAGAAAGTCCTATCCTCTTATCCTGTACAAAAATACGGCGTTGGGCAATACTTCTGGCACCGGCACACGCCACTTCCGGGCCATCAGCTAGTTTTCCGACTTCTTGTGCAATCTCTCCCAGGCACATGGCTGAATGCACTTGTTAGCATTTTCCTTAAATAGGAAATGATAAAAACATAACCAATCTGCTTTGTTCGCTTGACTCTTGGAACGACTTCGGTTTCTCTGGTTTGTTATGGCGCTGAAGAGATGAATCCTCCCGGTGTCCTTGGCGCCCTCGAGAAGACAAAGCTGCAATTTGCGCGGTCGGCTGCTCTATCTTCGATTCTAAGCGTGAAGCTGTGTTCTGCCAGGAGGAAGAACTTGCATTACCCACCGAACAAACTTCTTCTGGTCGAATCACCTCGTGAATTTTATCTGCAA
The DNA here is from genome assembly GCA_946811695.1 of Gonocerus acuteangulatus. NCBI lineage: Eukaryota > Metazoa > Arthropoda > Insecta > Hemiptera > Coreidae > Gonocerus > Gonocerus acuteangulatus. Next base: position 114,926,245 of record OX328125.1, read on the forward strand.
CTTCCGCTAGCTTCTCAACTTCTGTGTGGCCAGCCGTGGTAAGAATCGCCTGTGTATTGGTCGGCAGTGAACGCAGCCACAGAGTCTTCAAAATGTCCTTATTGACTGTTTCCCCTCCCAGCTGTTGCATGTGCCCTAACAGCTGAGATGGCTTCTCATCTCCCAGTTCTTTTCCTCCCAATAACTGTTCTATGCGTCTACTCTCAGACTCGGCGTAGCAACTAATCAAACGATTCTTCAGGTCTTCGTATAGAGATACGGCACTAGGATTTCTAACTATGTCAGAAACTTGTCGCATACACATCCAAGTCGAGCATAGGTATCACCTATGGAATTTCGTGACACTGTTTGTAATCCCCGCACGAGCAAAAACTGCCTCCATTTGTATAAACCATAATTCGGGATCTGACTTCCAAAAAGCCGGTGTCTTGTTAGTAGCAGAAAATGCAGCGATAAACTCTGGCGTACCTTCCTGTTCCTTCTTGTCAGCAATTTTATATATTTTTTTAATAACTAAAATGTGCACAAGTTAAAAATCAGAAATTTGAAAAAGAAAAAAAAATAGGTAATTTAATTTAAATAAATAAATTATTTAATTTAAATAAATAAATAATTTAATTTAAATAAATAAAGAAAAATAGACCGAAAACGGCTAAAAATTATTATCTTCACGCAAAACGTAAATTTGGAAACTATGACGTCACATGCCAATCATTTACTATATTTTAGAAATCACGTCGGGGTCACCACTTACTACCTCTTTGGGGGTAATTGTGACGTCACTCGGGTTTTGGTTATATAAAACACGTGTTTATTTTAATATTTAATATATTAATAATTAAATAAAACAACTAATAACATATTAAAATAACTAATAAAATATTAAAATTATATGCTAACCTAGGAACTACTTTGTACATACTATAATCTATCTTATCCTACATATACAGGGTGTTCAAAACTCAATTGACACCCCCTTTTTTTCCACAATTTTTGAAATTTAAAAACGAAACTTGATGGGTCTTAACGTGGTCGAATGAACTTTTATTGGACCTAGTGCACGACCCCTCAACTTTCTCCAGTTCTTCTCCAGAGACCCTAACTCTGGAATCTCCAATGGAAAAGGGTTATTTTTATGACAGATTATTGTAGAGAATTGAATTTTATGTCGATTTTGTATCGATCATTTTTTTGCTAAAGCGCACCAATGAGTAACAAATTACCAAAAACCGATAAAACCCTTGTTTTTAGTCATTTTTCTGCCAATAACGTAGAAAGTATGACCGTAATGAAAAAAGTAGTTGATATAAACGTTGTAGAGGATTAAATTTCCTTTCCAAAAAGTACGTTTAAATGCCTAAAATAATAATAGGAATGGAGCAAAACACACTTTTGTTTTTGAAGTTTTCAGAAAAGTTTATTATCAATGTGATCTACACTTCAGTAAAAATTAATAAACATTTCCTAAACTTTTTGCTCCACCTAAAAATCAAATTCTATTACTTTACAAAGAGATTAAAATAATAAATTTAAAGCATTAGAACTCACCTAATCATAAGAATTTCTTAGTAATTATTTTTGTGTTGGACGAATTTTTTTTTGTTTCTTTGTTTTTATGGCGCCTTAACATCTAGGTCAAAGTTTGTGAATTATTATGCGTAATTTAATAAACCGGAGAAACAAAAAACTAGCTTTCATTTTTTAAAAAATACATTCAAATCGGTTATGATTTGGAGGCTGTAGCCTTTTTGAAACACGAAAAGTAGTTTGGCCCCAATGTGCGGCGGCAGGAATTTTCTCATCCCACGGTTTCGTTGGGAAAATTCCTCGCTGCACCCTAGATGTCGGCATTAATGGCCTAGATGTCAAAGCGCCGTAAAAAACAAAGAAACAAAAAAAAATCGTCGAACACAAAAATAATTACTACGAAATTCTAATCATTAGGTGAGTTCTATTGCTTTAAATTTATTATTTTAATCTCTTCATAAAGTAATTGAATTTGATTTTTAGGTGGAGCAAAAACTTTAGGAAATGTTTATTAATTTTTACGGAAGCCTAGACCACGATGCTCATAAACTTTTCTGAAAACTTCAAAAACAAAAGTGTGTTTTGCTCCATTCCTATTTACATTTTAGGCATTTAAAGGTACTTTTTGGAAAGAAAATTTAATCCTCTACAACGTTTATATCACTACTTTTTTCATTACGGTCATACTTTCTACGTTATTGGCAGAAAAGTGACTAAAAACAAGGGTTTTATCGGTTTTTGGCTATTTTTTTTTATTTTTTGTTATTTTATTTTTTTTTTTTTTGGGTGAAATCAACCACATGGGTCATGGTCACCGTTAAAGGAGAAAGAAAGAAAATCGTTTATCGTTGGATTTTATTTGAATAGTATGAATTGAATTTATTGAAATATGCGTTTATTATGGATTAAGAGAATTTAGAAAAAATAATAATTAGTATTTTATATTGACTAAGATTACCAGTCTCAGCTGATGCGAGGAGCTCAAGACCCCAGCTTCACAAGGCTACCCCAGCTTCACAAGGCTACTCGTATACTTGGTTACAATTACATATGTTGTGGACAAGTCCGGAGAGGATCTATATCCTCCTAAATTAATAATTAAATTTGTTATATTTTATTAAATAGTCCGGTTTCCTTCATAAAATTGATTAATTTGGTTATTGCAGTTTTGGTATCTCCCAATGTTTCATCTAATGTTCCTGAAATATCGTGAGTTCTTCTTTCAAGTTCATAATTTCTACACTCTGTCAGTATATGCTTAACACTTAATAATGTTCCACAGGTGATGCACAAAGTTGGTGGATCTTTTGTCATTAAGTGTGAGTGTGTAAGCCTCGTGTGTCCGATTCTGAGGCGTGTAAGAACTACCTCTTCCCTTCTAGCCGCACGTATTGAAGTGTCCCAGGTAGCTGTAGATGCTTTCTCTTAGCTTGTTTTCTCTAATTTGCCGCCATTCCCTATACTAGGTAGAGCGAACTTTCTTCTTCATCGAGCAAATTAAATCCTTCCTAGGTACATGATTTATGGTCGAACCTTCTTTAATAGCCAATTTTGCATGAACGTCTGCTATTTCGTTCCCTGTTATACCGCAATGACTTGGTATCCATGTGAATATAACTTGTGTATTATTTTTCTGCAAATTATCTAGGGTAGTTCGAAGTTCAACTATGAATGGATGTGTGGAAGCCAGCTTAGGTATTGACAATAATGTTGAAAGAGAGTCAGAGAATACATAAAGTTTTGTACCGTTTGGAATAATGATATTTAGGCTTTTTGGCTACTTGTTACTCGTTGGTGCGCTTTAGCGAAAAAATGACCCATATAAAATCGACATAAAATTCAATTCTCTACAGTAATCCGTCATAAAAATAACCCCTTTCCATTGGAGATTCCAGAGTTAGGGTCTCTGGAGAAGAACTGGAGAAAGTTGAGGGGTCGTGCATTAGGTCCAATGAAAGTACATTCGACCACGTTAAGACCCACCAAGTTTCGTTTTTAAATTTCAAAAATTGTGGAAAAAAAGGGGGGTGTCAATCGAGTTTTGAACACCCTGTATATACAATTAATACTGAGGCTACTTGCGGATATCCATCAATACTCCTCATTACACCTATGTATGGCCATACTGATAAGTTTTTTTATAACATAACACAATCAAGCGTAACTATTCACAAAAACACACGTGAGCGTTCTATATTCGGTAACTGGTTAACCTCCTAGGCAGGAACCTTCCAGCAATATAGTCTACCATTGAGGTAGGATCTCTAGGCGCAGTTATTAGCCTATGACAAACCGCCACGTTTTGTATTGGAAGGGGAACCGCGCTAAACAAGGAAAAGTGGAATATACATATATATATATATATATATATATATATTAGACATGGCGCTACGCCACGCCGGGTTTTGAGTGGCGCGCCGCCGCCGAGCCTAGTCAGTCGGCGCGCCGATTTCGTTGGCCATACTGGACGAAAGGGTGTAGCGGGTGGGATAGGGTAGGATATCAGCGAGTGTACTGCGTCGTAACCTGCCGCCATTTTTGGCTTACCTTGTCTTCGAGTAAACGCTTGTGTTTTGTGCTATTTGGAAAAAAGCGGAAAATAAAATAATTTTAGGTATATAAAAATGGTATTTAACTCAAAAAATAAATCCATCTTTTGTGGGAGATATTTTGAAAACCTCGCAATAGAAGAGAAAAACGAAAGTCTGATTTGCAGAAACTGCGTCATCTTAGCGTGGTTCCGTTCATATCCCTAGTGTCATTAGCTAAGTAGTAGAAGCAGTTGTTGGTAGGTTTTGATCTTTCGTGGAAAATTTAAAATGAATCTCGAAGAGAACGAAGATTTAAGGCTCCAAAACAGGAAACTGATAGTATTCTAAGCGGAAATGACTCCCCCTACCTTCTCGAGATTTGCCAAGGGAAACATTTTTACCAATACGTTTCTCATTTTCATACCTTATTTTATTAAAATATTAATTTTACTATTAAATGCGATTGAAAAAACAATAACCAATTAAAACGTTTGGTAAGTGACAAAACCCTGTTGAAAAAAACAAAACTAACAATTTTGAAGTTTGAAGCATCTATTTCTTCTTTTGGGGGGATTGACATCGCCCCATCAAAAATTACATCTGAACCTTTTTTGTAAGGAATTTAGTGAGCTTTCGAATTTCCACCTTCCACTTACCACGATTTACGTTTTCGAGATATGTAAAATATACGAAAATCCCAAAACCTTTCAAGTCTGTTAATGAAATATTTTATTTTTTGTACTTCCTTAACTCCAAACGGAACCAAAATGTATCTACCTTAGTTTAGATGAATATCAAACGTCTGGACCAAGTTTCAACTAAATTAATCGTTTATGAGTACCCAAACTGAAAATTACTTTGGAAAACGAGGTGTTTTAATGTTTCTCAAAACGGGGACAGATATCGCTTTAAAATGGTTTTATTCGTTGTTCTACGTCAAGAAATCTATAAAACGAGTACCTGCAAGCATATGAACTCGAAAACATCAATCAATCAATATATTTGAACCAATACATAAAAGTATTATTTACAAATGGTTAAGGGAGAAAAAAAAATACATTAACAAAATAAATATAAAAACAAAACAAAAATAGGAATAAATAAATAAATAAAAGTAAACTGAGAATGAATTAAAAAAAAAAAAAAAAAATTATTGCAAATGAAAGAAGTCTTGATAGCATCTTGGCTTTAGACGTGTTGCAATCTTCTCTCCTAGCTCAAAGTAGGCGGCTCCTTCTATTGTTGAGAGTTTTCCGTAGTGCCTTTGGGTGAGTTTTTCAATGTGCTCTGCGGAGTGGACAACCCCGAGCTCTCTGTGAATTTGTGTGTTTCGTATAAAAGGAGGTGCATTTAAAATAATTCGAAGAATTTTATTTTGAAACGTCTGAAGTCTTCGTCTGTTTGTGTTACTGGTACTGTACCAAACTGGGCATGCGTAAGTCAGTAATGGAAGTAATAGAGTTTTGTACAATAGAACTGCGCATTTGTGTCTGAGTGGTGTTTTCTTGTTTAAAAGTGGGTATAATAGTCTTAGTCGTGTGTGAGCCAATTGAAGTTTTAAGTTAATGTGAAGTCTCCAGGTCAGTCTAGTGTCGAAGTGAACGCCAAGGTAGCGCACACTTTGGTCCCTTGGAGTCCAAGAAACTCGGGCCTGTCCAATCCGCAAGCAAGGAGAAGTCCTGTCATCGAAGTGCCTCAGTGCGAATATCTTTGCTTCAGTCTTCGATGGATTGAGACGGAGTTTCCAACTTTTGAACCACGATGTAATGCTGTCCAGTGCTGTCTGAAGGTCTGCGATGGTTTTTGGAACATTATTTCCTTGGCTCATGATTAGCGTGTCATCTGCAAACAGAGCGACCGTGGCAGTTTGAGGGTCGGGGATGTCGTGGCAATACAAGCTAAACAGTAAAGGGCTCAGTACTGCTCCTTGTGGCACACCAGCAGAAACAGTTATTTTGCGACTGATGCTGTTTTTAACTCGTACTTGTAATGTTCTTTCGTCGAGGAACGAAGAAATAATATTCGCTAGATAGCATGGTGGCCAAGTTTTTTTGAGTTTATACAGAAGACCCTTGTGCCACACCGTGTCGAATGCTGACTTGACATCTAAGAAAACAGCTGTTGAATACTTTTTTTCCTCAAATCCCTTTAATATTAATTCAGCTACCCTCTGTATTTGGTGGACAGCTGAGTGTTGAGGTTTGAACCCAAATTGATGTTGGGGAATGACTTTATTCTCCTCTAAGTGCCGGCGGAGTCTCTTCTCAATGCATTTTTCGAAGACTTTAGCCATTGTATTTAGAAGGCTTACTGGTCGATAGCTGTCGGGATCTTCCTTTGGTTTTCCGGGCTTGTGAAACACTACCACAACAGCATTTTTCCACATTTTTGGGAAGTAACCACATCTCAAACAAGCATTAAATATGCTTGTGATGAGTGCGATACCCTTCTGTGGAAGATGTTTGAGGACGACATTGGATATAAGATCGTCTCCTGGAGATTTCCTGTTTGCCAGTTTCCCGATGATCGTATTTACTTCGTAAGGAGTTATGAAGTCGATGTTTTTTTCAACTGTCGTAATTGGAGTTTGTAAGTAGGTATTTACGGATACGTCTATGTCTCTGTTGGTTTTAGTGTCGTTTGTGAATTGTCTGTGAAAATGTCCAGCCAGTAGTTGGCATTTCTCTTCATCTGTATTAGCTGTCCCTGTCTGGTCAGTCAGTGAGAATATGTCAGTTTTCTGTCCTGTCAGTCTTTTCGTTTCTTTCCACAGATTTGCGTCACCAGGAGTAAGACTTTCTGCAAATCTCATATAATTTTCGAATCGGGTTTGATCTAGCTCCCACCTAATTTGCCTGGATAGTCTATTCACTATAGTTTTTAGAACGGGGTGTTTCGTCCTTTGCCATCGGTGTCGCAGAGTGTTTTTTTGTCGTATCATTTGTAATATGTGTGGTGAGGTGCTGTTTGATAGTCCTGTCCGTTTGTCTGTGAATTGAGTGAATGTCGCTTTCTGTATGGATGTGTATATGTGTTGAGTGAATGATTCTATTGTTGAATTTATTTCCTCCTTATTATTGTATGTAGCTGGAATTGAGAATGTACACATTTCTTGAGAGAACAATTCCCAATTTACCTTCCCAGTTATTAGCCGAGGGAGTGGTTCTATGTATTGTCTTTGTGTTCCCAATGTGCAAATCACAGGGAGGTGATCTGAGTCTAAGTCTATAATGGTTTTGAGGTAAATAGGAATGTCGAGTTTGTGGATTAGAGCTATGTCAAGTATGTCAGGTAAATGTCCTTGTCGAGTGGGATGGAACGTTGGTTCGTCTGGGGATTCAATGTGTATTCCAAGATTTTCCGTTACAGTCTGAAGTCTAGTACCATTACAGTTCTGTGTCCGGCACTTCCAGTCAGTATGTTTACTATTCAAGTCCCCTAACAGTAAAGTAGGTTCTCCTGTAAAGATCTGTTCGAAGTCATTTTGTATTACTCTCCGTCGAGGTCTAAGGTAAGCTGAGATAATGTTCACTGTTCTGTTGTTGTTTGTCGTCAATTTAACTCCGACGGCTTCGAGATGTAGTAGCCTGGGAAGGAGAAAGTGGGAATGTTTTAAACCCCTCTTTATACATAAAGCTACTCCTCCAAAACGTTTTTCGCTGTCCTGTCTATATAAAATGTATCCTCCTATTCGTAATGTGTCGTTCGGTTTGAGATGAGTCTCTGTCACACAAGCAATGTCCACTTGGTATCTGCTTAGGAAATTTGAGAATAAGGTCTGTCGTTTTTTCAGTCCATTGGCGTTCCAGTTAAGGATTGTCAGATTTTGAGTATGTTCGTAATTAGGGTTGTCCATAGCTGTTTTTGAAGAAGTCTTGTATGACATTGAGAAGGAGATTTTGTAAGTAAGGTATGATTGGTTTAATTAATGTAGTAATTAGAGAGCTTAAGTCTAGGTCTGGTTTATTGGAGTCAGTATTTTGAGTTTGTGTAGGAGAAGAAGGTTTTGGAGCAGAGCTAGGGGCAGAATGTGTTCCTAGAGGCCGTCGTTCAAACCAGGCATTGGTTTTAAGTGGGTCAGGGCAGTGTGTTGATTGTATTGGGGTGGGAGTGAATTGAGAGTTGATTGGGGTGTGAGTCTTTATTATGGGTGTAGGTTTTGTTGGCGGACGAAATGTTTGAGCTTTTGCTGGCAATTGCTTGTTTTCGATTATGTTTGGATTTGAGGGTTGGGGAAATATTCGATGTCTATAATGACCTTTAAAAGCAGAACATCCGCGATACTTCGCACTGTGCTTCTCTCCACAATTCGCACATTTGAGTAGGTTATCATTGGCCGTACAAATGTTTGTCAAGTGAGGTCCTGCACAACGGCTACATCGTGGATCTAGCTTGCAATAATTTTTTGTGTGACCTACCCTCAAGCATCTTCCGCATTGTACTGCGCGATTTGATAGCCTTCGGTGCTCAACTGTAACGATAGTGTAGTAGAGTGCTTTGAGGTTAAATATTGTTTGGCCCTTTTCATCGTTTTTTAATTCGACTGCACATAATGGAGTGGGGGCTCTCTGTCGATTATGAAGTCTTGTGACACTCAGGACCGGATATTTCTTATTTGAGAGAAATTCGAATACTTCCGTATCGCTGAGTGAATAGGGAACACCTCGGATTACGACTGAAAGGTTTTTTTCCTCAGGGTTTACGTATGTATAATATTTTTTACTATTTAAATCATAAAATTTTGTCAAATTCCTGAAATCTCCAATGCTGGTGAGTGTAATTTTGATTTTTTGGTTGCATTGTTTAATATCGAAGCTATTTGTAACATTTGATTTAATATCATTTGTAATTTTTAAGTAGTTTTCATTTGAGCAAAGAAATATTGGTGGAATTTTAAAGGGCTTGTCTGTCGTATTTTCTGTTGTGGATTCTGTTAAGAGTTCTAATGGTTGAAATCTGTTTTGTAATGGTATTGGTGAGTGTGTTGTTGGTTTGTTGCGTTTTGTAGTTGGTTCTGTTTCTACGTCATCGGGAGACTGGCAATCCATTCTTGGAGAAGGGTTGTGTGGAGATGGAAACAAGGCCAGTCGTTGTCATGGGCAACAGATAATTGAGAGGTCTCACCTGAGCTTCTTTCTGTCTTGGTTAGGTTAGGATCTAATATAAAGTCTTTATATTCTTTTACTTTTCTGGATCTTTTAATTTTCATCTTCTTCCTGAAGTTCGGGAGAACAGTGATCTGTTCTTGATCCCTACAGTCCATATATAAAGAAAAAAACACTTAAAAATCACTTTTTAAAGAGGAGAATTTTTCAATAAACAATCACAGTACCGAACTCGAAAACGTGACGTTGAAATTTTTTCGCGCGAATTTCGCTCCAAAAACCATTTTCGACCTTTCAAATTAAGATATTATTTTTTTTACCAAATTTCATCAAAATCGGACCATTTTTGAGACATCAGGAGCGCTAACTGCGTCATCTTAGCGCTGTTCCGCTCATATCTCTAGTGCCATAAGTTAAGGATACATACAGTTATTGGTACGTTTTGATGTTCCGTTAAGAATATAAAATAAAATCTCAAACAGAAGGATGTTCACGGCGCAACAACGATCACCCTGCGAAAACACTATGTTTCTCATTTTCTTACTTCCTTTTACGAAAAGACTAATTTTACTGATAATTTCAATTTAAAACAATCAATTAAAAAGTGAGATAATCAAACCGACCCCCCCCCCCACAAAAGAACAATACAAACGCTTTCAAAGTTTTAAGCCCTTATTTCTCCGATTGACATCACCCCATCGACAATGTCTTTAGAACCATTTTTGTAGAGATATTTTGTAGCGAACAGGCATATATATATATATATATATATATATATATATATATATATATATATATATATATATATGCTTGCCATACGTCCCGGTATTTGTCTCTTGCCTCTGGTCCACCCGGGTTTATCAATGTCCCGGAAACGGCTGTAAGATGTATAAAGTAATGGATTTAGGTTTTAAGAATCATTTATGAATTGTTTACTTTTCTACAATGAATGCAGTGCCAAAGAAATGAGAACGATTGTAACTGTAATCAGAGAGCAAACGCAAGAACTAGCAAAAATAAGTAGCAAAATTTCCTTTTTTATTTTAACAAAGTGGGGAGACCAACAATTTAGAGTTCCAGATCCCCCACTCCTGTTACTCGCTGCGCTTAATAAAAAGGCTTAAAATTCACCATTTTGCTTCTAATTTTTACCATTTTTATCCCCCCCCCCCCCCCGGTATGCCCCTCTCATATTAATGTGTCCTGGTTTCACTCACCAAAAATATGGCAAGCCTATATATATATATATATATTTAAATTGTAACGTCTCCCTTGGGGGTTAAAAAAAAAATAGGCGCATGTCTAATATATATACATGGAGGCCCAGATAAACGGACCCCAAGAGAAGTAACTACTAAACGATTTGAGATATCAAAATTTTTCAAATGGGTAAAGTTGTAGTTCTCGTCGGGATCTATAAACTGGTGCCCTTGAAAATGAGAAAAAAAAAACACTTCTAAGGGCTCAAATAGGACTTTGAAGGAAAGGGTTTCCTATTTACTCATATTTTGCATTGTATTTCTAAAAGGTACTAACAAAACAAGGAAGAACCGTGTAAACGGGATATCGATGCGTCAATTAGTTCTCTGTAAAAATACGTTGTCAATATATAATATGAAAGAATACCTTATATTAAAGAATATCTCATAAGTTGAGTTTTCACTTATTTTATTCTTTTTTTTAAGTATGTTCGGTACTTACGTATTAGCGTCAAAGCAGGAGTTATGGTAGCGAATTCCACACATATCCCCTCCATTATTTCCACTCCTTTTCTAGGCTATATAAGGTTCCAGGCTATATCCCCATCAACTCCAGCAGTCAGCTCAGCTCAGTCTTCCAGTCATCTTTCGTATCATAGTACCGCTCCTTTGGCTTCCCGTCAGTTCCCTTTCTGCTATTGTGTAAACGTGTCTCAATTCTAAATTGTACCAGTTTATATTGTGATATTTGAATAAAAAAAGTTTTTAAAAAGTGCCTTCTTAGATGTGTGAACTTAACTAGGTTAAAGAGGCGGGTCTCGTTCAGAGATCTGGATCATGGATAACGCATTTCTTTGGGTCAATCATTATCAGAGATTGGCTAGAATTCATTGACTATTGTGATTATAGTAACCATCTTGTTGTCTTTGTCTTTATAACATTTCAATTCATTTGTGCTTTATTTACCTACGCAATTGTTGTTGTTTTTTTTTTGTTCGTTATGCGATTTCAGTTTATATGGTTATAGCGAGTTTATTTAGCGACAACAGAATAGCAAGGATTAAAGAGACTGTTTTGAAGCGATGCTAAATTGTATATCAGTCCATCATCCAACGAAAATATCAACGAGATCTATATTATCAACGAGTTGGATTGACTAGAGTGTCGATATAACCTTGAGCGAGCGGAAACGCATAGAAATTATGCTATTAATATAAGTGCTACGTGTTTTCGCTCGGTAAAGGTTATGTCAAAACTCTAGTTAACCCAAATCGTTAATAATTGGGAATTAACATTAAGCGATACGCCGCAATGCGGAAAATTTTGGAACTAGGGAAGAAGGTATACCTGCATTGTTTATACATGTAAAGCTATTGTGTTGTTCGTGTTTTTCTTGCTCTTTAATAATTTCTCAAGAGTTTTATGACAAATTTGTCTTTTTAAAGACAACATAAACCTTTTCCTTTCACAAAGTATTTTCGAAAAATATATGTAAGAGGTAGTGAAATGATTCACATTTATGTAATCTTCACTCGTGTGTGAATATAAACAGCTTGCATCTCATTTTGCCCGATTTTGATTTAATTTCTGAAATTTACTTCTAGAAATTCAGAAGGTATAGATATGGATGAACAAAAGTATTTACTGTCACTGAGGTACTTCTTTGGCTATCTAGAAGCCTTAACTAGTTTCAGGTGCATAGTTGAAGATGAAGCAATTGTGAATGCACATGACATTATTACCTGTGGTATTTTGGGGAAGACAAACCTATCTATCTAGTTGTTTCCACTTTGTTTCACAAGTTCAACTAGGAATAACTATATTAAATTTAAATGAGTGTGACTTCTTCATATTAGCTTCATTTGACTCCAGTTTCATAAATATTATGGTGCCTATTGATAAAGTAAATTCGTATAATTTAATTACAACCTTAACAAATAAATATGTAAATTAAACAGTTCATGTAATATGTGAAAATAAAGATTCAAAGAAATTTTGAAATATTTTCTCAATTATCTAATTGTTCATGATTTTTTGGTGATCAATAACATACAATATTTATTATAAAAGAAATTTTTATTTTTTTTTTTTTTTTACGGTGCATCTACATCTTGGCCATTAGCACCGGGCTATCTATAGGTTGCCACCCTTTTATAATGCCAACAGCACGTGGTCGGTCACCCATTCAGGTACTGACCACGCCCGACGTTGCTTAACTTCGGTGATCTACGGGAACCGGTGTATTCAACGTGGCTATGGCCGTTGGCAGAAATTTATTGTATTCAAATCTGTTCACAATGGCATGAAATGCTATTTACATCAGTTATAATTTGCAAATAATGCAAGCAATAATTGAAATTTGTGATTAGAAACGATTCAAAACTAAAAAAAATTAATGGTGCATGTAATATGTGAAAATAAAGATTTTGAAGTATTTTTTCACTTTTCAAATTGTTCAGGATTTGATGGTAATCAATAATATGCAATATTTATCATAAAATAAATTTATTGTACTCAAAGCTGCCATCGGTAATGTTAATTCCCAATACAGGCGCCATATTGGCAAAAACTGATTTGACTCCTTGATCCAGCTCACTGACCAGATGATGAACCAGTTGTTTGAGACCCGACTCTTTTTTTTTTTTCGTTCTGAAGGGTGTATTCAACCGCGGGAGGTCAGGGCACCCCATAGATTTAGAAAGGATAGATGCCTAACTCCCCACTTTTTAGTAAAGCACCCCTAACATTCTGGCGGCCATCTTGTCATGGTGATAAATAATGTCAGTAGTGCTTGGACAGTTCATGTAATTTCTTCTAGATATTATATTGAATATTATTCTGATATTAGTGCAACTATGGTTCAATCATGCTTTGCTTATGGGTGTACTAACAAAGCTAAATAAGGATCGGATATTCACTTTTTTCGTTAATATTTACAACTTGATTATCAAAGGTTCTTTCCCCAAGCTCAACAAGTGACTTGTTTTCTCCCTAAAAAGCCAACAAATCCCCAACCTTAGGCCATTGTACATATAAAAATAGTTTCTTTACATAAATATGTTCCATCCTGCTAAAAAGATTTAATTCTTCAATGAAAAAAAAGCGCCCATGCACTTTTCAAATAATTCATAACGTTTTGTCCATCAAAGAATAGTTTTAAGTCATAATACACAGATCTGAAATTGAGTTTCATTATATATCATGAGTTTTATTAATTGTACATCATTATAACATATATAAAAACAAAAATTTTAAAAAAAATACATTGAACAAATTTAGTATCAAATATATGGATGTTTCTTTTACATTGAGAAAGTTTTTTTTTTTTGTTTTTTAATAAACTTTTTAAGTGCTTAAGCCCTTAATCAGCAACCTTATGTTGATATAATCCTTTCCCCTTAGGCTGTTCCATAATTATTGTTCAAATTTATACATGAGTGACAAATTAACATTTGATCTTTAAGGGAAAAGAAGTACCCATGCAGCCATTTAATAATTTTTTATTGTTTCATAACGTTTTGTCCATCAAAGAATATTTTAAAGTCTTCATATGCAAATCTTAAATTGAGTTTTCTTCAACTGTACATCATTATAACATAAATGAAAAACCAAAATTTAAAAATGTAGTAAAAAAATACATTGAACAAATTTAGTATCAAATAAATGGGTGTTTATTTTTTATTGAAGAATTAAAAACGTTTTTTGCTTGTTTTTTTAATAACACTTTTAAGTGCTTAACAAGCTCTAACTTAATTTCACTAATATTTTTATTATTTGCTGTCGTGGAATCCATCTTTGGTCGCTGTAACCAAGCAGTTATTATTTGTACCTATCTAAGTTTTTTTTTAATTATTTAATTTAGTTGCTTTTCTAATTTATAAATGTTGTTTCAGGTTCCCACTACATATGTGTAATTTATTAAGGCACTTAAATGTATGAACAAATTACTCTTACAAACCTCTTAATTACTTATGTAAATTGTTTTATTTAAGTTATTTGTTTATTCACATTTAGATAGATGTATATAATAAATTACTATAAATTATGTAAATAAATTATATATATATGGTATTATATTCGTTATGCTTCATAATGAAAGTGAAGTGAAACATTTATTTTTAATTATTATTTCTTATGTATGTTATTTATTTTTTTTTGTCAGACAAATTAATATATTAAAATATTATGTCCATAAAAAGAACAGGTCACTTAAATTGTGGTGCTCTATTAAATAAATGAGTAATTAAATTTTCCATGAAATTTCTTATTAATTTTAATATGCTCCCTCTAAACTTTGCCATCAGAGTATCCTTAAAGAAGAGCTCACAAAACTTTTAAAACAGTCAGGGCTTTGGAAAAAGTCAATAACAACATGTGAAAGCGTATTTCGAACAAAACGTTTTTAAAACTTACCTTTTAGCATAATAACATGAATCCTGCATCACTTACTTTTTCATTCATAGAGAAAAACCTCAGCTACAGATTATTACATGAACAGGTATACAATATATTATATTATATTTAAAAACGAAAAAAACTTACAAATAATGAATATAATTTAAGTTTTTTTTTTTTTTAATAACACCATGACATAATGTTGGTTATACTATATTAAACCTTAATTAAATACTTCATTTTTAATTATATATTTTTTATGGATATTTATATGTGTATCACACATTGTTTTCTTTAAGAAAATCTAACCCCGGCAGTTTGGTTTTGATTTTCCTTAAAAGGATATTACCATTAAATGATTCCATTATGTTTTTAAAATAAGGGCTAATTTATTTTCCACCCCGCTTTCACTAAAAAACTTGTAAAATAATTGTTTCTTGTAATTTATTTATTACAACTATTAATTTATTCAAAAAACAACGAAAAAACTCAACTAATTTGATGATTTTATTTTCTGGAAAAAGCTGTGTTCTGATATTTGTGAGGACTTAGTTTGTGTTTTTAGTTACATAATTATATAATATAATATTCTAATAATATTTTCACTTGAATAAAAATGCAAAATACTGCGCTATATGGGAGAAAATCGGTCAAATTAAAGCATTAGGGCTAATGGACATATGACCCTCTCTCCCCACAACAAGATGGCGGCTCTCCAGTTTGGCCTGCTTCACTTTTTCTCGGGAAAACCAGCGGAGTTAGTCATCTACTCTTTTCTTAATCTATGGGGCACCCAACCCGACTCTTTAAACTGCCTTCACGCTAATACGTAAGTATCGTATGCTCATCTGAACGAGAAATAGTTGGTAGAAAGGAGTAGGCCGAGGGAGTTTGGCGTTCAAGGGTTAATAGAGATTATTATTCATTGCAAATGGTAATTAACAGAGCTATTTACGTATAAATTCAATTTTATCTCACTATGTAAAAATCAAACGCGATTAAAAAGAAAATTGTTTGATCTCAAGACAGAAACATTAATTGATTGATTTCCAACTCTGCTTTATGCTATCGATGTGTGAAAAGGCAGCCATTGCTGTTTCAATTCCAAGCTACTTTCTGGCGTTGTGATTTTGCATCTTTCTTCATGGATTGTCCAGGTATGTTTCTTCGTAAATGTAAAATAATTTTAAAGTATTTTCTTTTCTTTTTGCTTTGAACCTTATAGAATTTTTTGAACAGTAGGTTTCAAATTTGAATTTACGTCAATACTATGTTTTCCTTGGCTTCATGAAGGGACTATGAGTTGTACTGGTTTCTTTTAATGTTAAAAAACTGTAACTAATCATAAACATATTTATTTAATCATGGTTTCCGAGCTCGAATTAGTTCAGTAAATCCATAAACATTTGTTTTATATAATTCAAATTGTTAATATAAAGCAGTGAAATACTTAAAATAAAGAATAACTTGTGCTTGTTCTTCTTAAAATTATTCAAGATGGCCACTGTTCATTTGCTCAGTCACTACTTGAAATTAGTTTCCTGAGCCTCTCGAAATACAGCTAATGGAGTATGACTTGAACAACAGAATTGTTAATTTTATCTTGTTTTTCCCCCCTCCCTCCTGATGTATATTAGTATGTACATAGGAGCTCCTGGCCCAAGGGATGGAATCCTGGATCTAGCCTTAGAAACTACACCTTATTCTATGCTTACATACTAGAAGGGACTATTATATATTTTTTATCTGTTAAATATTGCCTCTGTATATATTCTGATAGTAGACCAAGAGAAATTACTTATCCTGTTACTCTAGTGATCAAATTGTTGTGGCCATATTTCTTTCTCTAACAGAACAAATACAAGCCTCTACTTCCATTTGTCAACCCTAATCTTTCCCAGGGCCACCACATGTAAGAGCCGGGCAAGGGACCAGATCAGGGGCCCCCACTTCTCAGAGCCAGAATGAAAATTCTAGTACCTTGCTATAGGACTTTGGGCGTTTTAAAATTATTTTCATCTTGAGTTTTGAGCAAAATGAGAATAAAAGCCGACAATTGGTTTTTTATAAATCAAACCCCACGTTATGGTTCTTGCAAGCAGACGCAAATTTTGCTCTAGTGTGACGTCTTCACAAATTAAATTTCAAGCCGTCCTGGCTGGGCTTGAGCTTGACGTCTTGAGGCAGGTGGCGGACCTACTCACCAACAACTCCAAAGATCCCTACAAGCAGCTGCGTGAGGATTGTAGCACTGAAATATCCTCCGCGTGTGCATCTTATTTAACAATAACGATAATATTAACATAATTAATTTCCTTATACCTACACTCTCTATTATCAAATTGTGACTAATTTTCTTTCAATATATTATTTTAATAGGCGTAAGGTTATTCATATATATAACTCATCAGCTTCTTATGTTTTGTGTCCCGTGTCGCCTTTTCAGGAGCAACTTATTATACATGAATAATAAGAGCCTGCCACTCATAGATGTGGCCCTATCTGTGGCAGGTGTTCCTTGGAATATAAATGTATAATTACGTTGGTCCTGAAGAGGCGTCACGGGATGCAAAACATGTAGAGCGATAAATAAAGGATACTATATATCTAGCATTAATGACCTCAAAGGTTGACATGCCTTAAATCCAACAAACAAACAAAAAAGAAGTATATTATGTGAATTTGACAAGTTTTATATATTCAGTGGGTTCGATTCCCACTAGGGGTGGCGGCTTTTCTTTTGAAAATAAGAAAAGGCATCACCAAAGGGTGATTCCAGGCTACAAAAGGGTGGTAACCAGGGTGTAAAAAAATCATGTTTTTTTTTTAAAAAAATCGGATTTATTTGATTTAAATCAGATTTTTTTTATTTAAATCGGATTTTTTTTATTTAAATTGGATTTTTTCTACTAAAACTGGATTTTAAAAAGAAATCAGACTTTTTAAATGTATCTAGTCTATATAGAGAGCTGGTTATTACCAGTCGTTCATTATATAAACCTGTAACTAAAATATTTGTTCATTTACAATGGAAATAATGAAATAACTATTCTAAAGTGTTTTATCTTAAGTGGATAATTTTGGGAGTATAGTAGAATTGACGGATCATATATACAGGGGTTGAAGGTGTCTTATATTTTGAGAGCGGAATTTCTGTAAATTTAAAAACTTAAATTGACGAAACTCTGTAATTTTCGGCGATTAGGTAAAGACATTAAATTTAAATGTATAGAAACTCTGGTCTCAAAATATAGGATAATTTTGACACTTGTATATACAGGGTGTCCCATATTGAGATGTCATAACTTTAAGGATTTATTCTGTACCTCATTTGTAGTTCAGGGACGCAGAAATGAGCATCCTATCTCAACATGTAGCAGAGATATTCAAACTTTTGTCTATTTTCAAAACTATTGGGTTTTCTTATGAAAAACTGTGTTTTCCGGATTTCTGGTCTATGTATCATAAATGACGACCACATTTTTAGAATCCACATTAAATTTCCAATAAGAAACACCCATTATTGAAATATTGTCATGTTAATTAGGAGCTACACTAAGAGCGATATAGATGTGAACTATTGTTATGAGGATTTTCTTAATTCATTCAATATTTTCTTAATCGGCTATTTGTAGACTTAGCGGTTTGCCTCTGCCTCAAAATACTATATATATATATATATATATATATATATATATATATATATATATATATACTATGTCAATACTAGATACAAAAGGCACGTTGTTAGTGGATAGCATTAGAATCGTACTAGAGTAATAGAGAAAATCCAGGTTTTAGAAGGAGATACTGGGAATAAATTAAAACTAAAGTGAAAAGACAGTCTAGAAAAAAACCCTGGGTGGAAAAATATCCACATTATTGGGGATATCCATAGTGACAAAACGATTAACAGTTGAGCTGAATCCCACTCTTCAGAGCAGTTGATTGTTGCCTTCAAATACACACCAGTGACTTTACAGTCCAGGCAACGAACAGTTATAGATGGAAATTTTTGGAACAAAATTTTTGACTTTGTAACTTTATTTGGGCTGGATAGGAGGTGAACATATCAAAAGTCCCTGCCCGTAGCCTTTGTGCCGGGGGAGGGGGGTTTAGAAGGTCCCATTTTTCGGGTTTTCACTTATATCTCAGGAACACTGCGTCATAGCAACATGACTATTCTATAACAAATGAAAGCTGACTAAATTTCCTACAAGTTCTATTCAATAACGTTTTTCGAGATATCTTTGGTTTTCGAAATATCCGCTCTTGAAAGTGTGTTATTTTGGGGGAAAACACTTTTCCCACACATTCTTCCCCCTTTTTGAACGGATATCTCTTCAACGATGCACCCCAAAAAAATTCCGGTTATAGGGTTGAAGAGCACTCCATTCACTTCAATAATATATATTACTTTACTACTTCATGTATTTTCCTTCAAACGTAAAAACAATTTCAGTGTTCATCGTGATAACTGTCGACCATTGAATCTTTCAATTTGAAAACTAAAGATATCTCGAAAAACTTTATTGAGTAGAACTTGTAGCATATTTAATCAGCTTTTATTTGTTATAGAATAGTCATCCCGCTAGGACGCATGGTTTCTGAGATATCAGTAAAAACCCGAAAAATTGGACCATCTAACCCCCCCCCCCCCCCCCTCCGGATCAAAGGCTTCGGGTGGGGACTTTTCATATATTCACCTCCTATCCAGCCAAACAAAGTTACGAAGTCAAAAAATAATAATAAATAAATCACTGATTTAAATCAATTGATTTAAATTGTTGACACCCTGTTTTGTTCTATACTTTTGTTCTTTCCATTAATAATAACAGAGTTCCTACTTATTATTTATGCTTTTCTTTTCAATAATTTATAGTTTTTAAGGTATATACAACAACACTAATATTATTTATTTAAAGCTTTGAACAAAAACGCCAGTCTGTCAGCCTTTTCACATCTAATTAGGTAGTTTATCATTTGATTGTGAACAAAACCAAGGGTTAAAAACATTTGTTCAACTCCTGCAGAAGTTGCCTTTCCTGTCATAAGCTGCTCAATTATTAACAGCTCTTTTGAGGAAATACAATATTTTAAGGCCGACGAACACTTCCACCAATTTAAAGCATTCACTTCGCCCACTACCTGCCAATCTCTTTTATCTTAAACTTAAAAGGAGATTTATTTGCAGAACTAAAAACCAAGAAAGGAACTCATAAAAGAAACAGACTTTGAATAGATAAGAACGGTCAAGTGAGGGTAGGCCCTAGGGACAAAAATAAAGACGAAATGCTGAAATGGCTGAAAAAAAGGCAGAACTAGTTAGATTTAAGTTAAAAAAATAAACTAAAGTTTAAAAAAAATTTATAATAATATTTTTTTTTTAATAAAATCAATTGATTTAAATCAATGTTTTTTTAAATGAAATTAATTGATTTAAATCAATGATTTTTTTAAAAAAAATCAAATGATTTTAATCATGATTTAAATCAATTGATTTATATCGTTGACACCCTGGTGGTAACCCATAGTTATCCCGTCTTAAAATTCGTATTTAATAATAAATGTATTATAACGTGGCAGATTTTGTGTTTAAATTATTGCTGATGGTTATTATATGTTTCTTAGAATACCAATCTTGTGTTCAATGCAGCACAAACATCTCAATATAATTGTGGATTGTTTTAATGTTCAGGAATTGAAACTGCTGGGAATATTTTGGGAATCATTATAAATGAATGTAATGGTGTGATGGAGGAAGTTTACTCATCAACATCAAGTAATTCATTTGCTATTTCTGTTTATTGCTGAGTTTATAATACAGTGATTCAAAAGCTTTGCATTATATTAAAATCTCTTACTTAAATATATAAAAAGCAAATAACTCAGGTTCTCCAATATTATATGAAGGAAAACTTGTAAATTTATTTAAGGAATTTCATGGTCCAGATAATGATATTTGGAAAAACTAAGAGGCTCACCAGTCCCCATTCTCCATTGCGTTAATTCATAAAGAATAACTAAAACCTGACAAGAAAGAAAAATTCCTTCACAATAAAGCACTGTTTTGTTAGTTGTGAAGGGAATCGAAGTAAGGATAATTTTTCTATGAAACTAACTGAGCACTCCTGATATTCCAGGGTCAGACTCGCTTTTGATAATTTGTTTTCTCTATCATTGTATAGTTCGATGACTATAAATTTGCTTTAAATATATTTATTGTTATTATTCTGAGAACCAGTACGAGCTAGCTACCATTATTTATTGAGCATGAATCGGTTACCTCTATATGGTCCAAATATAATAATGTTTATTTGGTTTAACAGATGCTTACAATCTTAATACTGTGGAGTTATGTATTAAAGACAGGGTGTAAAAAAATCAAAAAAATCGGATTTATTTCATTGAAATCAGTTTTTTTTTTATTTAAATCGGATTTTTTTTATTTAAATTGGATTTTTTTACTAAAACCGTATTTAAAGAAGAAATCTTTGGCATCCGTGACCCTAGTGGTTGAACTGCCTTAAAAAAAAAAAAAAAAAAAAAAAAAAAAAAAATCAGACTTTTTAAATGTATCTAGTCTATAAGAGAGCTAGTTATTACCTAGTTGTTCGTTAAATAAACCTGTAACTAAAATATTTGTTTATTTACAATGCAAATAATGAAATAACTATTCTAAAGTGTTTTATCTTAAGTGGATAATTTTGGGAGCAAAGTAGAATTGTCGGATCACATATACAGGGGCTGAAGTTGTCCTATATTTTGAGACCAGAATTTCTGTAAATTTAAGGGCTTAAATCCATGAAAATATTTAATTTTCGGCGATTAAAGACAATAAATTTAAATGTACAGAAACTCTGGTCTCAAAATATAGGACACTTTTGATCCCTGTATATATAATGACTTAATTTTCAAATTTTAAAAACAAAGATTTTAGAAATAAAGTTTTACAGAAATATTAATCACTAGGGAACGGATGTTATTGTATTTACATATTTTTTTTTCTGATTTGTAAGTCGTAAGTATTGATGTAATTCTGCACGTTTCAAGGGATTTTAAAGTATTTAAACAGTTTTTTATTTTACATATTTTGTCAAAACTCCATGTTTTTACATATCCTGCAATAAATACATATGTCTGCTACATATTTTAATATTCTTTTTATTTTGTAATCGAAGAAATACAGCAAAACTGAAAAATAAAATAAAACGTTACCCATTAAGTCTAGGTGACTGTGTCTTTTCTAATTCCAAGAAGGTGGCTGCATATGTACTATGTCAATACTAGGTACAAAAGGCATGTTGTTAGTGGATAGCATTAGAATCATACGAGAGTAATAGAGAAAATCCAGGTTTTAGAAGGAGATTCTTGGAATAAATTTTAAAAAAATCCGACTCGCAGGAACTGCATCATCTTAGCGCGGTTCCTGTTCATATCCCTATTGTCATTTGAAAAGCTTAGAATAGTAACAGATAATATTTTCCTCGGCCTTTGTTCAAAGAGTTTTATGACTTTACCTGGTCGGGTCCGCCAGACCCTAGAATCCTCTTCTACCGATACTTCATTTCATACATTTCAAAGAATTGGAAAATATCAAAATTTTTCACATATTCCTGTGTTCTTTTACTATAGTAATAATTCTACAAATAAAATCAATTACAAAATAAAATAAAAAAACCCAACAGCATGAAGGCAATTGAAAATATTCAAAAGACGTCATCGAATCTATTTCTCTTGGCAAGCTATATTTCTAACAATAAATTGTTTTTCTTATTTTACCTAATCTGTTTTATTTTCAAATACATTATCCAACTATAAGTAATTAAAAAATAACAAGGAATAAAAACAGACAAAAAGAACTGTTTGAATACACGAAATCAATTACTTCAAAGTTTAAGCACTTATTTCTCCGATTGACATCACCTAATCAAAAATTGTTTCAGAATCTTTTTTGTAGAGAATTTATAAAGCTTTCAAATAATTTCTATCCACTTATCACGATTTCCCAGCCGTGTTCGAGATATTAATGAAATTATACGAAGTTCCCAAAACTTGTCATGTCTTCTCATAAAATATTTTATTCTAACCCTTCCTTAACTCCAATCGTAACCAAAAGTTTAACATGTTAGTTTTGATGAAATTCAAACATGCAAAAAATTATACAGATTTAAACTTATAACGACTAACACATGTAAATGCGACAATGTAACTGAACAGACTTACGACCATCTCCTGTATGACTGTACATTACGGACGGACCCAGGACATTACGGACGGACCCAGGACAAAACTCATTAAGGACATTACCTTACAGGACGGAACTTGGCCCACTGACAAACCTGAGTTACTACTTACATGTTTTAAGGAATTTGATGCATTTATTAAACAACTGGACCTAAACAATTTTAATCAACTCATCTGAATGCCCACATATGTATTATGTTATATGTATTATGTTATTTACATATGTATATATTTTTGTTTATTTACATTTTTATTGTCTTTTATTAGTTTTCGTTTTATTTTTATTATTGTGATTTAATTTCATTATTCATGTTAATTGTAAAATAATTCATTTTTTATGTACTAGCCTAATCAAAATACGTGTAGTATCCAAAAAGGATGGCATACGTAGTTAAATCAACTCTGACGCTGGAGGGGGCTCTCCAACGTGGAAAACATAAAAAAAAAAAAAAAAAACATGCAAAAAATGTTTCAACTGAATCCCATGATTCTAAGTATCCAAGCCAAAAACTTGATTTAACAACTTTTTTTCAGATTTTCTCAGAAACGGTTAAAGCTATCGCCTTAAAAATGGTTTCATTCGTTTTACTTGCCCAAGAAGCCTATAAAACGAGTACTTACAAGCGTATGAACTCAAAAACTTAAGCGTTGCGATTTTTTTTGCGCGAATTTTGCCCCAAACGCCATATTCCAGTGGGCGGATTTTACTGGTTAATGAACTTGACCTTTTAAATTGGACGACGGATTTTTGTACCAAATTTCATCAAAATCGGACAATTAGGGACGCCAGAAATGAGCGAACAGACAAATATATATATATATATATATATATATATATATATATACATATAAATTTGAGCCACCGTCATTTTCGGGCTCTAGGGGTTCTGAAACGCAAAATTTTCTATTCGGCACTTCCGGATTGTTTCATGAGATCAACCTTATAAGCGGGGTTCCTCCCTATGAAGGGAGGGAGGAACCGCGCTAATAAAGTGAAAAGACAGTCTAGAAAAAACCGCTGGGTGGAAAAATATCCACATTATTGGGGATATCCATAGTGGTAAAACGATTAACAGTTGAGTTGAATCCAACTCTTCAGAGCAGTTCATTGTAGCCTTCAAATACACACCAGTGACTTTAGTAGATGTTGAAAGATAATTCAGTCGTTTCAAAAGTATACTCAGATCAGACCGGCATCATTTCACGTTTTAAAAATTTCAAAATTCAAGTTGTAGCAAACAGTCTTCGATAATAATGTTCATTTGTAGAAATTTTCAACTTTTTCCCCTTTTATAATGAGTTACGAATTTTTATTTATGCTTTATTTTTCAATACCTATGTTAAACATTTTTAGTCATTTTGTTCTATACTTTTGTTCTTTCCTTTAATAATAGAGTTCCTACTTATTTGAATTTTGTTTTACATGAACATCCGTTCCCTATTAGTCACGTATAATAACAGTAATATTATTTATCTAATTAGGTAGTTTATCATTTGATTGTGAACAAAACCAAGGGTTAAAAACATTCGTTCAACTCCTGCAGAAGTTGCCATTCCTGTCATAAGCTGCTCAATTATTAACAGCTCTTTTGAGGAAATACAATATTTTAAGGCCGACGAAGACTTCCACCAATTTAAAGCATTCACTTTGCCCTCTACCTGCCAATCTCATTTATCTTAAACTTAAAAGGTGCAGATGTAGAATTAAAAACAAAGAAAGGGTCATAAAAGTAACATATTTTGAATAGATAAGAACGGTCAAGTGAGGGTAGGCCCTAGGGACAAAAATAAAGGTGAAATGTTGAAATGGCTGAGAGAAAGGCAGAACTAGTTAGATTTAAGTTAAAAAAATAAACTAAAGTTTAAAAAAAATATATAACAATATTTTTTTTTAATAAAATCAATTGGTTTAAATCAATGTTTTTTTTTTTATGAAATCAATGATTTAAAAATGTGGCAGAAATCGGAAAAAGGGGCAGTAACAAGGAAGTACTTTCGAACAGTGAGGGAAAGGCAAAAATGCAGGTGGCTTACACTGTCTCCGATGCTGACTAAGTATTTAACTGGCCATGGAGACTTCGCTAGCTACCTACATGCGTTCGGCATACAAGGTCTTCCAGACTGCAGCTGTGGCAGATTGAGACGGCGGAACATGTCCTAATGGATTGCTTGCAATTTGAAGAACTGAGGAAAAAATGTATAAATAGCCCTATCACAGCATTACACGGTCTAGTTTCAAAAGAAAATTATAACTCTTTTCTTTATTTATTAACTCAAATTGAAAAAAAACGAGTAAAAGATTAATTTCTGTTTCACTTATTTCATATGGTTTAATCGTTTAAAAGTAACAAATTTCAAAATAATTAATTTATTTTCAATTACTTAACATTTATTTTATCAATTTCATTTCTTTGTTAATCTTCTTTTCTTAATTTTTTCACTATTTATTTACTAACATTGTTATTAGAAATAGCTTATTATCCGTAATTTGTTATACATACTATGAATGTTAAATTATTATTACGAATAATTATTTATACCTTGTAGTGCTGTGAGCGGAGCAAGGCTGTTTTTATTGTGTACATAAATAAAAAAAATAAAAAATGATTTTAAAAAAAAATCAAATGATTTTAATCATGATTTAAATCACTAAATGAAATCAATTGATTTAAATCGTTGACACCCTGATTAAAGAAGAAAATGTTTATTATGAGCACTTAGCACCCCGAGCCAAGGGTTGTGGGTTCGATTCTCACTAGGGGTGGCGGCTTTTCTTTCGAAAAGAAGGCCTCTCATCTATTTAATATAGTTATGGATGAAGCGTGGAAAATTTGTAAATGGCTTCACCCTTATCCTGGCTACAAAAGGGTGGTAACCTATAGACAACTCATCCTAAAATTCGTAGTTAGTAATAAATGGACGTTAAAATTTAAATAAATACTAGTCAAAGGATGGAATCTTGGAGATTATAACATGGCAGATTTTGTGATAAAATTATTGCTGATAGTTATTATATGTTTCTTTGAATACCAGTCTTGTGTACAATGCAGCACAAACATCTCAATATAATTGTGGATTGTTTTAATGTTCAGGAACTGAAACTGCTGGGAATATTTTAGGAATCTTTATTAATGAAGGTAATGGTGTGATCGAGGAAGTTTACCCATCATCAGGTAATTCAGTTTATATTTCTAATTGTTTATTGCTGAATTTATAATACAGTTATTCATAAGCTTTGCATTATATTAAAATCTCTTACTTAAAAATATAAAAAAAATTTATATGAAGGAAAACTCGTAAATTTATTTAAGGAATTGTATGGTCTAGATAATGATAACTATTTAATAGTTGAAAAAACTAAGAGGCTCACGAATCCCCATCCTCCCTTGCATTAATTCATAAAGAATAACTAAAACCTGACAAGAAAGAAAAATTCCTTCACAATAAAGCACTGTTTTGTTAGTTGTGAAGGGAATCGAAGTAAGGATCATTTTTCTATGAAACTAACTGAGCACTCCTGATAATCCAGGGTCAGACTCGCTTTCGATAATTTGTTTTCTCTATCATTGTACAGTTTGTTGACTTGCTTTTAATATATTTATTGTTATAATTCTGAGTTCCAGTACGAGCTCGCTACCATTATTTATTAAGCATGTATTGGTTACCTCTATCTGGTACGAATATAATAATGTTTATTTGGTTTAACAGATGCTTGCAATCTCAATACTGCGGCGGTATGTATTAAAGAAGAAGATGTTTATCCTTCCACTTCAGGTACTTGACACTAAATGGACTTATATTTTATTTTTGAACATATATTTTTTCTTTTGTGTTTTTATGTGAATTGGGATGAATGTTTCTTATTGTATCTTGTAAATATGTTTAACAGGAATTGAGCGTTACGTCCAGATCAAGGAGGAGGAATCACTGGATATTCCGTTGGAGGGTCATCAGTTCAGAGGTAAGCCTTTTTAGCGCGGTTCCTCCCTCCCCCATAGGGAGGAACCCCGCTTATAGGGTTGATACAATGAAACAATCCGGAAGTGCCGACTAGAAAATTTCGCGTTTCAGAACCCCTAGAGACCGAAAATAACTGTGGTTCAAATTTGTATATATATATATATATATATATATATATATATATATATATATGTATATATTTATTTATATATATATATATATATATATATATATATATATATATTTGTCGGTTCGCTCTCTAGATAGAAGACGAATGGTCCGATTTTGATGAAATTTGGTACAAAAATCCATCGTCCAATTTGAAAGGTCAAGTTCGTTAACCAGCAAAATCCGCCTACTGGAAGATGGCGTTTGGGGCGAAATTCGCGCAAAAAAAATCGTAACGCTTACGTTTTTGAGTTCATAAGCTTCTAAGTACTCGTTTTATATGATTCCTGGGCTAGGAAAACGAATGAAACCATTTTCAAGGCGATAGCTTTAACCATTTTCGAGAAAATTGGAAACATATTTTTTGAATACCGTTTTTGGTTTGGGTACTTAGAATCATGGGATTCAGTTGAAACATTTTCTGCATGTTCTACTTTCATCAAAATTAATATGTTGAAATTTTGGTTACGTTTGGAGTTAAGGAATGGTTAGAATAAAATATTTTATTAACAGACATAAAAAGTTTTAGTAACTTTGTTTACTTTCCTTAATATCTCGAAAAAGGATGAGAATCTTGGGAAACGGAAGAATACCATTAGAAAGGTTATTAAATGCTCTAAAAAAAAGGTTCTGATGAAAGTTTTGATTAGGCGATGTCAATCGGAGAAATAAGAGCTTAAAACATTAAAGTAATTGATTTCGCTTATTCGAACTGTTCTTTTTGTCTGTTTTTTATTCCTTGTTATTTTTTAATTGCTTATTGTTGGATAATGTATTTGAAAATAAAACAGGTTAAGAAAGATAAGAAAAACAATTTAATGTTAGAGACATGGATTTCCAAGATATATAGCTTTTCAACTGCCTTGCGTCCTTCCTAGGGAGGGTTCTTTGTCTTTGATTTTGGTACTTAGAATTATGGGATACAGTTGAAACATTTTCTGCATGTTGGAGTTTCATCAACACTAATATGTTGAAATTTTTGTTACATTTAGAGTAAAGGAAGGGTTAGAATAAAATATTTTATTAACAGACAAAAAAAGTTTTGGTAACTTTGTATAATTTCGTTAGTATCTCGAAAACCGTTGACAATCTTGTGAAGCGGAAGATTACCATTCGGAAGCTTACTAAATGCTCTACAAAAAAGGTTCTGAAGAAAGTTTTAATCAGGCGATGTCAATCGGAGAAAAAAGTGCTTAAAGCTTTAAATTAATTGATTGAGCTTATTCCAATGGTTCTTTTTGTCTGTTTTATTTCTTGTTATTTTTTAATTGCTTATAGTTGGATAATGTATTTGACAATAAAACTGGTTAAGTAAAATAACAAAAATAATTTATTGTTAGAAATATAGATTTCCAAGATTCCAAGACCTTGTCACTAGCGGGTCTGTTTCTAGTGTAGCGGACCCTTCCAGGTAAGATTGTAAATCTTGTATGTCACCTTTCAAGACTTTACTACTCACAGGAATGGCGTTAGTGACCTTAAGGGTTGACACTGCTTCTATTTTAATCTTTCCAAATTAGACTAGGGATATGAACGGAACCGCGCTAAGATGATGCAGTCCTGCGAGACGGACTTTTTTTATTTATTTATTTATTTTACGAGCTTCG
Organism: Gonocerus acuteangulatus; assembly: GCA_946811695.1. Lineage (NCBI taxonomy): Eukaryota > Metazoa > Arthropoda > Insecta > Hemiptera > Coreidae > Gonocerus > Gonocerus acuteangulatus. Next base: position 114,954,984 of record OX328125.1, read on the forward strand.
CAACGACGGCGACTTGATCTTTTCTTTTTTTTTTTTTTTTTTTTTTTTTTTTTTTTTTTTTTTTTTTTTTTTATAAGATACAGTAAAAAATACAAATTTATATGTTCACAATTATCAGTAACTTATGGTACTAAATACAACAAAAGTTTGAAAAGAGCTTACGACAAAAGTTAGGAGGTTTGTGTTAAGAATTATGTGCTAAACATTATTTAGAGCCTTGCTTTTTGAAATATAGTTAATGTCCAAGTAAAATTGAGTAATAATTACATAATAGAAAATAAAAATAATAATAATAATTACACAATAGAAAAAAAAATGGACAGTTCTCTGATAAACAAATACATACAAAAAAAAAATCCAAAACAGAAGCCACTACTCATAAGAAACATGCAACATCACACTGATAGAGACGCACTACACACACCCACATACACAAACACACCGTTAACATTCCCTCCTTGGAGCGTAAAAAACTACAAAATTGACTTAACACTAGCACAATTTAAAAAAAATCATCCACTATCCAACAAAATTTACAAAACCATATTTACCTCACTTTTGGCAGATAAACGTAACCATATCCACATCTACACAGACGGCTCTAAAACACCATCTGGAACTGCAGCAGCAGCCATTAACCAAAACCAAACACATTCAATCAAATTACATGACAACACAAGTATCTACACAGCCGAATTACACGCCATACACTTAGCCCTTACAAAACTACATAACACTGAAAACACAAACATCCTCCTATGTACAGACTCACTCAGTTCTTTACGCTCCCTCGATAACATTTATACTAACCATCCAATAATTAAACAGATATACGAACAATTACACAGACTCAGCAATCACACACTTACACTATTATGGCTACCCGGACACGAGGATATCGGACTAAGTTCATCAGTAGACAAACATGCAAAAGACGCAACTAATAAACAGTTCGTAGACATTGAAAACATTACGTTAAATGATTTAGTTCACACATTACGCACACTTACATTAAACGACTGGTTGCATCACTGGCTACAAACAAACAACAAATTATCACAAATTAAGAACACAGTAAAAGCATGGAGTAACGAACAATACACCTTAACAAGAAGAGACCAAGTAGTAGTAAGCCTTTTAATATTTATTTCTAGATACTCTACTAGACACCAAAAATGACCTCTGTTAATATATATTGTAATGATCTATAAAGGGGGTGCCCTAGAAAGTGTCAGTTTCTGGCATAGCAAAGAGTAGCATTCCTATACAATAAGTCCAGCACAAATATTATTTTTGTCTAACAACTAAATAATTGAAAAAGAAAGCAGTTATAATAAAAGGTTTAGCATTGGCAGTTCTTATCTGGGCAGTTTTTATTTTTAAAAAGGAAGTGTGAAAATTTAAAATGTCGGATTTAAAATGTCTCGGCTAGGAGCGATAAACCATAGAAAAGTACAAGTTTCCCAGGAGATAAGAGCACAGGTGTTTTTTTTTTAACACCTGTGTATCTGGGCCACATCCAAGAGTCTCTTGGTACGGTGGGAGTAACGTCTATAAGAAAGGCCCCCCCCATCACTCGATCGCATTCCAGCACCAGCGAAGGGCGAGAGCAAGCTGATAGCAGCATCCACGAGCGGCGCCCACGCACTTCCCATCAGCCGACAGCCACTTCATCTTCACTCTATGACCTAGCTGCGACCATCATTCTCCTCAGCATGCTGACAACTACTACAAGTCTGCCTCTTCATTTCCAGAACACCATCCGCATCATAAGCTGAGTATAACTCAATAATAAAATAACTGCCACTGCTCAAGTAAATTCGATATAAAATATAAAAGCTAGCAAAGATTCAATAATGGCCAATAATTATATTTTATTATATAAGTTCAATATTTTAATTATGTGCTAATTTTTCTTTAATACCCCAAAATTGATAAAATTATGTGAGTCAAGCACCTTTTCTTTTTTTTATTTTATATATTTAATTTAGTATCACAGCCATAAATTATATATTATTTCAATATAAGTCAATTGTTTCCAACTCTATTTTATTTACTATGAACCTTTCTCCTGGTATATAATATGGTCTCAACACATAAAAGTACAGATGGTAATAATTAATTTTCTTTTTCTAGCACACCAAAAACACCACAATATATACATATATACATATATATATATATATATATATATATATATATATATATATATATATATATATTGTAATGATATATTACATTCACGAGAACCTTTTGAATTCAAAATAGCCATTGAGAGTTTGAAAAGCCCGCACAAACTATAATTCTTAATTTCTGATAACATCGTATTATATACAATCCAAATTTATAATATTTCTGGACCATACTGATGTACAATAGGTGTAAATTAAATGTACATTCAAGCAAACAATAAATTAATTAATTGAAATTACAAGATAATAATTATTATCTAAATTTAATGTAAACCGAACAAATGCAGAATGGAGTCTCAGTCGATTCCATCTACAACGGAGTACGGAGTCTCAGTCTATTCTGGATACAGCAGCGTACAGAGTACAAGTCTATTCTAGATACAGCATCTGAAGGAATACGAACTCTCTCATACGGCGTCTTCCCGAATACTTCAGTCAGTGACTTATGGCGTGTCTTGTATATGTGAGTTTATAGACTGATTTAAACAAGAGTATTGATAGTGAAGAAGTGCTCTGCTGAAGAAGCAATTGTTGGAGAAATGACTGAAGTGAAGAATAAATTTGATTTTTCTCTTGAAGTCTCTACTCAATAAAAGTTAAGAGTCATTACTTGTATTTTTGTTGATTTGTTTATTGTTTGTTTGATGATACATTTGGATTGATACTTGTATTTTGGTATTGTTTGGGAATACGTAATTGTTTCCTTTTCTCAATAAAAAAAATTATTTTAATTATTATTATTTCGACAAAAGGTATAATATTTAAATTTAAAAACTCGTTATCTCAGGGGTCGGGTTCGAGTCCAGTAAAGTAAAACAAAGATAATTTTAAATAATAGAAACAAAACAAAAGAAGAAACTCATAGATAAGTATCCAGGCGTAGATAAACAAGCATTATCTGGTATAAAGCCAGCGCGGTATTAACTGCATAGGACAGGATCTTCTTTAGAATTGTATCTTCTTTTCACTGAACTGCACTTATGAGACTGTATCTTCTTGTAAACTGAACTGTAGAGATGAGACATGAGACTGACGCTTCTTTTAACAGACTTCAACTTTATGCGTCTGTATCTTCCGTTACAACTCAACAGACTGCAATATGAGACTGGAGCCACCTTTTCACAGACTGGCTTGTAACCGACTGAACTAGAGCTGCATTAGGAATGGCGTTGTTTCTTGGCGGGAGCGTCCTACCGGTCTTCAATGCTACCTGTATCGACTGCTAGACAAATATAACAAATAATATTTGCTTATCCCAGCAACGAATCCAACATATCAATGAGCTTTTTTGGATTTTCAGAATTTTCTGTGTTAGTTTTTTAATTTAAAACTTTTAATTTTTGATGAAAGTTAAAATAAGAAAAATGTATTTGTTTTTTATTTTCCGCAAACCTTGTATTCGTCTTTACCCGCCTTTCTTACCTTTAACGGTTATTCGAATTTAGAACTTTTAAATATGTAATGTAAAATATCATTACAATATATATATTAGGGTGGACCTTAGCTATTGGGAACTTGCTGCTCCCACCCCCAATTCTGTTCCAATCAACGAAAAAACTAGCTGTGCAAAATTTCAGGGCAATCGGACAACTGCTAGGCGACCCGCAAACGGTTTGAAATTGAAACATGAAATATAGCGTAGTTGAATATACGCAGCAATTAATTCCGATAAAAAGGGATATACTGTTCTATCTCAATCATTTCCTCAATAAAAAATTACGTAGCTACATCAAGGCGATCCCAGAGTGTTTAAAATCATTTTGAATCAAATATCACAAAAGTCGATTCTAACAATTTTTGAAATAACATGAACAAATTTAAAAAATATGATAATTTTACTAAGGCACACTAGGGTGGCCCTTAGCTATAGGGATTTTTTTGAAAGTCAAAATTTTGCTGCTCCCACCTCCCAATTCTGTTGAAATTAACAGAAAAACTAGTTATGCAAAATTTTAGTGCAATCGGACAACTGCTGGGCGACCCTCAAACGCTTTGAAATTGAAAAATAGTATACGCAACGATTAATTCCATTAAAAAAGGATATACTGTTCTAGCTTAATCCGTTTAGTCCAGGCAACGAACAGTTATAGATGGAAATTTTTGGAACAATATTTTTGACTTCATAACGTTGTTTGGGCTGGATAGGAGGTGAACATATCAAAAGTCCTCGCCCGTAGTCTTTGTTCCGGGAGGTAGGGGGGGTTTAGAAGGTCCCATTTTTCGGGTTTTCACTTATATCTCGGAAACCCTGCGTCCTAGCGACATGACTATTCAATAACAAATGAAAGCTGATTAAATTTCCTACATATATTATTCAATAAAGTTTTTCTAGATATCTTTAGTTTTCGAAATATGCACTCTTGAATGTCTGTAATTTTGGGGGAAAACACTTTTGCCGCATATTTTTCCCCCGTTTTGACCGGATAACTCTTCAGTGGTGAACCCAAAAAGTAAATAGAGTATTGCATTCCCTTCAATAATATATATTACTTTGCTATTTTATGTATTTTCCTTCAAACGTTAAAATAATTTCAGTGTTCATCGTGAAATCTGAAATTTAGCGACTAATAGTCCAGGCAACTAAGAGTTATAGATGGAAATGTTTGGAACACAAATTTTGACTTCATAACTTTGTTTCCGCTAGTTAGGAGGTCATCATATCAAAAGTCCTCTCCCGTAGCCTTTGTTATTATTCGGTCTTTGAAATATTTCAAGCCACGTTTTAAAGAAAATTGGACAGCTTCGAATAACACCGATGGATGATTTGTAAAACGTAATAAAGAATGGCTGGAAACATTAATTGAACTACCTACATGGTTCTGCAAAGAAGGGCGCCCAGTAAAACAATTCAGAGAATTGTGTGATCGAAGTAAGCGGCGCGGACAAGGCACCTCTCGGAATACCAATGCGTTTCTTCGAGTGGACATGAAGTCAGAGTCAGAAGTTTTTTTCTAAGATCACAAATTTTTCATCCGTTTTCTACCTTTCAATTCTTTAAGAATGGTATATGATGCCATCCTGGTGATTTCTTTCACTCTTCTCGAGATATCTGTGACAAAAGAAACAAATTATGATACCTAACTCATTTCGAGAATTTTGACTCATTATCTTTGATGTCTGTTAAAATATTATTGTGAACGTTGGGGACCGATTTTTTTCTTGGATCCACTTACTGAGACAATTAATGCACATATCAAAACTCTGACCGGACTGTGCGCGACACATAAACAAAAACACTAATATATCTCAAAATGTTTTAAAAAATTGTGTTCTAAAAAGAGTCTTCTACTAATGACCGTAAAAGCTAGAGATAGAGAGTAAAATGAATGAAACTTGCTTTAATATGTAGTACTACCCTTCCAGTTCCTTGTTCAAGTCGTTGTTCCTTTAATTTTTCGCCCCAAAAGAACATTTCTATTTTTAAACTGAGTAACACAAAGGAGATTGCTGAGAACAGAGTCGTGTAGTTAATACAAGGGCTAGATTCGGACTGTCACCATGGACTGGCACGATGACTGAGGTGGGGCAGGTAGCTACCTTTTAATGAACAGGTTATCGTAGATACATAAAAATGCGGTTTGGGTAAAATTATGTTATTTCCTATTTTGTCCGGCTTTTTACCTGAAATACTCCTATGTGCATCGATTTGTTCAGGATCTGAGGCTGATTCTCCTTGGGTTACTGTGTTGACAAAAATGGACACAGCTTGATCATGCTCATGCATTTCTATAAGCTCATCAATTGTTAGCTCTTGATTGTGTGAGTCCAGCAATTCTTGGATGTAATCATCCACCTCTAAATTTAATTGTTTGGCAATATCGACCACTTCTTCAATTACACCATCGATTTGTTCAGGATGTGAGGCTGATTCTCCTTGGGTTACTGTGGTGACAAAAATGGACACAACTTTTTCCAGACGTTGAATGGCGTCTGGAAAAAGCTGTGTCCATTTTTGTCACCACAGTAACCCAAGGAGAATCAGCCTCAGATCCTGAAAAAATCGATGGTGTAAATTTTTTGTGAAATCTCATTCCAACATTGTGCAATAATTTTTACAGCATCTAAAACATTGAATTGCTTCTCTTCAAGATGTCTTTGACAGAAAGCTCGTTATTTTGTCTCACAGCTTCATTTAGATGTGCAAATGATCGCCTTGTGTAGTAAGCTTTAAATGTTTTAATGGCTCCCTGAGTCGCTCCTTCTTTGTCAGCACTTTCCATCTCTCCACTTTCTGGGATCCTGTGCCAATTACAAAAACTTTTAAATCGACAGAACCAGCCATTACTAGCTATAAACTCTTCATTTTTAGCCGCACCCCCAGCTTCTTCTTTTAGTCTCTCAAAAATCTGCTTAGCTTAAATGCACACTGTATTTTGGTCAATAGGAAAATTGTTAAGTCTTGCTTGATTATCACACCATAATTGAATCGATCCATGCTATAAGAGCGTCAGTCCATTTTTTTCCAAATATGAGTTAGTGATGGAGTCATTGTCTCTGACAGTCACTACACATTTCTATGTTAAGAGGACTTTAGTCCAATACATTGTTAATTAATTAAAATATTTGAATTAGGGAATTGCGCCACGTTGGGTCGACAAAAGGTATAATATTTAAATTTAAAAACTCGTTATCTCAGGGGTCGGGTTCGAGTCCAGTAAAGTAAAACAAAGATAATTTTAAATAATAGAAACAAAACAAAAGAAGAAACTCATAGATAAGTATCCAGGCGTAGATAAACAAGCATTATCTGGTATAAAGCCAGCGCGGTATTAACTGCATAGGACAGGATTTTCTTTAGAATTGTATCTTCTTTTCACTGAACTGCACTTATGAGACTGTATCTTCTTGTAAACTGAACTGTAGAGATGAGACATGAGACTGACGCTTCTTTTAACAGACTTCAACTTTATGCGTCTGTATCTTCCGTACAACTCAACAGACTGCAATATGAGACTGGAGCCACCTTTTCACAGACTGGCTTGTAACCGACTGAACTAGAGCTGCATTAGGAATGGCGTTGTTTCTTGGCGGGAGCGTCCTACCGGTCTTCAATGCTACCTGTATCGACTGCTAGACAAATATAACAAATAATATTTGCTTATCCCAGCAACGAATCCAACATATCAATGAGCTTTTTTGGATTTTCAGAATTTTCTGTGTTAGTTTTTTAATTTAAAACTTTTAATTTTTGATGAAAGTTAAAATAAGAAAAATGTATTTGTTTTTTATTTTCCGCAAACCTTGTATTCGTCTTTACCCGCCTTTCTTACCTTTAACGGTTATTCGAATTTAGAACTTTTAAATATGTAATGTAAAATATCATTACAATATATATATTAGGGTGGACCTTAGCTATTGGGAACTTGCTGCTCCCACCCCCAATTCTGTTCCAATCAACGAAAAAACTAGCTGTGCAAAATTTCAGGGCAATCGGACAACTGCTAGGCGACCCGCAAACGGTTTGAAATTGAAACATGAAATATAGCGTAGTTGAATATACGCAGCAATTAATTCCGATAAAAAGGGATATACTGTTCTATCTCAATCATTTCCTCAATAAAAAATTACGTAGCTACATCAAGGCGATCCCAGAGTGTTTAAAATCATTTTGAATCAAATATCACAAAAGTCGATTCTAACAATTTTTGAAATAACATGAACAAATTTAAAAAATATGATAATTTTACTAAGGCACACTAGGGTGGCCCTTAGCTATAGGGATTTTTTTGAAAGTCAAAATTTTGCTGCTCCCACCTCCCAATTCTGTTGAAATTAACAGAAAAACTAGTTATGCAAAATTTTAGTGCAATCGGACAACTGCTGGGCGACCCTCAAACGCTTTGAAATTGAAAAATAGTATACGCAACGATTAATTCCATTAAAAAAGGATATACTGTTCTAGCTTAATCCGTTTAGTCCAGGCAACGAACAGTTATAGATGGAAATTTTTGGAACAATATTTTTGACTTCATAACGTTGTTTGGGCTGGATAGGAGGTGAACATATCAAAAGTCCTCGCCCGTAGTCTTTGTTCCGGGAGGTAGGGGGGGTTTAGAAGGTCCCATTTTTCGGGTTTTCACTTATATCTCGGAAACCCTGCGTCCTAGCGACATGACTATTCAATAACAAATGAAAGCTGATTAAATTTCCTACATATATTATTCAATAAAGTTTTTCTAGATATCTTTAGTTTTCGAAATATGCACTCTTGAATGTCTGTAATTTTGGGGGAAAACACTTTTGCCGCATATTTTTCCCCCGTTTTGACCGGATAACTCTTCAGTGGTGAACCCAAAAAGTAAATAGAGTATTGCATTCCCTTCAATAATATATATTACTTTGCTATTTTATGTATTTTCCTTCAAACGTTAAAATAATTTCAGTGTTCATCGTGAAATCTGAAATTTAGCGACTAATAGTCCAGGCAACTAAGAGTTATAGATGGAAATGTTTGGAACACAAATTTTGACTTCATAACTTTGTTTCCGCTAGTTAGGAGGTCATCATATCAAAAGTCCTCTCCCGTAGCCTTTGTTATTATTCGGTCTTTGAAATATTTCAAGCCACGTTTTAAAGAAAATTGGACAGCTTCGAATAACACCGATGGATGATTTGTAAAACGTAATAAAGAATGGCTGGAAACATTAATTGAACTACCTACATGGTTCTGCAAAGAAGGGCGCCCAGTAAAACAATTCAGAGAATTGTGTGATCGAAGTAAGCGGCGCGGACAAGGCACCTCTCGGAATACCAATGCGTTTCTTCGAGTGGACATGAAGTCAGAGTCAGAAGTTTTTTTCTAAGATCACAAATTTTTCATCCGTTTTCTACCTTTCAATTCTTTAAGAATGGTATATGATGCCATCCTGGTGATTTCTTTCACTCTTCTCGAGATATCTGTGACAAAAGAAACAAATTATGATACCTAACTCATTTCGAGAATTTTGACTCATTATCTTTGATGTCTGTTAAAATATTATTGTGAACGTTGGGGACCGATTTTTTTCTTGGATCCACTTACTGAGACAATTAATGCACATATCAAAACTCTGACCGGACTGTGCGCGACACATAAACAAAAACACTAATATATCTCAAAATGTTTTAAAAAATTGTGTTCTAAAAAGAGTCTTCTACTAATGACCGTAAAAGCTAGAGATAGAGAGTAAAATGAATGAAACTTGCTTTAATATGTAGTACTACCCTTCCAGTTCCTTGTTCAAGTCGTTGTTCCTTTAATTTTTCGCCCCAAAAGAACATTTCTATTTTTAAACTGAGTAACACAAAGGAGATTGCTGAGAACAGAGTCGTGTAGTTAATACAAGGGCTAGATTCGGACTGTCACCATGGACTGGCACGATGACTGAGGTGGGGCAGGTAGCTACCTTTTAATGAACAGGTTATCGTAGATACATAAAAATGCGGTTTGGGTAAAATTATGTTATTTCCTATTTTGTCCGGCTTTTTACCTGAAATACTCCTATGTGCATCGATTTGTTCAGGATCTGAGGCTGATTCTCCTTGGGTTACTGTGTTGACAAAAATGGACACAGCTTGATCATGCTCATGCATTTCTATAAGCTCATCAATTGTTAGCTCTTGATTGTGTGAGTCCAGCAATTCTTGGATGTAATCATCCACCTCTAAATTTAATTGTTTGGCAATATCGACCACTTCTTCAATTACACCATCGATTTGTTCAGGATGTGAGGCTGATTCTCCTTGGGTTACTGTGGTGACAAAAATGGACACAACTTTTTCCAGACGTTGAATGGCGTCTGGAAAAAGCTGTGTCCATTTTTGTCACCACAGTAACCCAAGGAGAATCAGCCTCAGATCCTGAAAAAATCGATGGTGTAAATTTTTTGTGAAATCTCATTCCAACATTGTGCAATAATTTTTACAGCATCTAAAACATTGAATTGCTTCTCTTCAAGATGTCTTTGACAGAAAGCTCGTTATTTTGTCTCACAGCTTCATTTAGATGTGCAAATGATCGCCTTGTGTAGTAAGCTTTAAATGTTTTAATGGCTCCCTGAGTCGCTCCTTCTTTGTCAGCACTTTCCATCTCTCCACTTTCTGGGATCCTGTGCCAATTACAAAAACTTTTAAATCGACAGAACCAGCCATTACTAGCTATAAACTCTTCATTTTTAGCCGCACCCCCAGCTTCTTCTTTTAGTCTCTCAAAAATCTGCTTAGCTTAAATGCACACTGTATTTTGGTCAATAGGAAAATTGTTAAGTCTTGCTTGATTATCACACCATAATTGAATCGATCCATGCTATAAGAGCGTCAGTCCATTTTTTTCCAAATATGAGTTAGTGATGGAGTCATTGTCTCTGACAGTCACTACACATTTCTATGTTAAGAGGACTTTAGTCCAATACATTGTTAATTAATTAAAATATTTGAATTAGGGAATTGCGCCACGTTGGGTCGACAAAAGGTATAATATTTAAATTTAAAAACTCGTTATCTCAGGGGTCGGGTTCGAGTCCAGTAAAGTAAAACAAAGATAATTTTAAATAATAGAAACAAAACAAAAGAAGAAACTCATAGATAAGTATCCAGGCGTAGATAAACAAGCATTATCTGGTATAAAGCCAGCGCGGTATTAACTGCATAGGACAGGATTTTCTTTAGAATTGTATCTTCTTTTCACTGAACTGCACTTATGAGACTGTATCTTCTTGTAAACTGAACTGTAGAGATGAGACATGAGACTGACGCTTCTTTTAACAGACTTCAACTTTATGCGTCTGTATCTTCCGTACAACTCAACAGACTGCAATATGAGACTGGAGCCACCTTTTCACAGACTGGCTTGTAACCGACTGAACTAGAGCTGCATTAGGAATGGCGTTGTTTCTTGGCGGGAGCGTCCTACCGGTCTTCAATGCTACCTGTATCGACTGCTAGACAAATATAACAAATAATATTTGCTTATCCCAGCAACGAATCCAACATATCAATGAGCTTTTTTGGATTTTCAGAATTTTCTGTGTTAGTTTTTTAATTTAAAACTTTTAATTTTTGATGAAAGTTAAAATAAGAAAAATGTATTTGTTTTTTATTTTCCGCAAACCTTGTATTCGTCTTTACCCGCCTTTCTTACCTTTAACGGTTATTCGAATTTAGAACTTTTAAATATGTAATGTAAAATATCATTACAATATATATATTAGGGTGGACCTTAGCTATTGGGAACTTGCTGCTCCCACCCCCAATTCTGTTCCAATCAACGAAAAAACTAGCTGTGCAAAATTTCAGGGCAATCGGACAACTGCTAGGCGACCCGCAAACGGTTTGAAATTGAAACATGAAATATAGCGTAGTTGAATATACGCAGCAATTAATTCCGATAAAAAGGGATATACTGTTCTATCTCAATCATTTCCTCAATAAAAAATTACGTAGCTACATCAAGGCGATCCCAGAGTGTTTAAAATCATTTTGAATCAAATATCACAAAAGTCGATTCTAACAATTTTTGAAATAACATGAACAAATTTAAAAAATATGATAATTTTACTAAGGCACACTAGGGTGGCCCTTAGCTATAGGGATTTTTTTGAAAGTCAAAATTTTGCTGCTCCCACCTCCCAATTCTGTTGAAATTAACAGAAAAACTAGTTATGCAAAATTTTAGTGCAATCGGACAACTGCTGGGCGACCCTCAAACGCTTTGAAATTGAAAAATAGTATACGCAACGATTAATTCCATTAAAAAAGGATATACTGTTCTAGCTTAATCCGTTTAGTCCAGGCAACGAACAGTTATAGATGGAAATTTTTGGAACAATATTTTTGACTTCATAACGTTGTTTGGGCTGGATAGGAGGTGAACATATCAAAAGTCCTCGCCCGTAGTCTTTGTTCCGGGAGGTAGGGGGGGTTTAGAAGGTCCCATTTTTCGGGTTTTCACTTATATCTCGGAAACCCTGCGTCCTAGCGACATGACTATTCAATAACAAATGAAAGCTGATTAAATTTCCTACATATATTATTCAATAAAGTTTTTCTAGATATCTTTAGTTTTCGAAATATGCACTCTTGAATGTCTGTAATTTTGGGGGAAAACACTTTTGCCGCATATTTTTCCCCCGTTTTGACCGGATAACTCTTCAGTGGTGAACCCAAAAAGTAAATAGAGTATTGCATTCCCTTCAATAATATATATTACTTTGCTATTTTATGTATTTTCCTTCAAACGTTAAAATAATTTCAGTGTTCATCGTGAAATCTGAAATTTAGCGACTAATAGTCCAGGCAACTAAGAGTTATAGATGGAAATGTTTGGAACACAAATTTTGACTTCATAACTTTGTTTCCGCTAGTTAGGAGGTCATCATATCAAAAGTCCTCTCCCGTAGCCTTTGTTATTATTCGGTCTTTGAAATATTTCAAGCCACGTTTTAAAGAAAATTGGACAGCTTCGAATAACACCGATGGATGATTTGTAAAACGTAATAAAGAATGGCTGGAAACATTAATTGAACTACCTACATGGTTCTGCAAAGAAGGGCGCCCAGTAAAACAATTCAGAGAATTGTGTGATCGAAGTAAGCGGCGCGGACAAGGCACCTCTCGGAATACCAATGCGTTTCTTCGAGTGGACATGAAGTCAGAGTCAGAAGTTTTTTTCTAAGATCACAAATTTTTCATCCGTTTTCTACCTTTCAATTCTTTAAGAATGGTATATGATGCCATCCTGGTGATTTCTTTCACTCTTCTCGAGATATCTGTGACAAAAGAAACAAATTATGATACCTAACTCATTTCGAGAATTTTGACTCATTATCTTTGATGTCTGTTAAAATATTATTGTGAACGTTGGGGACCGATTTTTTTCTTGGATCCACTTACTGAGACAATTAATGCACATATCAAAACTCTGACCGGACTGTGCGCGACACATAAACAAAAACACTAATATATCTCAAAATGTTTTAAAAAATTGTGTTCTAAAAAGAGTCTTCTACTAATGACCGTAAAAGCTAGAGATAGAGAGTAAAATGAATGAAACTTGCTTTAATATGTAGTACTACCCTTCCAGTTCCTTGTTCAAGTCGTTGTTCCTTTAATTTTTCGCCCCAAAAGAACATTTCTATTTTTAAACTGAGTAACACAAAGGAGATTGCTGAGAACAGAGTCGTGTAGTTAATACAAGGGCTAGATTCGGACTGTCACCATGGACTGGCACGATGACTGAGGTGGGGCAGGTAGCTACCTTTTAATGAACAGGTTATCGTAGATACATAAAAATGCGGTTTGGGTAAAATTATGTTATTTCCTATTTTGTCCGGCTTTTTACCTGAAATACTCCTATGTGCATCGATTTGTTCAGGATCTGAGGCTGATTCTCCTTGGGTTACTGTGTTGACAAAAATGGACACAGCTTGATCATGCTCATGCATTTCTATAAGCTCATCAATTGTTAGCTCTTGATTGTGTGAGTCCAGCAATTCTTGGATGTAATCATCCACCTCTAAATTTAATTGTTTGGCAATATCGACCACTTCTTCAATTACACCATCGATTTGTTCAGGATGTGAGGCTGATTCTCCTTGGGTTACTGTGGTGACAAAAATGGACACAACTTTTTCCAGACGTTGAATGGCGTCTGGAAAAAGCTGTGTCCATTTTTGTCACCACAGTAACCCAAGGAGAATCAGCCTCAGATCCTGAAAAAATCGATGGTGTAAATTTTTTGTGAAATCTCATTCCAACATTGTGCAATAATTTTTACAGCATCTAAAACATTGAATTGCTTCTCTTCAAGATGTCTTTGACAGAAAGCTCGTTATTTTGTCTCACAGCTTCATTTAGATGTGCAAATGATCGCCTTGTGTAGTAAGCTTTAAATGTTTTAATGGCTCCCTGAGTCGCTCCTTCTTTGTCAGCACTTTCCATCTCTCCACTTTCTGGGATCCTGTGCCAATTACAAAAACTTTTAAATCGACAGAACCAGCCATTACTAGCTATAAACTCTTCATTTTTAGCCGCACCCCCAGCTTCTTCTTTTAGTCTCTCAAAAATCTGCTTAGCTTAAATGCACACTGTATTTTGGTCAATAGGAAAATTGTTAAGTCTTGCTTGATTATCACACCATAATTGAATCGATCCATGCTATAAGAGCTTCAGTCCATTTTTTTCCAAATATGAGTTAGTGATGGAGTCATTGTCTCTGACAGTCACTACACATTTCTATGTTAAGAGGACTTTAGTCCAATACATTGTTGTCATAGAAACACATGTAGCAAAAAAATTCATTAACGGCATTGTAGCACATACCTTTCGTTTACGCGAAGGTCTTCAGGCTCCAGTGTTCCCTCCCAATCCTGCCTACCCAGAAGGGAAGGTCCCCATCAAGCAGAAAAAATTAAGACATTAAGAAGTTGATGCCATACGTTTCAGAAGAGCACAATAATTTTTACTATGAAATATTGGGCTGGCCAACAACTATAAACATAGATGAAGAAGTTCAAGACGATTCAGCAATACATTACCCATTGTATGCATTTTTTATCATGCAAATATTTCTTACATATTGTACCATTGATAATAAACTGTTACTCAATATATCCTACAATGTGTTTTACATTATATTAGACCTTATATTTTGCATGGAAGTACTCCTTAGGCTGTTCCATGTAAGAAGAGCTTCAGTCCAAGCACTATTATTATATTTTAATAATATAATGCATTTGTTAGAAATAACCAATATTTCATATATAACTTGTGTCAGTATGGGGTACTCAGACAAAAAAAAAAAAAAAAAAAAAAAAAATAGCACAATAATAAAACAAATGAAGGGTGTAGACAGTTTTTTCTCAAAACTACTGATTATGGACTGAAGCTCTTTTTGCATGGATCGATTCAATTGTAACATTGTTTCCATCTAAGCGATAATACATGCGTATCTATAGGTTTACGAATAATGCTTGAATTCAAAGATTGAGAGCCTTTCACAGCTTCCATAATATTTTCTTTATATTTTATAACCGTTCGGACTGTTGATTCCGGTAGGTCAAATTTCTTTGCCTATTCACAAATTTTTATCTTCGATTCATTCGTTTTCCTTTCTTGTTAGGTTCGAATAACTCACTTTTGGTCTTTTGGATGTCATAATTAAAGATAAATCAATAATGTGCACTACGTACGCAAATAATTCCACAAAGAACACATCCGAACTTGTCGTAAACTGAACACAAGGTGATCAAAGAGAAAACCCGTGTATCTCCAAATTTGGGTAAAACACAGTAGCGTAAATCGGGGTATTAATGTATATATGAATATGTGTGTATATATATATATATATATATACAGCAAAATTTTAATGCATAAGCTGAGGAATCTTTGGGGGGAAAAAAATAAAATAAAAACAAGAAGAGAAAATTGTGGATTTGAGAGTGGCTAAAAAAAGAAAATTTGAATCAGTACCACCTTTTAGGAAGAATTGGGCCAAACCTTTTTTGGTTTTTGCTCTATCAAAAAAAGGAATTGAAACCAATCACTCAAAAACATTAACCAATTTGGGAAGACTAGTTCCACCAGAATTAAAACTTCATGTCACTTTAAGATTCTTCTTTGGTAGAATTCTTCCACAACTGAAGTGGTCATGGTAATTCCAACTAGATGGAGAAGGGTGGTCACTACCCCCACTCGGGGTCTCCCGTGGTCTGGTGGCCACCTCAGGGCTCGCTGAGAAAATTCCTGGCTGCACCCTGGAGGTTGGCGCTAATGGCCAAGATTTGTCGATGTGCCGTAAAAAAAAAAAAAAATAAAAAAAAAAAAAAACTACCCCCACTCACTCTACTGTTGGTTCACACATGCTAGTGTTCATGATTGGCTTGTAGTTAGTAGTCATGCCTGCTCATTGACTCCATGTGAACTTGCCTTAATTCTAATTTCACTCAAAAAATAAAAATTAGGTTGAATTAAAATGTGATAGATTAGTTTCCCAGGATTTGCTATGTTATCAACAGAATTATAAATAATGGGGGTATTAATTTGCATTAATAAGAAGAGAAGAAAAATATACCAGTAACCATTTGTCCCTTTTTCATTGATTTTATTTTTGATTTTCTATGTGCTCATTTTCTTTGTAATAAAATTTGTTATGTCTTTTAGCATTTAACATTTTACGCACTGGCATTGAATTAATATGCAACTTTGTAGTGCAGAAATGAAACAGAAAAATAATCATTTATAATGTTATTTTGTTTTTATTTATATCTCTTACTTTTTGCTATTCTCAATCAGTGTTGTAAAATACCCTGGTATTTATTCTTAAGGGTAAATACCCAGGGTAAATACCCAATTTCATAAATACCCGGGTATTTAAGGTATTTAATTAAACCGCGACTTAGTAATCGAATATTGTAAAATGTCATGGATTTTCCCAGTTTAGAGCTATTGCAACACTGAGAAACTATTAAAACAATAATAAATTATAAAATAGGATCACTGAGAGGTTAATAAATAATAAATTATTAACTAAAAATTTGTCATGGACCTTCCGACTACCAATAAAACAAGTTGTTTGCCTAAATTTGATACTACTGTACTGCCTCAGCTAAAACTTTGGACTAGGATTATCTCAATTTCTCAAAACAGAAATTAAGTTACCTACTCATTGATCAAAACACATGTACCTTTCAAGCCTCTCCACCATAACATGGGACTTATTTTATTATTTTCTTTGTCATTGTCTTCAAGACCTTCCCAAAGGATTTTTGCCATAATCCCTCTTGGTCCCTATAACCAGCTATGTTTTTCCGAAGATCACCTGATTTCAATCCCATGCTTCTTCTTGTTTCCAACACCAAACTGAATGCGTTTCTTCTATTTAGTTAGCACACGTTTTTCCTCCGTTTTTTGAAGAGAAGATTCTGGGTTTCTTGTTGAAGAGTTTTCAGTAATTCTTAAATCTCTTATGAACTGTGTGGATGAAAGGGGCATTTAACTGAATGGCAGTGATAAGTTCAACAATTGGATCAAGGATGTTAACTAGTTCCCAAGTTGGACTTAAAGCACTCTGCCATCAAGAAGGTGCCTTCTCATTTCTGGCTTACTGTAATGTTGTTACTACTGTATGAGCATAATTTCAAATAATATTAACAAGGATCACAAACTTAAACTTAACTTAAAATGTTGTTGGAGAATGCTGGATGGTGGAAAATTGATGTTCCAAGGATGAAAAAATGGTCGAAAATTCCCACAAGTGTTTTATTGGCAAAACGTTTTCAGGGACTAAGCCCCATTTTCAATGCCCTGTGACACAATACAGTAATTAAAACAGGTTCAATTTAAAACAGATTAAAATAACAATACAATTATACAATAATTGTATAGTTATTTTAATCTGTTTTAAATTGAACCTGTTTTAATTACTGTATTGTGTCACAGGGCATTGAAAATGGGGCTTAGTCCCTGAAAACGTTTTGCCAATAAAACACTTGTGGGAATTTTCGACCATTTTTTTCATCCTTGTAACTTAAAATGGTTTTGAACTATTATAATAAACATTAAAAATGTTTTTGGCCCTTTTTTTAAATTTAAATAAGTCCTTACTAATTGAATAGGCTTCATTAAAACTTTTTTTAAATTAATTAACCTTCTCTAATGTAAAAGTAATCATGAAAAATCATAGAAATGCATTGAGTTGTAAATACCCATAAATACCCGGACCGACTTTTAACTTTCTTTAAAATATTACTGGGTAAATATTAACGTTTATTTAGTTTTTATGGTCAAATGGGTGAGTTTCAGTCCTTGTTTGTACCAAAAAATAATCAAAGAAGTTGTATCAAGCTCAAAAACTGAAAATACCCACTTTTTGGGTATTTACCTTCCCTGTGGGTAAATACCCAATTTATATTTACCTACCCACTGGGTATTTACCCACCCCACATCACTGTTCACAATACGAAATATTCAACAAAGCTTACTGATTCTCCAAAGTTCGTCATTAAAAATTTCTATTTCTGATGTTAATAAATATTTCATCTTAATGGTCATAATTATTTGCCAAAAAGAGTTTCCCAAAAATGTATTAAGTGCTAATTTTTTCCAAATGCTGATCAAAAATGAAAATTTGTCCTTGTTCAAATTCATAAAAAATGTTTTTTAAAATTACCATATAAATTTTGTGTTTGGATCTGATTTTGATTTTTAATTTTCAGTTGTATATTGATAAATCCAATAATATAAATTGGGAAGGATATTTAAACAAATTCTAATTATGACTATGATTTATAAAAACACATAGAACACAATACATATTTATTATCAATGAAAAGGCTTTATTCCTGTAATATTCTTTACTCCAAGAATAGATGAGCTTTTTTATATCTTCACATTTCTTTTCATTGTTATCTCTTTCTGTTCCAGGCTTTCCTTCAGAAGCAGAGAAGAGACATTACATACATAATTCTTACACATTTAGTGAAAAAAGTAAAAAATCAATTCGAGTTTTCTCCACTGCTGTAATTACTGAAGATAAGCCAAGAGAGGCTCATCAAATGTATAAACAAACCAACAATAACAATAGCCAAGACACATTTCACTCCTGTCCTTATTGCAACTATATTGCTGTTTGCTTTAAATATCTAAAGACACATATAATGTCCAAACATACTGATAATAAACCTCACTCTTGTCCACATTGTGACTATAAAACCGTTATGCTTTCACGTCTTAAGAGACATACCACGTCTAAACATACTGATAAGAAACCCTACTTGTGTCCGCATTGTGACTATAAAACATTTAGGGCTACAGATCTTAAGATCCATGTCATGTACAAACACACTAATAACAAACCTCACTCTTGTCAACATTGTGACTATAAAACTGTTAGGGCTGCATATCTTAAGAGCCATATCCTGCACAAACATACTAATAATAAATCTCACTTGTGTCCCCATTGTGACTATAAAGCATTTATGCCATCAAATATTAGGAGTCATATCATGTACAAACATACTAATAATAAACCCCACTTGTGTCCCCATTGTGACTATAAAGCAGTTACGCTATCACGTATTAAGAGCCATATCATGCACAAACATACTGATAATAAACCCCACTTGTGTCCCCATTGTGAATATAAAGCAGTTACGTCATCAAATCTTAAGAGCCATATCATGAGCAAACATACTGATGAGAGACCTCACGCTTGTCCTCATTGTGACTATAAAACATTTTCGCTTTCACATCTTAAACCCCATATCATGTCCAAACATACTAATAAGAAACCTCACTTGTGTCCCCATTGTGACTATAAAGCAGTTACGCTATCAAGTATTAAGAGCCATATCATGCACAAACATACTGATAATAAACCTCACTCTTGTCCTCATTGTGACTATAAAGCAGTTATGTCATCAAGACTTAAGAGCCATATCATGCACAAACATACCACTAATAACCCTCACTTGTGTCCGCATTGTGACTATAAAGCAGTTACACTATCAAGTATTAAGAGCCATATCATGCACAAACATACTGATAATAAACCTCACTCTTGTCCTCATTGTGACTTTAAATCAGTTAGGCGTTCATGTCTTAAGAGCCATATCATGTCTAAACATACCAATAATAATCCTCAATTGTGTGCGCATTGTGACTATAAAACAGTTAGGCGATCACATCTTAAGAGCCATATCATGTCAAAACACACTGATAAGGCAACAGGAGCTAGCAAAATCACCATCCGGCAACTATCCAATGACCAGGGGTGAAAAACCCTCGGCTGTATTCTCTACTTTCCGGCCGGCCAGTAGAGAACCATTGATGAAGAAGGCCATATGGTTTAGTGAAATAGCCAGCCAGACGCTGCCCAATCCTAGCAGTGGTCCCCTTGTAGGTAACTTTTACTCCCAGTAGTGGTCCTGATATGAGACCTAATCTATTTTGAAAGTGCAGTACACTCCCCGTAATCCGACGTCATCGGGGCTGGGGTACAGTCAGATTAGAGAAAACGCCGGATCAGAGAATTGAATATGATGCGGTCACTTATGTATTTGAAAACCCATATAGAGACCGAAAATGATGGTGTTTCAAATTTGTATATACATATATGTATATATATTTGTCTGTTCGCGGCATAGGTCAGCGAATAATGGTCCGATTTTGATGAAATTTGGTACAACAATTTTTCGTCTATTTTGAAAGGTCAAGTTCGTTAACCAGCAGAATCCGTCCACTGGAACATGGTTTTAGAGCGAAATTCGCTCGAAAAAAATATTTACGCTTACATCATATGCTTATAAGTACTCGTTTTATAGACTTCTTGGACCATTATTTTTTAATTCTTATAGTTGGATAATGTATTTGACAATAAAACAGGTTAAGTAAAATAGACAAAAAAAAAGAAATACAGAAACAGATTCGAAGACCTTGTGACTTTTTTAACTGCCTAGATGGGTTGGCCGACCCTTCCAGGTAAGATCATAAATCATGACCTTTCTAGAAAGGTGGAAACAAAATAATAACTGTTTCTATTTTAATCTTTCCAAATGAGACTAGGGATAAGAACGGAACCGCGCTAAGATGGTGCAGTTCCTGTTAATCGGACTTTTTTAATATTGCATTAATTCATCTTGGAATGTTTAATTTTTTTTCAAATATAAAAATATTGGTGAATAAATTAATTTATACTTAAATTAAGTATAAATAGATATGGTAGTTCCATATCTAGACCACTACTGGTAGTAAAAGCTATCTAAGAGGAAGCAATGCTTGGAGTGGGGAGCAACCGGCTGGCTGTTTGCCGGACTATGTGTGCTTACACAAAAATATCGACTGGCCGGCCCGTGTGTGCCTAGCCTTACCATTGTGTGTTGGTCTTTTAGTCTTATTATTTCTTGTACAGTTTTGATGATAATGGGGTTGCTGTTATATAATAAAAGTAAACAACTTAACAAATTTGTGCACTGTGTTATAGTACCTTGGATAGGCACAAAAGTATGCCATGCAGGTCTGCTGTAAATATGCAGTGTGGGCTGATCTGTTTGCATTATTTCTAAAAATTAGTGACATTTTTGTGAATTAGCATCACTTATACAGCAAAACCATGAACTGTGGTTTGAAACAATTTTTGACTGAAGCAGAGCACACTTAAATAATAATTATATGTGTCATGCTGAGACTTTTTTTTATTTTCTTAATAATCCTCTTATTTCATTTGTTTGGTTTTCTCTGTATTTTATTTTTATCTGTTTGTTTTTTACAAATTTAATTGTATTATTGGATATATAATTAATTGTACAACTGATTATATAGAAATAATTTCTATTCGGCATTTCTGGGTTGTGTCATGAAGTCAACCTCATAAGTGCAGTCCCTTCCTATGGAAGGAGGGAAGAAACATGCTAAAATGGTAATGAGTTTGGGTTTAATCTCTTTACTATTACTTTATTGTTAACTTTTTTATTTAGTATTATTGAGTTATTCTGTGTCCAAGACCCCAATCATGGTAAAAGTTGCAATTTTGACATGCATTGCTTTGTTGGTTTCCTACCACTAATGCTCATCCTAAGTGCTAAAAGTCAAGGGTTAATCAAGGGGAGCCATCTACATGGACACCAAAGCGGAATATTCATGGGAAGGTTTTGTTGCAGCTCGAATGGGAAGTACAACTGCATCCACCATATTCCATAGACAGTTTCTTCTGGCAACCACTTGTTCTGCTCAATGCAGTATGGCTTAGCTGGCTCATGCAGTCAAAATTTTATGTGTGTGTGTATATATATATATATATATATATATATATATATATATATATATTCCACTTTTTCTTGTTTGTTTTTCTGGCAGGGGGTCGATAAAGCAGTACACTCTTTGTTCACATTAACTCCTTTATTTATTATGTTTCGCCCGACATGTTTCGTGCCTTTTCGCACCTCTTCAGGGGCTTTCCTTATCAAGAAGTCCTCTCGTCATGTTGTCTAGCTTGAGTCAGGCGTAGTACTCAACGCCTGACTCAAGCTAGACAACATGACGAGAGGACTTCTTGATAAGGAAAGCCCCTGAAGAGGTGCGAAAAGGCACGAAACATGTCGGGCGAAACATAATAAATAAAGCAGTTAATGTGAACAAAGAGTGTACTGCTTTATCGACCCCCTGCCAGAAAAACAAACAAGAAAAAGTGGAAAATATATATCGGGTCATCTTTCACAAGAATTAATATATATATATATATATATATATATATATATATATATATATATATATATATATATATATATATATGTATATATATATGTATGTGAGCCTCAGGGGTCTCTCGTGGCTAGCGCTCTGGATTCATAAGCGGGAGATGGTTGGTTCGATCCCCACCGGCAACAGGAATTTTCTCATCTCAGGGCTCGCTGAGAAAATTCCTGGTTGCACCCTGGAGGCCCGGCGCTAATGGCCAAGATTTGTCGATGCGCCGTAAAAAAAAAAAAAAAAAAAAAAAAAAAAGAAAAAGAAAAGAAAGAAATGTATGTGAGTCTGTTACTAAGAAGACAAATGGTGAAGAGTAGAATACTCACTGGGTAGTCTTTTCGTCAGTAGCCTGGTAAGAACTAAAGTAGGAATATTAACCCTTTTAAGTGCGTTGTCACTACAGTGGCTTGAGCCCAACTCCCATGGGCATTGAGCCATTATAGTGGCTCAAGTTTCCTGTGTCCTTGCTGTGAGAAGACTATTGTTGCTTTGGTTGTGTTCCGACTTAATGTGCCCAGCCACAATAATGGCTCGTTAGAGAGCCATCAATATAAAAATAAGAAAACTAGTAGCTACTTTAGTACTGGTAGTTCGCGTTTGGAGGATGTTGTCATTACTGGAGTATGAAACTAAGACGCCTAGATGGTGCAGTTCCTGTTAGTAAACAAAATTTAATGTTTTACTTAGAACTGAAGAAAGTTAGAAAATATATCTTGTAATCTTATTTGATGTTCTGAAAAATGAAAATCACAAGTGAAGAAATGAGGATTAAAGCATTAAGGCGAATTCACGCTAGACAAGGTGAGGCAATCACGGACTCGGCCCGGTGTAGCGTGACGAGTCTATCGAAAATACTGATGTGATTGTTTCACCGTGTCCCGACCCGGCCAGGGCAAGCGTGAGGCAATCACGGACTCGGCCCGGTGTAGCGTGACGAGTCTATCGAAAAAATACTGGTGTGATTGTTTCACCGTGTCCTGACCCGATCTAGCGTGAATTAGCCTTTACCTGGATATAAAGTTCACTCTCAAAATTTATGGACTTTAACGTAAAATTGAAAAGTTATAATAGATCTTAACACAACTTAATATAAGATGCCTGATGAATCTTAACATGTTCGAAACTTCGCAAAGATAAGATAATGTTTTAAAACGTTTTGGGGAGCAACTCCTGCCAGTTACTTCAAGAATACATTAATTATGATTCAATGTACAAAATTTCTCTCCAATAATTATATTTGAACAATTATACAATAACAGGTGAATTTATCTTCTGCCTTAATAATAATTAGCATTTATAAATACATAATGTTCTCATTGGCATATATAACTTTTTTTGGTGAGCTGTAATCTGTATTGTAATATTTTGAAATTTTAAGACAATTTATAACATAATTTTTTTAACGGATGCCTCTCTATCCATGTAGTAGAAAACAAGGAAAGTCGCAATAGTCTTTACACCATGGGCGTATATAGAAAATAATTAAATTTCGGGGGGGGGGGGGGGGGGCTGAAGCCCCCCTTATATACGCCCAAGCTTTATACACCTAGGACACAGGAAACTCAAGCCACTATAATGGCTCAACGGGAGCTGGGCTCATGAAACAATAGTGATTTCATGCACCTAAAGGGTTGAGAACTACTACCTTTTCATTGCAGCCAGTGACATTTAGAGAAGTGAATGCATGAACCCTTTAAGTCTGTGAAGTCACTATTGTTGTTGGTGAGTTTGGCTCACGTGGGGCATTGAGTCATTATTTTGGCTCGAGTTTTCTAGGTGTGCGAAGACTATTGTGACTTTCCTTGTTTTCGACTAAATGCGCCCAGCCACAATAATGGCTCTTTAGAGAGGCATCCGTTAAAAAAATTATGTAATACGGGTCATTCCATATCAAACTTTCATCTCTCACGTTTTTTGATTTTTTAAAAATTTGGCACATCAATAGTACCCCATACATCAATTAAAAATCCATATTTTTAGAAATTTATCTTTATTAGTTTTCGAGTTATGAAACTTTATGGGCTGCAGCCCCCCTTATATACGCCCATGTTTGTTAGTAATTATATGCTGTTCAAAGTGATGTATAAAATTGACATTTTCGATAAAAATTGACATTTTAAGGTCATTTTTAAAACTTAAAAATTTAAATTTCTTTTAAAATGTATATTTAAAATTTTTCCAAAAAAATTTAATTTTTCTTTGATATTTTATCTCAGTTTTGTATAAATTTCATGTTGGGATATTGTTTATTTTAATCAGTAACTTTATGTAGGTACTTCAAAAAATTTAAATTTTTTACAGAATGAAATGAAATCCATCTAATATATACAGGGTGTTCCCCCCAAAACGGCCAAACTTCGGCCGTTCGGCTTTTCGGATGAAAAGATAAAGTAAAAAATTCCTTTGGCATCTCGTTTTTGCTTCATTTCTGAGAACAAAGAAAAAACTAAAGCACGATTTCATAATTCCTATATAAAAATCATTAAAAGTTTATGTTTTATCTTCCACTCCCTCTAGGCCAAGAAGCCCATAAAACAAGTACTTACAAGCATATGAAGTAAGAGTAACGATTTATTTCGCTCCAAAACCCATGTACCGGTGGAGGGATTTTGCTGGTTAACGAGCTTGACCTGTCAAATTATCAGGCTGTACCGTATGAAATGTCAGTTTTGGACTTGCGCATTTCCTTCAAATGTCTTGAAACTGTCGTGGCTCCTACTCCGAGTTCTTTGGCATACTCCCTAGAGCTTTTTGAGGGACAAGATTCAACCCTTTCTTTGAGGTGGTCATTGTCAAGCTTGGTTTCTGGCCTTCCTCGCTCCTCGTTGTCAAGATCAAAATTTCCTCTTCGAAACCTGGAAAACCACCGGTAAACAGTTCGTTCATTCACCTTTCCCTCCCCGAACGCCGCACAGTGGTCAAAAGCGCCCAAAACTCAATAACATATGATATTGTTGATTTAGAAACCTGAAATTACAATATTTCAACAAGGACACTATTTTTCACTCGGATCACTTCAGACATTTTTTGCAGTCAACACTGACTTCGGTAATGGAAAAAAGATCCATCTTCGATTTGATTCCAATGTTTACATAGAGATAACGCGCGTCTGTCTTACCGAGTTCGTTCACCTGTAGCACGGTAATAGGCAGGTTTATGCAGCTAATTTCAGTCTGGGGTCTTTCTATACATGCCCACGGAATATTTAAACCCGAAATTAGAGAGACGCAAAAGCTATATGACAAAACGAAATTTGATAAGTGTAATTTTTTTACTTTTTCAGTATCCCCGTCCATGAAAAATACAAAAATATTTTTGTTGTCCTTCGAACATCCCATTAATACAAGAAAAACATGCGTCTACCTTATCGGTCTGAAAAAGTAAAGTTGAAGGAACGATTTTGGTACATGAGGATTTGGGAAATTTTCTTCGTTTCTAGTACTCGAATGATTAACCACCGTCCTGCAATCAACGGTGTTCCCAAAACTTTTCATTATTTCTAGCAACAGAAAATTGGTCTCATTTTACCTATCCTGTTTTACACACAAACACATTTTCCTAACATAAGAAATTACAAAAATAAAAAGCAATAAAAAACTAAGGGAAAGAGACAAAAATTACAAAAAGAACGACAAAAAACCGTTCATAAGAGCTAAAGAGACGTATTTAAAATTTTAAGCACTTATTTCTTCGATCGACATCACCTAATCAAAAATTGTTTCGGAATATTTTTTGTAGAGAATTTAGAAAGCTTTCAAATAGTTTCTATCCACTTATCAAAATTTCCCAACCGCGTTCGAGATATTAATGAAAGTAAACGAAGTTCCCAAAACTTTTCATGTCTGTTCATAAAATATTTTATTATAATCCTTCCTTAACTCCAAACGTAACCAAAAGTTTAACATGTTAGTTTTGATGAAATTCAAACATGCAAAAAATGTTTCAACTGAATACCATGATTGTAAGTACCAAAACCAAGCTAGGCTTTGTACTTGTGTCGGCAGATACCTGGGGTATATTTACAATTCTTGACGATTAACTCAGCAGGTACATTTTTTGTGGACCTTCTGTTTCTACAGGCAGTGAACGGACTCTCTATTCCGTCATAGTATCTAACCTGTGTGAAGTTGAATATTGTTTCTAATTATACGTATCCTGTTTTATTGGCAAATACATTTGACTATAAGCAATTACAAACACTAGGGAACATGCCAAAGAACTCGGAGTAGGAGCCTCGACAGTTTCAAGTCATTTGAAGGAAAACGGCAAATCCAAAACTGACATTTCATACGGTCAGCCTGATATACTTCTAGCAATAAATTGTTTTTCTTATTTTAATTAATCTGTTTTATTGTCAAATACATTATCCAAATATAAGCAATGAAAAAATAACAAGGAATACATCATGATGATTAGATAGTTAGCCGTCGAGGTGATAAGTAAAGATGGAATGGTTGGGATTCGGCTAAAGAAACTTCAATAAGATTTTTGTTAAAAAATCTATATTTTGGACGTTTCGGCTACTCATTGGTAGCCTTCGTTAGCTAAAATGACAAGAAAAACAAAAATTAATACAGAAACAAAAAAAAGTTTATAATTGAGATAAGTAACAGAACTATAAATATAATTAACTTATTATAAAAGAACAATTTCGTCTTAAATTCTTAGAATGAGTTGAATGAAAATCAATAGAAACATAGCAGAAAAAGAAGAAAAAAAAGGGGCTATTTTACTGAAGTTTATATAAGTAAATAGGTGCTAATAGTAACATTAATTGATTTTACAATGAAATAAGAAACTACATACCAATGAAAGCTATAGTAGCTAATAGTAACATTAATTAATTTCACAACGAAATAAGATACTTCATACTAATGGAAATGCCGGGAGGCAGAGGAAGGCCAAGGTTGACAGTTAAGTAACCATTGTGGAAGTGTCTAAGCAAAAAGGAATCTACTGGGGTATATGAAACTGAAAACAAAGCAGGTGGTGGGAGGTGGTCGGTAAGGGATCAAAGGCCTGTTTATGACAGGAAAGGAGAAAAAGGTGTAAATGGATGGATACACAATAGGGGCATGGGAAAATACTAGGTGGGAGGTCGGGAGAGTTTTTGAAAAATATTCGCGTAAATAGGAGAAATGCCTTGTTTGTCAGTTTTGTAGTTTATATTGTTTTTGTTTAGGTTAATGTGTACACATTCAGAGATCCGTAGTCTTTTTTTGTTTCGTTGTGTAGAAAGAATTTTCGTGTCGTCGAAGTTAAAAGTGTGTTTTTGCGTAATGGCGTGTTTAGCAAGTGCAGATTTATCTTTTTCTTTGTTAGTGATGGTTCGTTTATGTTGTGTAAGACGCGAGTGAATGTCATTTATGGTTTCTCCTATGTATACACCATTACAGGAAGGGGTTTGGTCAAAAGGGATGGGATCTTTAAGTTTGGTATAGAGGGCTTTGAGTTTGTTGATGGTTTTCAAACCAAAATTTAGGGAAGGGTAGGATTTTTTTATTGTCTTCGTAAGTTTTTCAGTCAGTCCAGGTGAAAATGGTAGGGATCGGAACATTTGGGAACTGGGAGTTAGGGAAGAATTGGGAGTCAAAGTCAAAGGATAGAGGGCTATGGAGTTGTAGGGTGAGCCAATGGTTTTCGATTATTTCTAGCGTTTTGGCTTGTGGGACGTTGGTGAATAAGGATGTGGCATCAATTGAAACTAAAATGTGGCCGTGAGGTATGGTTAGGTGGGATAATTTAGAAATTAGGTCAAAGGAATTTTTTATATCATAAGGATTATTATGGCTAAGTATTTGTAATGAGGGAAGAAGAAATTTAGTTAGTCCTTCTAAATCATCCCACCTAACCATACCTCACGGCCACATTTTAGTTTCAATTGATGCCACATCCTTATTCACCAACGTCCCTTCTCTATCTCTACGGTTCGTACCGCTATCTGCCTGTGTGAATTTCTCCTTTAGAAAATGTTTTTTCTCACATTTCCCTTTGCTCTTACTGTTACTAGATTTCTCAATCATTTTGCTATATAATTGGTGATGGTATATTATATTATGTGCTTGTAAATTATGAATCTGAAGATTATAAATCATACAGGTCAGTTGTTGATACATTAGTATACTCTAATTTTTATGTTTATTATTTCTTTATATTTTAACTTAATATCCTAACCAGTATAATTAATTGTATTTCACAGATAATTGGATTGAAAATGGCTTATAGCTGAAACGTTTCCTGAACAGAAATGTAATATAAAATATAATATTATCGAAGAATGAATTAGCTGTTACAAACTACCTAGGACATCTTAGTTTTCAACTTAGGATCTACACACATATATATATTAATTCTTATGAAAGATGACCAAATATATATTTTCCACTTTTTCTTGTTTCTTTTTCTGGCAGGGGGTCGATAAAGCAGTATACTGTTTGTTCACATTTACTACTTTATAAATGAATTTTTTTTATAATGTATATAAAAAAATATAATGTGAACAGTGTACTGCTTTATCGACCCCCTGCCAGAAAAATAAACAAGAAAAAGTCCGACTCGCAGGAACTGCATCATCTTAGCGCGGTTCCATTCTTATCCCTAGACTCATTTAGAATGATTAAAATAGAAGCTGTTATTATTTTGGGGCCACATTTCTAGGAAGGTATTGATTTAAGATCTTACCTGGATGGGTCTGCCAACCCTCCCTAGGAAGGACCCCGCTAGGCAGTTGAAAAGCTATATCTTGGAAATCCATATCTCTAACATTACATTGTTTTTCTTAAACAATTTAAGTTTAATTTGATTTCTTAATGAAATCAGAACATGCAGAAAATGTTTCAACTGAATTCCATGATTCTAAGTACCCAAACCAAAAACGGCAATCAAAACTATTTTTCCAATTTTCTCGAAAACGGTTAAAGCTATCACCTTATGGTTTCATTCGTTTTCCTAGCCCAAGAAGCCTATAAAACGAGTACTTACAAGCTTATAAACTCAAAAATGTAAGCGTTACGATTTTTTCTGCGCGAATTTTGCCCCAAACGCCATCTTCCAGTGGGCGGATTCTGCTGGTTAACGAACTTGACCTTTCAAATTAAACGAAAGATTTTTGTACCAAATTTGATCAAAATCGGACCATTTTTACCTAGAGAGCGAACAGACAACTAGTATGTTAAAATTTTGGTTACGTTTGGAGTTAAGGAAGGATTAGAATGAAATATTTTATTAACAGACATGAAATGTTTTGGGAGCTTCGTATACATTCCCTAATATCTCGAAAACGGTTAGGAATATTGGCAAACGGAGGGTTACCATGCGAAAGCTTACTAAATGTTCTACAAAAAAGATTCTGGAACAATTTTTGATTAGGCTATGTCAATCGGAGAAATAAGTGCTTAAACTTTGAAGTAATTGATTTCGTTTATTCGAACGGTTCTTCTTGTTTGTTTTTTTCATTGCTTATAGTTGGATAATGTATTTGACAATAAAACAGATTAATTAAAATAAGAAAAACAATTCATTGTTAAAAATATATCAGGCTGTACCGTTTGAAATGTCAGTTTTGGATTTGCCGATTTCCTTCAAATGTCTTGAAACTGTCGAGGCTCCTACTCCGAGTTCTTTGGCATATTCCCTAGTGTTTTCAATTGCTTATAGTAGTCAAATGTATTTGCCAATAAAACAGGATACGTATAATTAGAAACGATATTTTATTTTTGATTTTTGCGGAATCTTGGGATTCTTAGATGCCGTATGAATATCTATTAGGCCCCCTTCGTATATTTTTCTTAATATCTCGAAAAGGTTTAGGAAATCGTGGTAAGTGAAATATAACAGTTCGAAAGCTTAATGAATTCTCAAATAATGTTTTGAAGAAATGTTTGATGGGGTCGTCACATTAGGAGAAATAAGTGCTTAAAACTTTGCTAAAAAGTTAGTTTCGTTTATTTAAACGGATCTATTTGTGTGTTTCCCGCAGTTTTTGTTTTTATCAGTAAACATGATACGTATAATTTTTTTTTTTTTTTTTTTTTTATAATTCATGTTTATTTAAAATCTGTACAATTATGAGTACAATAATTAATTGTGCTGGCCTAAGTATACATGTCAATGAACAGTATATGGAAGGAGCCAAACATTATCGGCACTTCCTAATATATCTAAACAATTTGTGCTGTTTTTAACTGCTGTTATGGTAGCTGGTCACGGGGCCAAAGTCTCTGAAGCCTCCTGGGAAGGTCTTTAGGGTGGGTCTGAGTGGAAAGGGATTGACCTCTAGGATTTGGGTGGGATGACAATTTGGAATGAAACGTTAAGAATCGGGATTTGGAGAGGTCGTTTACGAAGGGAATGTTGAGGTCATTGTGTAGGGTTTTGTTAGAGACATAAAAGGGAGCGTTGACTATTCTACGAAGGACTTTGGATTGGAATGCTTGTATTCGTTGTATGTTCGAGTGTTTTGCTGTTCCCCATAATTCAAGTCCGTAATTCCAGATAGGTCTGATTATAGTTTTGTATATAGTGAGTTTGTTTTGTGTCGTAAGCTTTGACGTAGGGCCAAGTAGTCGTCGTAAGAGCCCATATCTCCTGTTTAGCTCTTGTCTTTTCAGTCGTGTGTGTGGGTTCCATGTGAGTCTGCTGTCTAGTAGGAGTCCCAGGTAACGTACCTCATTCGATTCTGGGAGTTGACTGCTGCAAATGAATACAGGAGGGCAGGCGCTCCTATTAAGAGTGAATGTAACATGAAAGCACTTTTCTGGGTTCACTTTAATTTTCCACAAGTTGCACCATTTCTCGACAGACTCAAGGTGCTCCTGTAATTGCTGGGACGCTGTAGAGGGATCGGGGGAAGAGGAAAAGATGGCTGTATCATCGGCGTAGGTTTTTATGTGTGTAGACGGGTGGATAGGGATGTCTGCCGTGTACAGGAGGTAAAGGACAGGACCTAGGATGCTGCCTTGTGGGACGCCTGAGGATATGGGTCGAGAGGAGGACAAGGTAGTACCAGACCTTGCTTGAAAGGAACGATTCGAGAGGTAGGATTGAAGGATGAGGTAGTATGTGTGAGGTAAAATACGCTTTACTTTGTATAACAGCCCCGGGTGCCAAACCCGATCGAGCGCTTGGGCGACGTCGAGGAAGGCACTCGTGCAGTAGTTTTTACATTCAAGCGCGTAGGATATTGTGTCAACAACGCTAAAGCATTGTTGAATAGTGGAGTGCCGGGAGCGGAAACCGAATTGGTGGTCAGGAATGGAATTGGAGGAAGTAACGATGGGAAGGATTCTCTTCAGAAAAAGTTTTTCAAAAATTTTGGACATGATTGGGAGTAAGCTTATAGGGCGGTAGGAGGATGGTGTATTTAGAGGTTTTTGGGGTTTTGGGATAAGAGTTATTATTGAGTGTTTCCATGGTTTGGGGAAGTGAGTAGTTTTTAGGATTGAATTGAAGATGTAGGTAAGGAAGATTATGGCTTTCTGGGGTAGGTTTTTTAGGATGAGGGATGTAATAAGGTCATACCCAGGAGATTTCCTTGGGAGATGCTTAATGATGTATTTTACATCAGCAGGATGAAAAGCTTTTGGAGGAGGGGAGAGGGGAAGAGGGTGGTCAAGGTAATCGTGAACCAGCTGGTCGTGGATAGAATTTGTATTTGGGTGCGGGGAAAAAATGGATTCGAGGTGTACGGCAAAAACTTCGGCCTTATCTTCATCGCTCCTTGCCCAGCTGCCAACACTGCGTTGGAGAGGATGAGGAACGGTATGGAATTTTAGGATTTTACGGGTAGCAGTCCAGAGGGAATTATCTTGTGTGGATAGGGTTTGAAGATAATCATTGAAGGATTTTGCTCGATGTTCGGAAAGGGCCTGTTTTAAAATTCGACAGTGTCTGTTGAAGGAGGTACGGTGAGAGGGATAGCGGGTTCTCTGCCAGAGAGCTCTTGCTCGGCGCTTGGCGGTAAGGAGGTTCTGGATGTGGTCTGGAAGCTGAGGTTTGGGATTGAAAGGAATGTTTGTTCTTGGTCTACATGATTTTGAGACACTGTCCTGTATGGCCTTTGTAAACGCAAGAACAGCAGTGTCGACATCTGATGGGGTTTTGAGGGGGACAGTGAGGTCAATGGAAGTGGAGAGGTTTGCTTGAAATAATTCCCAGTTGATAGGACCTTGGATGAGGCTAGGATACTGGGCATGAGGTTGAGGAACGGTATCTAGCTTAAGGAGAATGGCTGAGTGAGCGGAGGATAGATCAAGCAGTGACTGCACTGAGTAGGATATTCTTCCTAGGCAAGAAGCGATGAAGAAATCGACCAAGTCTGGAGTTCGAGAGGGATCTGTTGGCCAGTAGGTGGGAGAGTTTGTGGAAATGGATTGGTAGTTTTGGGATTGAAGGATGTCGTATAGGATTCTGCCACGGGAGTTTGTGAGACGGCTTCCCCATCTGGGATGTTTTGCGTTGAAATCAGCCCCTATGAGGAAGCGAGGACCAAAGGATTTGAATAGTGAAAGGAATTCAGGATGGTGGATGGTACTATTAGGGGAAAAATATGCAGCCGATATTATGAAATTTTGGGAGGAAAGGGAAAGGGATATTGAACTTACCTGAATATTGTCTGTCGAGATTGTAGAGTGTAGAAAGTGAGCCAGTGAGTTTTTCACAAGTACAGCTGCTCCGTTGTGGGCTACAGTTGGGTGATCGGCCCTGTAAGTTGCGTATCCTGGGACTGAAAAATGGTGTTTGTTGAGTAAGTGGGTTTCCGTTATCAGTGCAATGTCGATGTCCTTTTCTGTGAGTAGGAGTTCCAGTTCAAGTCGTCGTGTTGTAAGTCCGTTTGCATTCCATAGAAGTATGGTAAGAGGAGCAGTGGGTGGGATCATTTAAGTAGTTTGGGGAGAAGGTCAGTTATAAGGGAAGTCATAAGGGAAATAAGTGGGGTTAACATTGTTTCTAGTTTATTGAGGAACGCGGACATGATGGTAAAGGGGTCTTGAGATTTTGGAGAATCAGGTATCTTGGGAGTTAGTTCAACCTGTTTAGGGAAATCATTTGTCTGGGAGGTCGAGGGTTGAGTAGAAGTGGGATTTTTTGGGGAAGGTGTGGTTAGTGGTTTTACATTGGAAAGGGTTGGGGAAAATTTATTCAGTGAATGTTTCAAGGATGAGGAGAGGAGAGGGGCATAGGAAACATTTGGCCGATGGAGTGGAGACAGCGTAGACTTCGATGGTTGATGCTGTAGTGGAGGGCGATGACCTGAAGCATCTCTCCGGGTAGTCTCTGTGGTTGACATCTGGTATTGGTTGGTCGCTCAAGTTCTTGAGCGCTCTCTGTGTGACTTCAGTGCGCGGAGCGTTCTGTACACCTGACATCCTCTGTAGTTGGCAGGGTGATTTTCGCCGCAGTTCGCACAGGATGCCGGGAGTTCTATTGATTTAGTGCAGTCCTTCGAATTATGTGTTTCACCGCATTTCACACATTTAGGCGCATGGTTGCAGTAGCCTTGCGTGTGGTTGTATTCTTGGCATTTGTAACACTGCGTCAGTCCTTTCCGGCGACGGGGCTCTTCAACTTTGATCTTCGTGTACAGCAAAAATTCCTCTTTGAATATTTCGCGGCTTTTTTCAGTTTTTTCAAGATCGACGAAGAAAAGGGGAAGCTGAGCTTTTGTTATGGGGTGTAGCACATTCCTGATTCTCTTCACGCTGTATCCGAGTTCTATAAGCTCCTTCTTAATGTCTTCTGTTGGTGTTGAGTAGTGGAGGTTTCGAATGACGACTCGGTATGATTTCTCCTCTGGCAACTGATAACAATGAAAATCAGCTTCAACAGACCTCAAGTATTTAATAATTTTTCTATAAGCATCGCTGTTTTCTGAGCTGATGACGATATCATTAAAACGAGCGCGGCATTTAAAATCTTGACCAGCGACGTTATGTAATTTTGTGGCGAGTGCTTTGAAATCTTTTATTTTTCTTAAATAAATATTAGGGGGTTTATTGTCTGCTGAACGTATTTCCGGACGGCTGTTTATAGGTACAGGCAAAGGATTAGCATGTTCTTTGCTAATTGTTGATTCCCTTAAGTGTTTTGCTTTCGGCGATAGTGTTGTTGATGTTTTCTTCCTGAGTCTTTTTCGTCTGACTTGGGTGTTTTCGTGGCTTTCCTGTGCTGAAGTAGACTCAATAAATGTTAGTTGGTCACTAGACTCCATATTTGACATCACTTGGCATAAAAAAAAGTATGTAGAAAAATAAGGAAAAATAAAAGGCTAAAAAAAAAAAATATATGCCGAGAGCGGGATCGAACTCTGAATATTTCGTACGAGAGTCGAGTGCTATAACTCAGAGCCAAGCTGGCTGGCTGGTGAACTAGGAGAGAGAGAAGTCCTTAGCGGGAAAAGTATCTCCTGAGCTGCAGGGGCACTCTGGACCCTAGCTATAGCTGCGAGTCACCACAGGCAAGTCCCCCACCACTAGAATTGCTAGTAGCGAGGGCTGGATTTAGCTGAATAATACAATGTTCACTCACAATTTCCAGACAAATGGTGACACACTGGTGAGAAATATTTCACACACGTATGCACTACATGAATGTACGGCACTGTGCCAATTTTCGTGTGAAAATATGGCCACTAAACACTGTTTTTTAGAAGTTAAAGGTGGAGCTATTACTAAGGCTGTGTCTCACACGGATGCTTGACACGGACTGATACGTATAATTAGAATCGATATTTTGTTTGTTAGAATTCGAAGATGCCGTACGAATATCTAGATTACAGAACTGGTGTTGATTTCGTTCTTTAGAATTGTTCTTGGTATTCCCTATTTTCATCTGTTGCCCATAGTTTTTTATTGTTAGTAGTTTTTTCTTATTGATTATAGAATATAAATCTATTTGGTTATAAAACAGGATACGTAAAATTAGTAACAATATTTCGGAGATTTCCTAGCGAGATTTTCTACAACCACGAAAGGCGTTTTTCCTCTATTTTTATCCACTAGATAGGCTTTATTTGGCATATTATTCTAGATATGTTTTATTTAGCAGGGGATTCTGATGTAATGTCGTGTTTTTGCTGTGGATTTTAATAACGATGTGTCTAAGATTGGGTAACATTAGCGAGTCTACATAGTTAAGAACCGACGACGGAGGTTGACTTCTTGCTATGATTTAGTCTACATATGTATATTAAGTCCTAAATCCAAAAAATAAACTTCACAACGGTTAGATACTGTGAGCGAATAGAGAGTCGGTTCAGTGCCCGTACAAACAGAAGGTCCGCAGGAAATTTACCTGCCAAGAGTTAATCCTCAAGAGCTGTAAATATACCCCAGGTATCTGCCGACACAAATACAAAGCCTAGGCGGAGAGCAACCCAAAAACACAGATCGAAACATAGGTTATATAAAAAATATTCATAAAGACTACTTAGTTGTAACCCGATTCATCAATTAGCAATCAATAGTTTTCAACAAAGGTTATATACTAAATATTGATTTTTTTTTTTTTTTTTTTTTTTTTTTTTTTTACGGCGCATCTACTTCTAGGTCATTAGCGCCGACATCCAGGGTGCAGCGAGGAATTTTCCCAGCGAGCCTTGAGATGAGAAAATTCCTGCCGGAGGTGGGAATCGAACCCACCATCTCCCGCTTATGAATCCAGCGCGCTAGCCACTAGACTACGGGAGACCCACTAAATATTGATAAAAAGTATTTAAGTAGAAAAGAAAACAATATTCCTCAAGACTTGTTTTTGGCCCATTTGTATCTACTCCATAGACTTAATTAGGTATATTATTCTATATATTGACTCGTTATTCGTCAAGACTTGTTATTTGTCCTTCTGTATCTACTAGATAGGCTTTATTCGGCATATTATTCTATATAGGCTTTATTAGGCAGGGTATTCTACTCAATCTTGAGTACTTATTCTTGATCCTTCTGTACATGGGCGTATATAGAAAACAATTTCGGGTGGGGCTGGGAAAATTTCTGGGGGGGAATACCATTTCCAGGGTATGGAATACTAAATATTTAGAGCTTGGAATAGTTTTAGGCAACTAAAACGCTATTAAACGTAAAATAAAATTAAACGTAAGTTTTATGAACTAAGTGATCTTATTTAATTTATTTTAAAGGGTTTTACGACAAGTTTTTATCATCAATTCAAAATTTCGGGAGGGGCTGCAGCCCCCTCATAGACGCCCATGCTTCTGTATCCACTAGAAAGGCTTTATTAGGAATATTTTGTATTGATTTATAGAGCTTTGCTTTAGAATGAGAGCAGGATTGTGTAATTTCCGCTTCTGTGTATAAGTTAGCTACTATCGGTGTCCCTGACGCCTTAATATCACTTTTATTCGAAATGTTCGAGAGGATTTTGACAATTTTCACGAGATATATAAAAAAAATAAGTTTATTTCTTTTCTAAGCTTATCAAATGATACTAGGGACATGCACGGAACCGCGCTAAGATGATGCAGGTCCTGCGAGTCGGACTTTTTTTTTTAAAGGCAGTGTGAAATAAAAGGAGATTCCAAATGTCTCGGCTAGGAGCGATAAGGCATAGAGAGATACAAGTTTCCCAGGAAGATAAGAATAGAGGTGCTTCCAAAAATGCCCTTTGAACATCCAGGTGGCGATCGCTGAAGCCAAACGCCCTTGGTACGGTGGGAGTAACGCCTATAAAAAGGGCCTCCCCCCACCCCTCGATCTCATTCCAGCGCCAGCCAAGGGCCAGAGCACGCTCATTGCAGCACCGTCATCTGGCGGCCGACACCAAGCTCACACTTTGTAGAAATTAAGTCTCTGCAGAGTGTCACATACAGGATTGGTTTACACATAGAACGAAGCACTTAACTATATACTTATATTTGAACCAAAATGCTATACAATTAGACACACATGATGGACGAAACCGACATTATAAACCATAGAAGGTTATAACATAGACAGTGTTGCCACTCAGTTCGAGAATAATATACTTCAATACACTTCATCTTCACTTGTTGGCCAGACACCATTCTATGATCTAGCAGCCGACCATCATTCTCCTCAACATGCCGATATAACTACTACCAGTCTGCCTCTCCATTTCCAGAACACAATCTGAAGTATAACTCAATAACTGCCAATACACAATTAAATTCAAAAGCTAGCAAAAAAAAAAAAAAATTCAATAATGGCCAATATTTATATATTAGTATATAAGTTTAATATTTTAATTATGTGCTAATTTTTCTTTAATACCCCAACATTGATACAATTATGTGAGTCAAGCACGTTTTCTTTTTTTTATATTTATTTTTATATCACAGCCATGCCAAATCATAAATTCTAATTTTTATTTCAATATAAGTCATTTGTTTCCAACTCTATTTTATTTACTATGAACCTTTCTCCTGGTATTTAATATGGTCTCAACACATAAAAGGACAGATGGTAAGAAGTGGTTCTAATTTAATATTTCTCGTGCTTTTCTTTCAGGAAATTTATTAAATTAATTTAATTATTCAAATGGTTTTATTCATAAATCCGTATGTGGTGAGTTTGGTAATATAAAATGAACCCTGAGATATAATGAAAATATACTAAAAACATTTCGTCAACTTTTTCTTAACAACAACTTTTTAAGTTTCTTAATTTAAAACTTTTAATTTTTAATGAAAGTTAATATAAGAAAAATGTATTTGTTTTTTATTTTCCGCAAACCTTGTATCCGTCTTTACCCGCCTTTCTTACCTTTAACGGTTATTCGAATTTAGAACTTTTAAATACGTAATGTAAAATACCATTACATTTGCACTTCTGTCAAAAAAAAAAAAAAAAATAGTAAAAAAAATGATTTATACTCGGTTTTAAAATAAAATAGAATTCAAAATTTAAATTTGGTTATCGAGATTAGAACTATTGGTCAGCCGGTTATTATTTATTCAAATTTTCAACTTATTTTGTTACATAATTTTTATTCATTATCATTTCTCAATTTAAATGATCATTTTTCATTGTTCATTTTTAAACATTATCATTATCAAACTATCTTTTCCTAAACTAATACGATTTGTAAATTTATGATACATTTTTAAGTACTATTATTATCAATTAAATCTTATACTTTTTTTTTTTTTTTTTTTTTTTTTTTTTTTTTTTTTTTTACGGCGCATCTACATCTAGGTCATTAGCGCCGACATCCAGGGTGCAGCGAGGAATTTTACCAGCGAGCCGTGGGATGATAAAATTCCTGCCGGAGGTTGGGAATCGAACCCACCACCTCCCGCTTATGAATCCAAGGCGCTAGCCATTAGACCACGGGAGACCCCTACAACTTTTAAATATAATTCATTTTCTTTTTCTTGCCGAAACCAAAACACCATATATATATATATATATATATATATATATATATATTTTCCACTTGTTCTTTTTTCTTTATTTGGCAGAGGGTCGATGAAGCAGAACACCATTTGTTTTTGTTCAACTATTTTATTTCATCAATTTTGCCCGACATGTTTCGTGCCTTAATTCGCACCTCTTCAGGGGCTTTCCTATGAAAAAATATTTTTTCGTAAATCCCAAATTAAAATTTTGTACATAATAAACATTTATCATTTCTTTAAATTAATCTACTGTTAAAAACAAAAAATATCATTCTATTAAAAATTCTCATAAAACATGAAATAACAAAGGAAAAGGACAAAGATTTGAACGAAATAAATCGATATTTTACTTTCCATTACCATCCTTTAATAGCTAATAGACTTAAACAAATATGTAAAGAAGTTGGGAAAATAGGTTGGAAATATGGTAATAAAATAGAAAATAATTTTAGCAATATTAAGGACAATGTTAAACCGACAGCCACAAAAAACAATATATATAAAATTCGTTGTAATGATTGCAACGCATGCTATATTGGGGAATCAGCACAACTTTTGCAAAAACGAATAGTACAACATGCTAAAAGTATAGACACTAACGAGAACAGGACGACTTTGACGGAACACGCAATAAATGAAAAACATAGTTTTAATTTTACCGACGTTGATATTTTAAATAAAGAAAGGAACACATTAAAAAGAAAGATAAAAGAAAACATTTATATAATTAAAAACTCAAAAACAGCAATAAATAAAAAAACCGATTTGAAAAATGTCCATCAAATTTTCCATAGTATTATAAATTAAACCCCATAAACTATTTTACCGATAATCGATACAATTAAAAGATCCGAAAGAATCGATAGGATAAAACCATATTCATTACCTCAAATGACTTATCAGTATTACGCCTGACTCAAGCCAGTACACATGACGAGAGGACTTCCCGATAAGGTAGGATAAGAATTTTTAATAGAATGATATTTTTTGTTTTTAACAGTAGATTAATTTAAAGAAATGATAAATGTTTATTATGTACAAAATTTTAATTTGGGATTTACGAAAAAATATTTTTTCATAGGAAAGCCCCTGAAGAGGTGCGAATTAAGGCACGAAACATGTCGGGCAAAATTGATGAAATAAAATAGTTGAACAAAAACAAATGGTGTTCTGCTTCATCGACCCTCTGCCAAATAAAGAAAAAAGAACAAGTGGAAAATATATATTGGGTCATTTTCAGAAGAATTAATATATATATATATATATATATATATATATATATATATATATATATATATATAAATGTATCCATGGTGGCTCAGATAAACGAGCCCCAAGAGAAATAACTACTAAGCGGTTTGAGATATCAAAATTTTTCAAAGGGGTAAAGTTATAGTTCTCGTCGGGATCTATAAAATGGTGCCCTTGAAAATGAGAAAATAACACTTCTAAGGGCTCAAATAGGAATTTGAAGGAAAGGGTTTCCTGTTTACTCATTTTTTGCATTATATTTTTAAAAGGTACTAACAAAACAAGGAAGAACCGTGCAAACGGGGTTTCAATACGTCAATTAGTCCTCTGTAAAAATACGTTATTAACATTTTTGCAAACTCTGTCATTAATTGAGTGTTGGCAATAATTATTAATTGTTAATTGGATAATAAAACAACTAGCAATTAATTTAATTGCAATCGACAATTTATTTATTTAATTATAGAGTTCCGCAACTTAGGCAAGAAACTCTTTAAAAGCAGTCAACTGATAAATATGTCTTAGTACCTACCAATAAAACATGAACAAAAATACAACAAATAAATAAATGAGAAAGAAACTAAGGAAATAAATGATAACTGTAACAAAGGAAAGAAAAATATAGAATAAAAAACATATATATACATATATATATATATATATATATATATATATATATATATATATATATATATATACATTCAAAGGGATAAAATTTAATTATTTACAGTTTGGAGTATAACTTTGTGTGTTTTAGATACCTGAGTAGTGTACTAATGTGTGGGCTACCTTCTGTCAGTATGTCGTGTAAGTCATAAGGTATGGTCAGGTTATTGCGCTGTCTGCAGTTGGTAAGTATATGTTTAACGGTCAGAGTCTCGTTACAATATCTACAAGTTGGTCTGTCCTTTCTGTCTAGTAGGTAGGAATGGGTAAGTAAGGTGTGTCCAATACGAAGCCTGGATGACGTCGTCCCGACGAGAGAAGTATTCATTTTTCCAGGCCTTCGTTGTATTTTTAATTTCCCTCAACTTGGCATCAGTTTTTAGCCACTCACTTTCCCACTCGTACAGTATGTTAGTTTGTAATGTTTTGTATAAGTCCGATGAAGTCACAGTTTTCAAGTCAAGCGTAGGTCTTTTCGTCGCTTGTTTCGCTTGTAGGTCTACAGCTGTACTGAGTTTAATGTCCTCATGTCCTGTTAGCCATATAAATGTAATGTGTTTGTTATTGTTCTGTAATATGTATATTTGTGAGAATATGTTTTTTATAATGGGATGTGTACTGTAAATGTTTCGCATGGAGAGCAAAGAACTTAAAGAGACAGTACAAATAGTAATGTTGTCGTACACACTGTTTTGAATGTTTGTCAGTGCTAACTGTATTCCGTATAGTTCGGCTGAATATATGGTCGTTTCGTCTGGTAGTCTTAGTAAGTAAGTGTTGTTGTCAACAATGGCAGCTGCTCCTGTTCCGAATTTCGTCTTGGATCCGTCGGTGTAAGCGTTCAATATGTCAGTATCTTGTCGCAATATCATTAGCCAAATGTGGAAGAAGATGGTTCACTCTTTTTGTGTTTGGTTAGTATCAGGTCAATCTTAAAGTTCTTTACACTCCAAGGCGGAATGTCTGCGTATGTGTTTGTGAGAATATGTGTTTCTGTTAGGTTGTGAAATCTTCTATCTTCTAAAACTCGTATTATTAAATGTTTCCGTTTAAAATTGGTTATTTTGTATCTATTAAAATTTACGTTATTTATAAAATCTGACACACATGGGGTTCCAAGCCCTTTCGCCTTAATAATAAATTTAGAGCAAAGCATTCGACGCCTGATATGCAATGGTGGTTCGCCAGCTAATGCACACAGGCTTTCTGAAGGGCTGGTCCTAAATGCTCCTGTGGCTAGCCTGAGTCCAGTGTTGCGTATGGTGTTGAGTAGTTTAAGAGCGGTAGGACTGGCAGATGAATATGCTACACAACCATAATCCAGAAGAGACCTGGTATAGGAACGATAGAATGTGAGCATGGTACATTTGTTAGCACCCCCATTTTGTATTACTAAGGATTCTAAGCAAATTCAAGGATTTCTTGCATTTGTTAAGAAGTCCTTTAAGATGGGGTAACCACGTCAGTTTTCTGCCTAGTGTCATTCCCAAAAATGTCAGTAAGTCAGTTCTGTCAATGGCTGCCTGGTGTAATGTTAACTGGGCTATTTGAGTTTCTCTTTTCCTGCTAAATATTATATATTTAGTTTTATCTTTCGAGAATTTGAAGCCAGTAATTCGCACCATTTTTCCAAATTATTTAACGTGTTCTGTATTTGTTGTTGTCCGTTGTTGAGTTGTTTGTATGAGGTGTAGATCAGGAGGTCATCAGCATACTGACAATAGGACTCTCCCCGAGGAATACAGCCTATGACGGAATTTACAGCAATTAGAGTTGTACTCAGTACAGCTCCTTGAGGCACTCCATTCTCCTGAAGAAATACATCTGAAAGAGCAGTACCTAGTCTCACTCTGAATGTTCTGTGGGAAAGATAGCTGTGCAAATACTTGAAGACTTCACCTTGCACTCCCCATTCAAGTAATTGCGATAGTATGAGTCTCCTCCTTACCCTATCATAGGCCTTTTCGAGGTCTAAAGATACAGCAAGAATTGATTTCTTGCTCACAAAAGCGTCTAAGATATCATTTTCCACTTTAGCTATATGGTGGGTTGTGGAATGTTGTGGCCGGAAGCCACATTGATAGGATGATAGTAATTTGTTATGTTCTAAAAACCAGTTAATTCGTTTATTGACAATTTTTTCTAGAAGCTTGCTGCAACAATTTGTCATACTGATAGGTCTAAAACTTGAAGGTAGTTTGCTGTCTTTCCCCTTCTTTAATACAGGAACTACTACAGACTCATTCCAGAAGTGAGGATAGGCGCCGCTTTGGTAGATGTCATTGAATATATCCAGAAGAGTGACGAGGCCTATGTCGGGTAGATTTTTGTACATGTCATAAGTTAGTCGGTTAGGTCCAGGTGATGTAAGATTAACTGTCGACAGAGCGTGGGTTAGTTCGTTTAAAGTAAGTTGATCATTTAAGGGGTGGTCATGTTTGTTAGTAATTTGGAGTTCTGTGTTTTCTGCGTTGAGTCTGTATTGTATTCGTGTGTGTGTAGTTGTCAGTGCTTGATATTCTTGTAAAATGTTCCCCTATTATGTTACTAATTTGTTGTTGGTCTGTAACTGTGTTGTTTATGTAGTCAATGCCAGTAATAGGGGGTCTGTAATTTTGCTGAATTTGTTTTATTTTAGTCCATATCTCTTGTTTGGGGGTGTTAGCGCGGTTCCTCCCTCCCCCATAGGGAGGAACCCCGCTTATAAGGTTGATACAATGAAACAATCCGGAAGTGCCGACAAGAAAATTTCGCGTTTCAGAACCCCTAGAGACCGAAAATAACGGTGGTTCAAATTTGTATATATATATATATGTATATATTTATTTATATATATATATATATATATATATATATATATATATATATACAAATTTGAACCACCGTTATTTTCGGTCTCTAGGGGTTCTGAAACGCGAAATTTTCTTGTCGGCACTTCCGGATTGTTTCATTGTATCAACCTTATAAGCGGGGTTCCTCCCTATATATATATATATATTTGTCTGTTCGCTCATTTCTGGCTTCCCTGATGGTCCGATTTTGATGAAATTTGGTACAAAAATCAGTCGTCCAATTTGAAAGGTCAAGTTCGTTAACCAGCAAAATCCGCCCACTGGAAGATGGCGTTTGGGGCGAAATTCGCTCAGAAAAAATTGTAACGCTTACATTTTTGAGTTCATAAGCTTGTAAGTACTCTTTTTATAGGCTTCTTGGGCTAGGAAAACGAATGAAACCATTTTCAAGGCGATAGCTTTAACCGTTTTCGAGAAAATAGGAAAAATAGTTTTTGAATACCGTTTTTGGTTTGGGTACTTAGAATTACGGGATTCAGTTGAAACTTTATCTGCATGTTTTACTTTCATTAAAACTAATATTTTGAAAGTTTTGTTACGTTTGGAGTTAAGGAAGGGTTAGAATAAAATATTTTATGAACAGACATGAAAAGTTTTGGGAAGTTCGTATACTTTCATTAATATCTCGAACACGGTTGGGAAATCGTGGTAAGTGGATAGAAACTATTTGAAAGCTTACTAAATTCTCTACAAAAAAGAATCTGAAACTATTTTTGATTAGGTTATGTCAATCGGAGAAATAAGTGCTTAAAACTTCAAATACGTCTGTTTTGTTCTTATGAACGGGTTTTTGTCGTTCTTGTTGTAATTTTTGTCTCTTTCCCTTCGTTTTTTATTGCTTTTTATTTTTGTAATTTCTTATGTTGCGAAAATTTTGTGTGTAAAACAGGATATGAAAAATGAGGCCAATTTTCTGTTGCTAGAAATAATATAAATTTTGGGAACTTTCATTAATATCTCGAAAACTGTTGAGAATTTTGGTAAACGGAAGAATACCATTAGAAAGCTTATTAAATGCTCTACATAAAAGTTTCTAATGAAAGTTTTGATTAGGCGATGTCAATCGGAGAAATAAGAGCTTAAAGCTTTAAAGTAATTGATTTCGCTTATTCGAAGTGTTATTT
Organism: Gonocerus acuteangulatus; assembly: GCA_946811695.1. Taxonomy (NCBI): domain Eukaryota; kingdom Metazoa; phylum Arthropoda; class Insecta; order Hemiptera; family Coreidae; genus Gonocerus; species Gonocerus acuteangulatus. The sequence continues at coordinate 114,999,661 of OX328125.1, forward strand.
TTGTCTGTGTTTTATTCCTTGTTATTTTTTAATTGCTTATAGTTGGATAATGTATTCGAAAATAAAACAGGTTAAGTAAAATAAGAAAAACAATTTATTGTTAGAAATATAGAGTTCCAAGATTCCAAGACCTTGTAACTAGCGGGACGGTTTCTATTGTTGCCGACCCATCCAGGTAAGATTGTAAATCCTACCTTTCAAGACTGGTGGAACCAAAATATAACTGTCAGGGTTCGGTCACTGCTACTTAATAAAACTACATTTTATCGTAAAAATGGTTTTATTGTGCCGACGTTTCGGCTTGAACTTCAAGCCTTCATCAGGGCTGTAAATACAAGTAGGACATATTTAACACTAATATATGCACATATCTATGTAAATATACCTAACATATATATATATATATATATATATATATATATATATATATACATATATATATATATACATATATAATATATATATATATTTATATATATGCATATACACATACACATATACACGCACACATATGTACATATATATGCCCACATACATACACATATGGGGTATGTATTATTAAGTAGCAGTGACCTAACCCGGACAATCCCTACCTTGCATCATCAACGGTCAACGATCTCCTCTCAACAAAATAATAACTGCTTCTATTTTAATCTTTCGAAATTAGACTAGGGATAAGAACGGAACCGCGCTAAGATGAGGCAGTTCCTGCGAGTCGGACTTTTTTTATTTAAGTTTGATAAAAAATCTACCCAACATTTCTTTTTGCTGTTTTTAATAGTCCATTGAGCCTTCGCCTTTGCTTTCTTATAATTTAGAAGGTTGACGTCTGATGGATTTCTACGGAATAAATTGAGAGCCTTTCTTCGATCTCTAATTGCTGTCTTGCAATCATCATTCCACCAAGGAACAGGTGTTTTTCTGTATTTGTCCTCCGTCATTGGTATGCTGAGATTCGTAGCTTCAATAATTATGGAGTTCAGGTTGATACAATGAAACAATCCGGAAGTGCCGACTAGAAAATTTCGCTTTTCAGAACCCCTAGAGACCGAAAATAACGGTGGTTCAAATTTGTATATATATATATATATATATATATATATATATATATATATATATATATATATATATATTTATTTATTTATATATATATATGTATATATTTATTTATATATATATATATATATATATATATATATATATATATATATTTGTCTGTTCGCTCTGTAACTCCCAGACGAATGGGCCGATTTTGATCAAATTTGGTACAAAAATCTTTCGTCTAATTTGAAAGGTCAAGTTCGTTAACCAGCAAAATCCGCCTACTGGAAGATGGCGTTTGGGGCGAAATTCGCGCAAAAAAATCGTAACGCTTACGTTTTTGAGTTCATAAGCTTGTAAGTACTCGTTTTATATGCTTCTTGGGCTAGGAAAACGAATGAAACCATTTTCAATGCGATAGCTTTAACCGTTTTCGAGAAAATTGGAAAAATAGTTTTTGAATACCGTTTTTGGTTTGGGTACTTAGAATCATGGGATTCAGTTGAAATATTTTCTGCATGTTCTACATTCATCAAAACTAATATGTTCAAATTTTGGTTACGTTTGGAGTTAAGGAAGGGTTAGAATAAAATATTTTATTAACAGACATAAAAAGTTTTAGTAACTTTGTTTACTTTCCTTAATATCTCGAAAAAGGTTGAGAATCTTGGTAAACGGAAGAATACCATTAGAAAGCTTATTAAATGCTCTACAAAAAATGTTCTGAAGAAAGTTTTAATTAGGCGATGTCAATCGGAGAAATAAGTGCTTAAAGCTTTAAATTAATTGATTTCGTTTATTCCTATGGTTCTTTTTGTCTGTTTTATTTCTTGTTATTTTTTAATTGCTTATAATTGGATAATGTATTTGACAATAAAACTGGTTAAGTAAAATAACAAAAATAATTTATTGTTAGAAATTTAGATTTCCAAGATTCCAAGACCTTGTCACTAGCGGGTCCGTTTCTAGTGTAGCCGACCCTTCCAGGTAAGATTGTAAATCATGACCTTTCAAGACTTTACTACTCACAGGAATGGCGTTAGTGACCTTAAGGGTTGACACGCCATTATAATAATTAATTAAAAAAAAAGACTGGTGGAGCCAAAATAATAACTGCTTCTATTTTAATCTTTCCAAATTAGACTAGGGATATGAACGGAACCGCGCTAAGATGATGCAGTTCCTGCGAGACGGACTTTTTGGTTGTGAAGTCATTAGTTTGTCGGTAATGTGGCTTCGGAAAGAGTCCCAGTCAGCTTTTTTAGTGTTGTACCTTCTACTTCCGTTAAACAATTGTCTAAAAGTATTCTGTTTAAGGAAAATAGGAAAGTGATCACTACCGTGAGAGTCGGGACTCACTTCCCAAGAGAACCGTGTGTATATGTCAGGTGTACATAGTGTTACGTCTATGTTCGTAAGCGTCCATGTTCGTGGGCAGAGGTGAGTCGGTAAGTCGTTGTTGAGGCAGAGTAAATCATTCTGTTCAAATATGTTTAGTAGTTGGACACCTTTACTATTACTGGCCGAGAAATGCCACATTTCGCTGTAAGCATTAAGGTCCCCTAAGAACAATAAAGGCGTCGGTAATTGTGTCAGTAAGTCATTGAGTTCGTGAACGTCTATGGGCTCACTTGGTGGAAGATAAACACAACACACAGTTAGACGAAAAGGAACATGTACTGAGACAGCTACTGCTTGGATAGTCGTCCTCAGCGGAACAAGTTCGCTGTGGATGCTATCCTCTACACATATCGCAACTCCGCCACAAGCTCTACCACCCAAGGAGTAGTCTCTCCTATAGAGGGAATAGCCATGTATGCTGACATCCTTACCTTGTTGAAGGTGTGTTTCTTGAAGTGCAATGATTTGTGGTTTGGACTGGCTCAGAAGTAATTTCAGATCAGCAATGTGCCTGGAAATTCCGTTAATATTCCATTGCAGGACGGACATGAAATTAGTTTTGCTCTAAAAATATAAAAAGCACAGAATTTGAGCCTGAATTTAAAAACTAGTATTACAAAATTTATGTTGGTAAAATTAATGTGTAATTTGATTCCAATATAGAAATTATAGGATAAATACCACACAGATTTAAGATACCAAAATATACGTATTTCATAATTAAAATACGAGATAAAATTGTAAATTCTTTCAAGAAATGTATGATATTTGAGCGTATTATAAAAGAGGTTAGAAATTCTGTTAAGAGCTTTACGACGTTTAAATTTAAAATTGATGGGAAAATTAGAAGATAGAAGTTGATGTAGTAGTTTAAAAGGAATTAAAGTAGCATCGATAGTGGAAATTGCGTAACATGAAGAATGAAACACCATTTTAAATGAGGTAAAATGAGACGTTATCAGAAAGAAACATAAGAATAACATAATAATAAAATAGTGGAAGTCCAGTTTTACTGTTTTTTTGAATCACTTATGTCCTTTTGTCCGTCAGTCGGTATTTTCTTTTTATACCGTCGTCTTCGGGGTGGCGTTTCACTTCTTGTCAGTTCAGGTTCTTCCTGGCTTTCAGGCTGAATCGTTGGATTGGTTGATTCATCTGAGCCGGCCCTGGATTGGTAACTACAGGAGGCATCTTTCGGCACTGGGATATTTTCTTTGCGAAGATTCACAGCTGCAGCACCACTAGAGTTCTTGACTAGCAGCTTCTCCAGGACTTGTAACCTCCTGCTCATCGACTCTACTAAAGCAGTCAGGTTAACTAGCCTTTCCATATTTAAGGGAGAATTCATCGTCTTTTTGGCGTATGTCTCTCGTTCTTGTGCTCTTTACCCTCCGTTTTGCCTCAGGATAGGTAAGGTTTTGGTGTAGCATAGTCTTCTTCACCTCAAACTCTTCAGCATATAAGGGACAGAGTTTAGCGGTTGTTCGATGTTCTCCTCCACAAAGACAACACTGAACTTTAGTGCATCCATTTTCATGTTGAGGCTCAGAGCATTTTCTGCAAACTTGCTCCTTCTCGGAGAAAGCCTTATGATGTCCTAGTGAGCCGCACCTATAGCAGATGAGTGGTGGAGGTATATACATACGAACAGCTACAGAGATATATCCTATAAGCAGCCTTTCCGGGAGTTGGGACGTATCAAAGGTCGCCATGAAGAGTGCTGACCTTTTAGAAGGATCTCCAAGTCGTCTAATGTGACTGATATTCTGTTCTTTTAATTCATGAAGAATTTCTTCTTCATTGAGATCACGTAATTCGGAACAGAAAAAGACACCTCTTGACTGATTCAGGGTTTTGTGAGGCTGAACTGTTATTTTGTACCTGCCGAAGGTGTTTTGATTTTGAAGTTTTATTGATACTTCGTTTTTGGGCGAGTCTAGAAACAGTAAGCCTGATCTTCGCATTTTCTTAACCTGGATGTTCTTTCCCATTGAAGACAACCAGCGATTTATTTCAAATGGATTAATATCATTAAAAGTCTTTGCTTGGTCCTCTAATTTAACTATAAAGTAGCGAGTTATATTTATAACCTGTTCGGATTGTTTAAACCAGTCCTTCTTCTCTACAGTTCGCTTCTCTATCTTGTTGTTAGTCATTTTTAACTAAACTTACAATATATTGATGTTCACAGTTAGGGCTATCAGCAGTTCTTTGGAGAATAAGAATCTTATGCTTTTATTCATAAATTGCAAACATATGCTGTAATCGACAATTAAATGCTTAGTGAGGATAATGTTAAGCCCAGAGCGCTAACACTCGTCAAAATGACGAGTCGCCCATTACCTTGATTGTTTGAAGATTTAGGAATATCCGTGTCCACGCCTGTTCGACTAAAGTTGGTAAGCATGGGCGTATATAAGGGGGGGGGGGGGGGGCTGCAGCCGACCTAGACTTAAAGAGTTCGTGCATTCACTTCTCTAAATGTCACTGGCTGCAATGAAAAGGCAGTAGTTCTCAACCCTTTAGGTGCATGAAATCACTATTGTTTCTTGAGCCCAGCTCCCGTTGAGCCATTATAGTGGCTCAAGTTTCCTGTGTCCTAGCAGTGTAAAGACTATTGTGTCTCTCCTTATTTTTGACTAAATGCGCCCAGCCATAATAATGGCTCATTAGGAGCATCCGTTAAAAAAAGTATGTAATTAATAAGTAAAGATGGAATGGTTGGGATTCGGCTAAAGAAACCTCAATATGATTTTTGTTAAAAAAATCTGTTTCCTTAGCCGAATCCCAACCATTCCATCTTTATTTATCACCTCGACAGCTAACTATCTAATCATCATTATGTAATTAATTGTCTTAAAATTTCAAAATGGTACAATACAGATTACAGCTCAGCAAAAAACGTTATATATGCCAATGAGAACATAATGTGTATATAAATACTAATTATTATTAAGGCGGAAGATAAATATACCTGTTATTGTATAATTGTTCAAATTTAATCAATGGAGAGAAATGTTGTACATTTAATAGGATTAAAGTATTATTTTAATCATAATTAATGTATTCTTGAAATAACTGGCAGGAGTTGCTCCCCAAAACGTTTTAAAACTTCTTATCTTTGCGAACATGTTAAGATTCATCAGGTATCTTACACTAAGTTGTGTTAAGGTCTATTATAACTTTTCCATTTCATATTTAAGACCATAAATTTTGAGAGTGAACTTTATATCCAGGTAATGCTTTTATTCCTCATTTCTTCATTTGCGATTTTCATTTTTCAAAACATCAAATAAGAGTACAAGATATATTTTCTAACTATCATAAGTTCTAAGTACTTTTAAGTATTTTGTTTACTAGCAGGAACTGCACCATCTTGGCGTCTTAGTTTCATACTCCAGTAATGACAACATACACCAAACGCAAACTACCAGTACTAAAGTAGCTACTAGTTTTCTTATTTTTACAATGATGGCTCTCTACCGAGCCATTATTGTGGCTGGGCACATTTAGTCGGAAGACAACCAAAGCCACAATAGTTTCTAGTTACAATGCACTTAGAAGGGTTAATATGCCCACTTCTCTAAATGTCTCTGGATGAAGTAAGGACAGTAATTCTCACCAAGCCACTGACAAAGAGACTACCAAGTGAGTATTCTACTCTTCACCATTTGTCTTCTTGGTAAGAGACTCACATACATACATACATATGCATATATATATATATATATATATATATATATATATAAGCACATAAAAATGTTCATTGCATGAGCCAGCTAAGCCATACTGAATTGGGCAGAACAAGTGGTTGCCAGAAGAAACTGTCAACTTTTACTATTGGGGTCTTGGAGACAGAATAACACAATAATACTAAATAAAAAAGTAAACAATAAAGTAATATTAAAGAGATTAAACCTAAAATCATTACCATTTTAGCATGTTTCTTCCCTCCTTCCATAGAAAGGAACCGCACTTATATAGACCTCATGACAGAACCCAGAAATGCCAACTAGAAATTATTTGTATTTAACCAGTTGTACAATTATATATCCAATAATACAATTAAATTGTATCGGTAAAAAACCAACAGATAAAAATAAAATACAAAGGAAACCAAACAAACGAAATAAGAGGATCATAAGGAAAATAAAAAAAAAGTCTCAGTATGACAAATATAATAATTATTATTTATGTGTGCTCTGCTTCAGTCAAAAATTGTTTTAAGCGACAATTAATGGTTTTGCTGTATAAGTGATGCTAATTCACAGAAATGTCACTAATTTTTAGAAATAATGCAAACAGATCAGCCCACACTGCATATTTACAGCAGAGCTGCATGGCATACTTTTGGGCCTATCCAAGGTACTATAATACAGTGCACAGATTTGTTAAGTTGTTTAATTTCAGTATATACAACATTCCGATTATCCTCAAAACTTTACAAGAAATAATAAGACTAAAAGACCAACACACAATGGTAAGGCTAGGCACACAAGGGCCGGACAGTCGATATTTTTGTATAAGCAAACATAGTCCTGCAAACAGCCGGCCGCTTGCTCCCCACTCCAAGCATTGCTTTCTCTTGGATAGCTTTTACTACCAGTAGTGGTATAGATATGGAACTACCATATCTATATATACTTAATTTAAGTATAAATGAATTTATACTTAATTTATTCATCAATATTTTTATATTTAAAGAAAAATGAAAGATTCCAAGATGAATTAATGCAATATTAAAATAAAAAAGTCCGACTCGCAGGAACTGCAGCATCTTAGCGCGGTTCCGTTCATGTCCCTAGTGCCATTTGATAAGCTTAGAAAAAAAATAAACTTATTTTTTTTTATATATCTTGTGAAAATTGTCAAAATCCTCTCGAACATCTCGAATAAAAGTGATATTAAGGCGTCAGGGACACCGACAATAGCTAACTTTTACACAGAAGCGGAAATTACAGAATCTGGCTCTCATTCTAAAGCAAAGCTCTATAAATCAATACAAAATATGCCTAATAAAGCCTTTCTAGAGGATACAGAAGCATGGGCGTATATGAGGGGGGGGGGGGGGGCTGAGGGGACTGCAGCCCCTCCCGAAATTTTGAATTGATGATAAAAACTTCTCGTAAAACCCTTAAAAATAAATTAAATAAGATCACTTAGTTCATAAAACATATTTTATTTTACGTGTAATAGCGTTTTAGTTGCCTAAAACTATTCCAAGCTCTAAATATTTAGTATTCCATACCCTGGAAATGGTCTCAGCCCCCCCCCCCCCGAAATTGTTTTTATATACGCCCATGTACAGAAGGATCAAGAAGAAGTACACAAGATTGAGTAGAATACCCTGCCTAATATAGCCTATATAGAATAATATGTTGAATAAAACCTATCTAGTAAATACACAAGGACAAATAAAAGTCTTGACGAATAACAAATCAAGAAAAAAAACTTTATTTAACAAAATAAAACAAAGTTTAGTTGCCCAACTACAATAGAATAATATACCTAATTAAGTCTATGGAGTAGACACAAATGGACCAAAAACAAGTCTTGTGGAATATTGTTTTTTTTTTCTAATTAAATACTTTTTATCAATATTTAGTATATAACCTTTGTTGAAAACTATTGATTGCTAATTGATGAATCGGTTTACAACTAAGTAGTCTTTATCAATATTTAGTATATAACCTTATGTTTGGATCTGAGTTTTTGGGGTGCTCTCCGCCTAGGCTTTGTATTTGTGTCGGCAGATACCTGGGGTATATTTACAGCTCTTGAGGATTAACTCTTAGCAGGTAAATTTCCTGCGGCCCCCTGGTGTCTACGGGCATTGAACTTTAGGAGGATTGGATTTAGGACTTAATATACGTATGTAGACTAAATCATAGCAAGAAGTAATCCTCCGTCGTCGGTTCTTAATTATGTAGACTCGCTAATGTTATCCAATCTTAGATACATCGTATTTAAAATCCACAGCAAAAACACGACATTTCATCAGAATCCCCTGCTGAATAAAACTTATATAGAATAATATGCAAAATAAAGCCTATCTAGTGGATAAAAATAGAGGAAAAAAGCCGTTCGTGGTGGTAGAAAATCTTAAAAGTATTTCGCTCAGAAATCTCCGAAATATTGTCACTAATTTTACGTATCCTGTTTTATAGCCAAATAGATTAATGTTCTATAATCAATAAGAAAAATCTACTAACAATAAAAAACTATGGGTAACACATGAAAATAGGGAATACCAAGAATAATTCTAAAGAACGAAATCAACACCAGTACTGTCACATCTAGATATTCATACGGCATCTTCGAATTCTAACAAACAAAATATTGATTCTAATTATACGTATCCTGTTTCATTGACAAATACATTTGACTACTATAAGCAATTAAAAACACTAGGGAATATGCCAAAGAACTCGGAGTAGGAGCCTCGACAGTTTCAAGACATTTGAAGGAAATTGACAAATCCAAAACTGACATTTCATACGGTATTTCTCCGATTGACATCGTCTAATCAAAACTTTCATTAGAACCTTTTTTGTAGAGCATTTAGTAAGCTTTCTAATGGTATTCTTCCGTTTCCCAAATTCTCAACCTTTTTCGAGATATTAAGGAAAGTATACAAAGTTACCAAAACTTTTTATGCCTGTTAATAAAATATTTTATTCTAACCCTTCCTTAACTCCAAACGCAACCAAAATTTCAAGATATTAGTTTTAATGAAAGTAGAACATCCAGTAAATGTTTCAACTGAATCCCTTGATTCTAAGTACCCAAACCAAAAACGGCATTCAAAAATTATTTTTTCAGTTTTCTCGAAAACGGTTAAAGCTGTCGCCTTGAAAATGGTTCCATTCGTTTTCCTAGCCCAAGAAGCCTATAAAAAGAGTACTTACAAGCTTATGAACTCAAAAACGTAAGCGTTACGATTTTTTTTGCACGAATTTCGCCCCAAACGCCATCTTCCAGTGGGCGGATTTTGCTGGTTAACAAACTTGACCTTTCAAATTGGACGACAGATTTTTGTACCAAATTTCATCAAAATCGGACCATTCGTCTTCTATTTAGAGAGCGAACAGACAAATATATATATATATATATATATATATATATATATATATATATAAATAAATATATACATATATATATATATATACAAATTTGAACCACCGTTATTTTCGGTTTCTAGGGGTTCTGAAACGCAAAATTTTCTAGTCGGCACTTCCGGATTGTTTCATTGTATCAACCTTATAAGCGGGGTTCCTCCCTATGGGGGAGGGAGGAACCGCGCTAAAAATGGTACCTATTACTATAACCTCAAATCATATGGGTTTTCAAATAAATAAGTGACCACATCATACTCAATTCTCTGATCCGGCGTTTTCTTTAATCTGACTTTACCCGAGTCCCAAAGAAATCGGATTAGAGGGAGTCTACAGAACTTTCAAAATAGATTAGGTGTCATATCAGGACCACTACAGGGAGTAAAAGTTATCTACAAGGGGACCAAGAGAATACAGCTGAGGGTTTTTCACCTCTGGTCATTGGGTAGTTGCCGGATGGTAATTTTGCTAGCTCCTGTGGCCTTATCAGGGTGTTGAGACATGACATGCCTCTTAAGATATGATCGCCTAGCTGTTTTGAAGTCACAATGTGGACAAGAGTGAGGTTTATTATCAGTATGTTTGTGCATGATATGGCTCTTAAGATTAGCTAGCGTGACTGCTTTATAGTCACAATGCGAACACAAGTGAGGTTTCTTATTAGTATGTTTGTACATGATATGGTTCTTAAGATGTGAATGCTTAACTGTTTTATAGTCACAATGAGGACAAGAGTGAGGTTTCTTATCAGAATGTTTAGACGTTATATGGTTCTTAAGAATTGATGGCATAACTGCTTTATAGTCACAATGTGGACACAAGTGAGGTTTATTATTAGTATGTTTGTACATGATATGGCTCTTAAGATCTGCAGCCCTAACAGTTCTATAGTCGCAATGTTGACAAGAGTAAGGTTTATTATCATTATGTTTGGACATGATATGGCGCTTAAGATTTAATGACATAACTGTTTTATAGTCACAATGCGGACACGAGAAAGGTTTCTTATCAGTATGTTTGGACATGATATGGCTCTTAAGATGTGAAAGCCTAACTGTTTTATAGTCACAATGTGGACAAGAATAAGGTTTATTATCAGTATGTTTGGAGATTATATGTTGCTTTATATATTTAAAGCGAACTGCTCTATAGTTGCAATAAGGACAGGAGTGAGGTGTGTCTTGGCTATAGTTATTGTTTGTTTGTTTATACATTTGATGAGCCTCTCCTGGCTTATCTTCAACAATTACAGCAGTGGAGAAAACTCGAATTGATTTTTTACTTTTTTCACTAAATGTGTAAGAATGATGCATGTCATGTCTCTTCTCAGCTTCTGAAGGAAAGCCTGAAACAGAAAGAGATAACAATGAAAAGAAATGTGAAGATGTAAAAAAGCTCATCTATTCTTGGAGTAAAGAATATTACAAGAATAAAGCCTTTTCATAGATAATAAATATGTATTGTGGTCTACGTGCTTTTATAAATCGTATAAATATATATATATATATATATATATATATATATATATATATATATACATATATATATATATATATATATATATATACATACTGGGTGTCCCGAATTTAAATGGCAAAACTTCAGGAGCGTGTAGGGAACCAAAAAACAAAGAAAAAAAAGTCCGGCTCGCAGGAACTTCATCATCTTAAAACGGTTCCGTTCATATCCCTTTTTGTCATTTGAAAAGCTTAGAATAGGAACAGATTATATTTGGTTCGGCCTTTGTTCAAAGGGGTTTATGACTTTACCTGGTCGGGTCCGCCAGACCCCAGAATCCTCTTCTAGAGATACCTATTTCATACGTTGAATGCATAGAAAAATATCAAAAATTTTCACATTTTCTTGTGGTCTTCTACTATAGTAATAATTCTACAAATAAAATCAATTAAAAAATAAAATAAAAAACCAACAGCATAAAAGCAATTGAAAATATTCAAAAGACGTCATCGAATCTCTTTCTCTTGGCAAGCTATATTTCTAACAATGAATTGTTTTTCGTATTTTACTTAATCTGTTTTATTGTCAAATACATTATCCAACTACAAGCAATTAAAAAAAAAAACAAGGAATAAAAACAAGACAAAAAGAACTGTTCGAATAAACGAAATCAATTACTTCAAAGTTTAAGCACTTATTTCTCCGATTGACATCGCTTATTCAAAACGTTCTTCAGAACCTTTTTTGTAGACCATTTAGTAAGCTTTCGAATGGTAACCTTCCGCTTCCCTAATTTTCAAGCATTTTTGAGATATTAATGAAAGTATATGAAGTTCCCAAAACTTTTCATTATTTCTAGAAACAGAAAATTGGTCTCATTTTACCAATCCTGTTTTACTCACAAATACATTTTCCTAACATAAGAAATTACAAAAGTAAAAATCAATAAAAAACTAAGGGAAATAGACAAAAATTACAAAAAGAACGACAAAAACCCGTTCATAAGAACTAAAAAGACGTATTTGAAGTTTTAAGCACTTATTTCTTCGATTGACATCACCTAATCAGAAATTGTAGAGAATTTAGAAAGCTTTCAAATAGTTTCTATCCAGTTATCAAAATTTCCCAACCGTGTTCGAGATATTAATGAAAGTATACCAAAGTTCCCAAAACTTTTCATGTCTGTTCATAAAATATTTTGTTCTAACCCTACCTTAACTCCAAACGTAACCAAAAGTTTAACATATTAGTTTTGATGAAATCCGAACATGCAGAAAATGTTTAAACTGAAACCCATGATTTTAAGTACCAAAACCAAAAAAGTTATTCAGCCACTATTTTTCCAATTTTCTCAAAAACGGTTAAAGCTATCGTCTTAAAAATGGTTTCATTTGTTTTCCTAGGCCAAGAAACCTATAAAACGAGTACTTGCATGTATATGAAGCAAGCGGAACGATTTTTTTTCGCGCGACATTCGCTCCAAAAACCATGTTCCGGTGGGCGGATTCTCCAGGTTAACGAACTCGACCTTTCAAATTAGACGAAAGATTTTTGTACCAAATTTCATCAAAATCGGACCATTAGGGGGGGGCGGAAAACCACGAACAGACAAATATATATATATATATATATATATATATACTTATAAAAATTTGAACCACTGTTATTTTCGCTCTCTAGGGGTTCTGAAACGCAAAATTTTCTAGTGGGCACTTCCGGATTGTTTCATGAGATCAACCTTATAAGCGGGGTCCCATCCTATGAAGGGAGGGAGGAATCGCGCTAAAAAGTCCTTTAGAGATTTGGTCATTTTTGCTTCGTTTAGGAGAAAATCGCAAAACAATAAACGAAACAAGTTTTCATATTTGCACTTACTTATTTAAATTTTCGATGGAAAATATTTGCATTGGGAATCAGGACCATCTCCAGTACATTACTAGACGGACCCAGGACAAAACTCATTAAGAACATCACCTTACAGGACGGAACATGGCCCACAAACGGACTCATTACTTAAATCAGACTTATAACTTAAATATTTTCAGGAATTTGATGCATTTATTAAACAATTGGACCTAAACATTTTTAATCAACTCATCTAAATGCCCACATATGTATCATGCTATTACGTATGTATATATTTTTATTTATTTACTTTTTTTTAATTTTTATTATTCTTATTTTTTAATTACTACTTTAATTTCAGTATTAATATTCATTGTACAAGAAAACATTATTTTATGTACATTATCAAAATACGTGTAGTATCCTGAGGATGGCATACATAGTAAATAAACTCCCAGGCTGGAGGGATACTCCAACGTGGAAAAGAAGAAGGTAAGAAAATGTGAAACACTGTTATAATATTTCCAAGAAGGAACGATAAGGTGAGGGAAGTCGCCATGATAGTGTCAGTTTCCTGTTGTGGCGCCTTAAATATATTTTATCTACGAGATTTGATTTTATATTTTTCATGGTTGGGAAATCGTGGTAAGTGGAAGGTGACCATTCAAAAGCTTACTAAATTCCCTACAACAAAGATTCTGATGTATTTTTCGATCGGAGATATAAGAACTTGACAATTTACAATTGTTAGTTATGCTCTTTTCAACAGGATTTTGTATCTGATTACCTATAGTTTTAACTGGTTGTTCCTTATTTTCATTGAATTTAACAGTAAAACGAGTATTTGACTAAAACAAGGTAAGAAAATGTGAAACATTGTTATAGTGTTTCCAAGAGCCCGTTCAGTCAGTTTCCCGTTGTGGCGTGTTAAATCTGTTTTATCTTCGAGATATGATTTTATATTTTTCATGGAAGATCAAATCCCACCAATAACTGCTACAATTCCTTTACTAATAGCATTAGAGATATGAACAGAACCGTGCAAAGATGACGCAGTTCCTACGAGTCGGACTTTTTATTGTCCAATTTTGACAAAGAAACTAATTGTTGCTATCAAGCATTAAATTATATTTGAAAATGGCTACTTACGTAATTGGAGAAGGGAACAATGCTTGACATGGTTTTTCAAACGCTTGAATGAGAGAAAGCTGCGCTGGCAGTGGTAGCATACATAGCAAAGAGTCCCTTTATCTAAAACACATTACACAGAGAATAATATTGAGATGAAGATCTTTAGTCATTGTGGAGATAAAAAGTTAAAGAATTGTTGGGATTCAGCTATGAGAAAATATTAGATTTTCAGAAAAATATACAGGGTGTATCGCAAGTTAAAGACAATACTCCAGTGGGTAAAACTAGACAAAAAAATGTAGTTCAACACCTCCAAACGCACATTTCTATCTCACTTCATTCCAGACAAATACCGTTCGTTCTAAAGGCTCAGTAGAAAAAAAAAAAAAAAAAAGTGTTTTTTATAGTACAACTCCAATTTTCTCTGCTTGTACACATTTTTTTTAACAAGTCATTACATTTTTTAAATCACCATTACATTTGCTTTAAGGCTAATGGACATTCAATGTTTGCAATTATGTCATTCAAACCGTAATATCAATTGAAAAAGTGGAAATTAATAAAATCTTCTGGTTAGCGACAACTTTTCGAAAATCACTACTGTTCCACAAAAAATTCACCACACTGTCCAATCTTAAAAATGTTGCAAAATTTAATCAGCTTTCTAACAGTATACTTTGAATTGAGATTATCTCTCAATTTCATAATGTAATTGGAATTCTAGAGTAAAAAAACATCAAAATATACACCGAAAATGATAAATGTTCTTACAACTGGACACCTTGCAGAACACACTGACGACACCTTATCACACCGTTGATGTAGTCCTTTTAATCTCATCATAGTTAGCTCTCATTTCCACAAATGATTCGCAGATCCTTGTGATATATGCCCAAATCCTTGTGGGTTTATGCCCTAAATGGATACTTTGTACACTTGCGACTTAAGCCAACCCCACGTGTAAAAATCAAGTGATGTCAGATCAGGGTGTTTTGTCAGCCAATGCTCAGGTACAAATCTTCCAATCTATTACTGAGTGCCGTACATATATATTTTTCCGAAAAAGGTCATAAAATCCACTTAAATTTAACCGACCAGGTAAGAAAACGGGCTGCCTGCTTCATGCACTGCTTACATATTCCTAACCACACGATCACACTGAACTTATAATGGAAGTGGTGTTCCCTCATGCCATGTGGATTAGCTTATTATTTATAACGAACTGGCTCAATAAATACACTGGAAGATGGATTAGGAGATTTCCTAATCTTGGGGTTGGCTCAAGTTGCAAGTGTACAAGGAAACCATTCCTTGTACACTTGTAGCCATGTTCAGCTGATCAACATGACTACCGGTGAAACTGAAGTGCTAGAAGCTCTCTCTTTTTTAAAAAGTTTATGTGATCATAGAATGAAAGAGTGTTTAAAGGAAGGTATATTACGTAGAATTGACACCCTTAATTTGATTTTGAAGTTTCAACAAGATGAAATCTGCAGACTCAAAAAGGATTTAGAAGGTAAAAACTCAATAAGCCCTACCTACACTCCATCCTATTCCGATATCCTTAAAAAATCTCCTTTATCTATAAACACTATTCCAAGTGGAAAAGATACCAAAATATCCTTATCCCAAAATAAATTCAAAAGTATTGTTAACGTTACAGGTACTAATAATACCGAAAATATAAAAAATATTTTTAAAACCACAATTAACCCAAGGAAGCTAAAATTGGGCATTAATGCCATTAAAGCATGCAAGGATTTCAAGTTAATAGTTTGACTGGACAGTAAAGGCGATTTGGACAATTTAATAAAGGTCACTAATGAAAGTTCTGTTTTAAATGCAGAACCAATGAAAAGGTTAAATCCCAGGATATTAATAACACGAATACCTGAAGACATAGATAGCACTAACCTAATTCCTACTCTATGTGAACAAAACGGAATTGATGAAGATGGAATAATTTTGAAAACATTTATATCAAAAAACCTAAAGGAAGGTGAAGTGGGAGGATGGAGACACGCAGTGCTAGAAGTAAGTTCCCAACAACGTAAGATGCTGCTGGGAAGACTCAAGATAGGGTTCAGCATCTGCTATGCCGAAGACTACTTTTCTGTGGTTAGGAGCAGCTTCTGTTCCAGGATAGGACACCTGAGGAAGCATTGAGTCAAGAAGGAACCGACCTGTCCCAAATGTGCAGAACAACATCTACTTAAGGACTGGCAAGGCTTAAAAAAGGCTTCTCAACACATGCATTAACTGTGTAAGTTTTAATAATTATTGTAAACATCAGCTTAAAGTTGATATAACTGGTGTTAATGACCCCGACGGTTGACACGCCTTAAATTCAACCAAAAAAAAAAAAAGTTGATATAAATCATTCCGTAAAACATAAAGAATGCCCATCATACAAGAATGCCATCATGAGACTCATTTTGAATACTGACTATAACTGAGACGGTACAGGCTAACACTTTTCAACATCAAAATTCAATTCACTTTAATATTGGTCAGGTTAACCTTCAGCATTAGTATAAAGCTACATGTAGCTTAATGTATTTAATTAACAGCTGTAAACTCGACTTAGTCTGTGTTTAGTTGTGCTGGTGGTGACAATGTGTACCTAAATTAATATTTTAGTAGATTCTTTAATAATAAATATTTGTTTCCAGTTGTATTCCTCCGTATCTTTTATTGATTACAGGTGAAGAGTAGAAAACAACCAAGGTGGAGGCTGGGCTGAATGATCAATTTTGAAGCCTTAAATAAACAATTTCGAAGCAGGACAAAACAAGGTTAGGTCTGCAATAGTAATCACCAATGATAACATCACTGCTGCCTTGGTAACGGATCTATCTAATGAAGATATAACGGTTGTTAATATAATTTGGAATAAACTTGAATTAATTCTAATTAATGCTTATGTTGATATATTACGAAATATAGACGAAGATATTCACCAGATAAATCATATTTGAAAACTATATGAACAAAAACATATTCTAATAACACTAGATTCAAATTCTCATTCTCAGCTATGGCATAATCCAAATTCAAATCCGAGAGGACAAAAATTAAAATCGTTTATTTTGTGGAAAAATTTATTCATTTTAAATAAAAAGTCACATTTAATTACTTTTAGTAATTTTAGAGGAACAACAAATATTGATTGGCAATATGCTCAGGATCATTGATTAGATTTATGAAAGATTGGTGTATAAGG
The DNA here is from genome assembly GCA_946811695.1 of Gonocerus acuteangulatus. NCBI lineage: Eukaryota > Metazoa > Arthropoda > Insecta > Hemiptera > Coreidae > Gonocerus > Gonocerus acuteangulatus. The sequence goes on from OX328125.1 coordinate 115,016,875, forward strand.
GATGAAGAAAATTTTTCCACATTGACATATGCTATATCAGCTCGCCAGGTTTTCAATCATTCAAAATGTCCTCGAGAAAAAATGTATCATACTAAAAATGCAGACTGGAAGCTTTTTGAAAATAAAATTTTATCAAAATTATCGAAATCATTTGAAAATCTAAGAATCACAGAAATTAATCAATTAGATAGTGCTTTAGAGAATATCGAAATGAATCGAATATACTCTTGTTAAATTTAATAAAGCTCTTAAAAAAACTTGTAATATAATGTTTATCAAATCTAACCGGGGAATAAATAGAAGTGTACCGTGATGGACTGAAGAATTGACAATCTTACGGCACGAAACTAATAGATTACGAAAATTATACCAGAAAACTAAAAATTATATGGGATTACGGGAACAACGAAAATCTGACTACGTACAAAAAGGATCTGTTTATTCTTCAAGGCTTAAATTTGAAAAAATTATATAAGGAATTTTGCTTGGGAATAGATAAAAGTAATGCCTGGTCAATTCCATATAAGCTCGCTGCAGAAAAATTTAAACCACGGACGACTCTAAAAACAATTAGGAAAAACGATGGAACTTCCACTAAAAATACAGAAGAGACTTTAGAACATTTAATGAATCAATTTTTTATAAAAGACAATTCTGAACTTGACAACGACCATCATAAATACTTAAGGGAATCAATAAATATCCTTCCTGACACACTACCAGGCGATCCGTTAACAATAGCAGAGATCAAGGATGCTATCCAATCACTAAATAGAAAGAAAGCCCCAGGAATTGATGGAATTACTGTAGATATCTTTCAAGACATTTTCAAGCATTTTCCAAAATTCTTAACTTCCCTGTATAAAAAATGTTTTCATGAAAGTCATTTCCTGACATTGTGGAAGATATCTAGAGTAATACCGGCCGGTCCCTAAATATAATAATACTTTTAGACCCATAAGTATTATCCCCGTAGCAGGCAAAGTTTTAGAAAAACTAATTCAATCCTGTTTATATGAATATTGTTATAATATAATAAAATAAAAATATTATATAGCCACACGTTGATGTGCCAAAATGTTATAATATAAATTAAAAAAGTTTTATTTTTAATAAGTTTATTTACATTACGCCTCTACGTTAGGAGCCAATATAATAAAAATTTTATAATATTTAATTTTAAAAACTCTTTATCTCAGGGGTCGGGTTCGAGTCCAGTAAATTAAAACAAAGATAATTTTAAATAATAAAAAACAAAACAAAAGAAAAAAAACTCATAGATAAACAAGCATTACCTGATATAAAGCCAGCTCGGTATTAACCCTTAGAATGCTAGCGGATCTGAGAGGGACCGACCGCCGGGTGCTACGAGCTTTGAGAGCTGATGCTACCCCCAGTGCTAGCCTATTTTCCACCCTCCGCGTGCGACTTTGGTTTGGAACAAGACTATACTCAGACAGAGCTCCCGCCTTGGGTCGCTCTTATTACGTAGATATATAACAGGGGACATGCAAAATTGCTTGTTTTGTTGTAATTTAAGATGCTAATTTCATTAATTGTGTGTACTTTAGTGTGACCTTTTCAATTATTATAACAAGTTTCTTATTAAAATTAATAAATAAACAGTTTCTAAAATAACATTTCAATTGTTTCCGAAATATTTTAGTTTTAAATTTAGCACTATTAGCCCTGTTAGTATGAATGCACCCTTTTATCAAAATATTCATGAAAACACTTTCTCTTCTCTTCATTTTACCCATTTTATGATTTATATCATTGTTATGATTCTTCAATTTATTTAGTAATTTTTTTAAAATATTGATTGATCTTTATTGATAATTTACAATCTGTACAGTTATCTACAATAAGTAATTATTTAGTAAATAACTGGGTCTTTTTTTACTAAAAACTAATCATTTTATTTTTATATGCAACTCATAAAACTGGTTACGTCCAATAATTACTTGCTGGAAAAAAAAACAGCACTTTTTTTAAAATTTGTGTTTTGTATTTATTTTAAAAACAAATTTATTTATAATAAGTAGTATAGGCGCTAATGACCTACATGTAGATGCGCCGTAAAAAAATAATAATAAAAAAATAAGTAGTATATTAATTACTATTAATTAATAAATAGTAATATAATAATAAAGTAATGAATTAGAAATAAATAGTAGGTATATAACAAAAATATTAATAATAAACTTATAAATATAAAAATAAATAATAAACCAAAACTAGTACTGAGAAATATTTGTTAGGGTCATATTTCCCCACACCTAATTTAGCCTAAAGGTGGGAAAAGGTTTGGCAAATTTTAGTAAAGTGTCTGCAAACAGTAGAAATAACAACCCAACCCCTGCAGGTAGCCGCCTTGGTACAGTCTGAATTGGTGGTAATGGACCCTTCAGGTGGTCTAGGACACTCCGCTCGAGGTAAAGTTAGCTTCCACTCACAATAAACCCGGGAAAAACACACGTAAAGACATTCTTCTGCTATCTAACGGATAGCTAAGTAACTAGACTAGTTGCACAGCGTGATACAAGAGATCTCTGGGCTTTCTGGAAGCAGAGATTATACAACGAATATGAAAACGAATATATTCGTATGTCGCACTCTGAGGAAAGTCCCGGCTGCACGAATATATTCGTGCTTCGCACTCAGAGCATTTTTTTAGAGAACGAATATATTCGTTTATAGCACGGAAAGGGTTAACTGCATAGGACAGGATCTTCTTTACAACTGTATCTTCTTTTCCTGAACTGCACTTATGAGACTGTATCTTCTTGAAAACTGAACTGTAGAGATGAGACATGAGACTGACGCTTTCTTTAACAGACTTCAACTTTATGTGTCTGTATCTTCCATTACAGACTGAACTGCTTTCAATAGACTGACATATGAGACTGGAGCCACCTTTTCACAGACTGGCTTGTAACAGACTCAACTAGAGCTGCATTCGGAATGGCGTTGTTTCTTGGCGGGAGCGTCCTACCGGTCTCCAATGCTACCTGTATCGACTGCTAGACAAATATAACCAATAATATTTGTTTATCCCAATTGAATTCAACATATCAATGAGCTTTTTGAATTTTCAGAATTTTCTGTGTTAATTTTAAAACTTTTAAATATGTAATGTAAAATATCATTACAATATATTAATAAAAATTCTCCCTTAAACAAAAATCAATTTGCAAGGTAGGGATTGTCGGGGTTCGGTCACTGCTACTTAATAAAACTACATTTTATCATAAAAATGGTTTTATTGTGCCGACGTTTCGGCTTGAACTTCAAGCCTTCATCAGGGCTGTAAAAAACAAGTAGGACGGATGTAATACTGAAATATACATATATATATATATATATATATATATATATATATATATATACACATATATATATATATATATATATATATATATATGCCTACATACACAAATACACATACATATATGGAAAAAGACAAAACATAAAATACTAGAACATAATATATAGAAGAACAATGTGCTCTAGAAGTGTTTGGATTATTAGGAAAACAGATATAAGAATAACAGATTACATATTAGATTAGATATAAGAATAACAATATGGGCTTACCGATGGGAAGATAGAGAACTATTCCTCACAAATGCGGGATCATTTCTGACAGTTAATACAGGGAAACATAGGAAGAAAGGAGTTGGTGAGGGGGGGGGGGTTCTGGACCACCCAATGGACAGAGAACATAGAAGATGAAAGAAAGAGCGGCGAAGTACAGTAAGGGGTCATAAAGTCATAAAATGTTGTGTTAATGGAAAGGGAGGCAGGTATAAAGGGCTATATTGCAGGCGGTATATGGGATTAGGATGGAGTTTTTAATAAATGGAAGATGTTGGAGTAGGTAGAGGAGATGACTTCTTTGTCAATTTTGTCATTAACTGGGTTATTTTCTAGGTGGATAAAAATTGATTCGGAAAGGAGGCGTTTGTCTTCGTTGGATTCAGTGGAAAGGATGGAGTATTGGTCAAAACCAAAGTCATGTCCGTCTGTGATGGCATGTCTAGTTAAAGCTGTCTTTATGTCTTTATTCCGTATATCGTTTTTGTGGTTGTTGATACGTTTTCTTACTGGGTTTTTAGTCTGTCCAATGTACGCACTATTGCAGTTGGGTGTGATGCAAGGGATTCTGTAGACTACATTGGTCCTGTCTTTTTGTGGGATAGGGTCTTTAAGAGTCGTATGTAAGTTTTTCAGTTTGTTCTGTGTCGATAGTCCTAGTTTTAGAGTGGGGAATGTATCGCGTAGGGATTTTTGGATTTTTTCTGTGAGGTTTGGGATATATGGGAGGCCTCTGAATTGAGGGACAATATTGTCTTGGGTAGTGGGGATGGGTTTAGGGTTATTAAAAGAATTTATGAGACGGGTGATAATGTTGGTAGGAAATCCATTGGTAGTAAGAATATCGAGGAGTCGGGATTTGTTGGCAGGGTGAAATTTGGTATCGGATAGGGAGAGGGCTCGATTTATTACGTTGCTGGCAGTATTGAGGATTTGGTGTTTGGGGTGTGAGGAAAGGTAATGGAGAAGTCGTCCCGAGTAAGAGGGTTTGGTATACCAATCAGTGGATATAGAGCCGTCTGTATTTCTTATAAGGAGTATGTTAAGGAAAGGAAGGGAGTTGTTAGTTTCGGTCTCGATGGTGAATATTAACCGGGGGTGGTAGGAGTTAAAGGCTGTTAGAATTTCTGGAATCTTATCAGGATTAGTTATGAGGAAGAGGTCGTCATATTAGATTAACATATTTTTTAAGGAAAATAATATCGTCGGGGAACATGGGGAGGATTTGGTCAAGGAGGTCATTAAGGGTAATATTGGAAAGGTCAGGAGCGAGGCAGTTACCCATGGCGAGGCCAGAGATCTGGTTGAAGAATTTATCTTGGAATAGGAGGTATCCGGATTTGCAGCAGAGGGATAGGGATTCAAGATAGGAAGATCGAGATAGCTTGGTGTGTGGTTCGAGGGTGATCCAATTCTTGTCAATTTTTGGTCATTTGGGGGGACCAAATCCTCCCCATGTTCCCCGACGATATTATTTTCCTTAAAAAATATGTTGACGACCTCTTCCTCATAATTAATCCTGATAAGATTCCAGAAATTCTAACAGCCTTTAACTCCTACCACCCCCGGTTAATATTCACCATCGAGACCGAAACTAACAACTCCCTTTCTTTCCTTGACATACTCCTTATAAGAAATACAGACGGCTCTATATCCACTGATTGGTATACCAAACCCACTTACTCGGGACGACTTCTCCATTACCTTTCCTCACACCCCAAACACCAAATCCTCAATACTGCCAGCAACGTAATAAATCGAGCCCTCTCCCTATCCGATACCAAATTTCACCCTGCCAACAAATCCCGACTCCTCGATATTCTTACTACCAATGGATTTCCTACCAACATTATCACCCGTCTCATAAATTCTTTTAATAACCCTAAACCCATCCCCACTACCCAAGACAATATTGTCCCTCAATTCAGAGGCCTCCCATATATCCCAAACCTCACAGAAAAAATCCAAAAATCCCTACGCGATACATTCCCCACTCTAAAACTAGGACTATCGACACAGAACAAACTGAAAAACTTACATACGACTCTTAAATACCCTATCCCACAAAAAGACAGGACCAATGTAGTCTACAGAATCCCTTGCATCACACCCAACTGCAATAGTGCGTACATTGGACAGACTAAGAACCCAGTAAGAAAACGTATCAACAACCACAAAAACGATATACGGAATAAAGACATAAAGACAGCTTTAACTAGACATGCCATCACAGACGGACATGACTTTGGTTTTGACCAATACTCCATCCTTTCCACTGAATCCAACGAAGACAAACGCCTCCTTTCCGAATCAATTTTTATCCACCTAGAAAATAACCCAGTTAATGACAAAATTGACAAAGAAGTCATCTCCTCTACCTACTCCAACATCTTCCATTTATTAAAAACTCCATCCTAATCCCATATACCGCCTGCAATATAGCCCTTTATACCTGCCTCCCTTTCCATTAACACAACATTTTATGACTTTATGACCCCTTACTGTACTTCGCCGCTCTTTCTTTCATCTTCTATGCTCTCTGTCCATTGGGTGGTCCAGAACCCCCCCCCCCCCCCCCTCACCAACTCCTTTCTTCCTATGTTTCCCTGTATTAACTGTCAGAAATGATCCCGCATTTGTGAGGAATAGTTCTCTATTTTCCCATCGGTAAGCCCATATTGTTATTCTTATATCTAATCTAATATGTAATCTGTTATTCTTATATCTGTTTTCCTAATAATCCAAACACTTCTAGAGAGCACATTGTTCTTCTATATATTATGTTCTAGTATTTTATGTTTTGTCTTTTTCCATATATGTATGTGTATTTGTGTATGTAGGCATATATATATATATATATATATATATATATATATATATGTGTGTGTATATTTCAGTATTACATCCGTCCTACTTGTTTTTTACAGCCCTGATGAAGGCTTGAAGTTCAAGCCGAAACGTCGGCACAATAAAACCATTTTTATGATAAAATGTAGTTTTATTAAGTAGCAGTGACCGAACCCCGACAATCCCTACCTTGCATCATCTACGGTCAACGATCTCCTCTCAAAAAATCAATTTGGTGTTATTCCAGAAAAATCTACAATAGATGCCTTAGAATTTCTAGTAAATGACATAGAAAGAGCCTTAACAAATAAAGCCCATGTTCTAGTCGTATATCTAGATGTGAAAGGTGCATTCGATCATGCATGGTGGCCGTCTATTTTCAAGGTGCTTAAAGATCATGGATGCCCAAGAAAAAACATATACTTACTAATAAAGGATTATTTACAGAACAGGCAATCACACTTAAGGGTAGGACAGACAACCAGTTCAAGGACTCTTGAAAGAGGAACACCTCAAGGATCAGTTTGTTCTCCCCTTTTGTGGAACCTTATTATAAATAGTATTTTCGAAAATATATCGTCAGTAAAATGCCAAATTATTGTGTTTGCAGATGACATTCTGATCAAAGTTGAATCAAATTTATTTTTTGAACTACAAATTATATGCAATGAGACACTATCAAAAATTTCTAAAAAGGCCAAAGATAATAAACTCACATTTCAGCCTGAAAAAACAAAATATGTTATCTTCTCAAAAAAATGTACCGTTACTCCTCTTGAAATACTGTTAGATTCTTCAATTTTGGAAAAGTTAATACTTTTAAATACTTAGGTATTATTATTCACAAAAAATTAAGTTGGACTCCTCACATCAAATATTTACATAAGAAATTAATAAAGTTAATCCACGCGATATCTGCATCAGCAAACCTAACATGGGGTTTAAATTCAGAAGTCTTGAAAATTATTTATAAAGGAGCCATATTACTATCTCTGACCCATGAGATAAAAATTTGGCATAAAGAGATGGCAATAAAACAAAACATGAGAAAATTAGAGTCAATCCAAAGACAAAGTTATTCGTGGTTATAGGGCTATCTCCTTTGAAGCTACTTGTTTTCTTGCTGACATAATAACAGTGACAATAAAAAAAGGAACAAATAATTAAAAAACATAATTTAATTAAAAAAAGGTCTTTTAACGGGGACTTCCCAATATCAGAAATCGAACACATAATCCCTCTAGTAAAACAAATTCCTTTTAGGGATATATAGTATTACCAGAAAGTGATATTACATGGCCTGATAATACACCACTGAGGGAAGTATTTACAGATGGAAGTAAAGATGGCCACAATTTCGGGGCCTCTTTTATTGTAATAGAAGATTGAACCGTCATCCATACAGGAAAAATCAAATTGGGCCCATACTGTTCAAAATATCAAGCAGAACAATTCGTGATTCTTTTCACTTCAAAATACATTAACACCTCGACTAAGAAAAAAAAAAAAAAAAATTAGTCCCGTAACAGGCCACGAGGGCCCTGAGAGGCAGATACTATAGAGGTATCTAATTCGTGACCAGACGGCACACTAGGGAGATAGTGTGGTCAATAATATGCTCCAGCCGCCTGATTTTACCATTGGCTGCTTCGACTACTAGATTCATTAGCACCCAAGGTACCCATTATTAAATTAAATAAAGGCTGGGTCGGCCTAGGGACGGTCAGGGAGGCCGAATTCAACCCATGAACGAAGACACTAGAAGAAAAAATCTTTATTGCTTACTCGGGATTTGAACTCAGGCCTCCAGCTTATTAGTCCAGTGCTCTACCACTGAGCTAACCTCGCCCCCTTTCGACTAAGAAAACATACATTATAAACAGTGACAGTAAAATAACATTACAAAAAATAAGTAACATACACATTAACGACGAACTAACTGAAGACATTCGTTGAGAAATAGACAAAACCATGACACTAGTCACAACTGTATCCTTCAAATGGGTGAAGGGTCATTCAGGCATTATAGGTAATGAAATTGCGGATCAAGCCGCTAAACAAGCTACTTTAGACAAAACATTTCTTATTAGCTTCAATAAGGCCCCCAGAAGTGCAGTAGTCTATCTACTTGAACAGGAGGCAAAAGAAGCCTGGAATCTCCGGTGGAGAACATCACCCAAAGAAAGGCATGTGTATGAATACTTCCAGACATTGGACGACAGACTACATATAAACAAACTAACATACAAACTAACTCAAGTACTAACGGGAAATGGTGGTGTGAAAGAGTACTTATACAGATTTAGACTCACACAGGATAATAAATGCAAATGTGACGGACAGACAATACAAGATTATGACCATATAATATAAAACTGCCCACTTCTAGATGGTGAAGGAATAAAATTAATTAAACATGTCGTTCTTGCTGGGGACATATGGGACATTTTGAACACTTTAATGCATTTGTTGAGAGAATTCGATACAATGACCTTCATTAACTTCAATCCAGTTCAACGGACATTTTCTTTTCTTTTTGAATGATTTATTTCTTTATTTACCTTATTCATTTTCATTTATTTTTTTCATTTACTTAATTTATAATATGATATTGTTACTACTTTCTTTATTAATAGGGGTGGGTTTCCTCCGTTTCCGGGTGATTGAATTTACTTCGGGGGATTTACATCCAACCGAAATAAATAATTATGTACGTACGTGTACATCCACGTGCTGGATATTTAAGAAGTATCGGGCGGCTCTCACTGCATCCAGTTGTGCAGAGTGCTGTTTCTAGTCCGCGTTTGGTGGTCAGGTAATGCACTCTGTTGACTGCACTATGCATGTATCCAGTCTAATGCATGCATTGTTGTGTATTTCTTGTCCACTTACTGACTGGAGCGGGAGAAGGATAACTCTCCTCCAAGCTGAAGCCAGTGCTTGATTGTGTACTTCATAAATTTCCATAATCTTACGGGCTAGTATGGCACCGGAGCACCGCTCGCACTGCTTCCGATGTCAAGGTCTTAAAATTTATTCCCTCAGGAGCAGACCTCACTCCAGATTTGTGCAATCCTTGTACTGATTTTTGTTCCACTACTTTATATGGGTAGTGCATTTTATACCAACTGCCAGGTCTATCTCCCAGGGAAGGTGATCCTGGGGTGTGTACTGTAGGTGACCTTATGTCAGTGTACTGTGTGTGTACTGTACTCGGGAAAGCCCCAAGCAACTGCGCTTTCATTTGCTCCCTGTCTTTTTATTATTATGGGGGTGGGGTCTCTCAGATTACTGGAGAATATTTTTACTGGGGGATAGTTCCAACCAGTAAAAAGAATTATTTTTATTTTTTTTATTTAGGCACTAATTATGGGCATTAAGAAATTTTCTTACGATTCGAGCTGTATATTGGAGTTCGTGTTTTATCTTTTCTAGCTCAAACCCTTTCAGAACTTTACTGGTGCGTAAAATACGTCTGATCCGGTCTGCAAGGTTTTGAGACGTTAACCTTACATCAGGATAAAACTCGTTCCAATTCTGCTCTAATCGTCTAGTGTAGCCCGTTTTCTCAGTTTCGCATTTTGTGGCCAGATAGTACGCTCGCATAACTGCAATATGCATGTCTTTTGTCCATTTTATGCGTTTCTGCGTATATCTTGGCTTTTGTCTAACAGGAGCGGGAGAAGTATCACTCTCCTCCAAGCTCAAGTCAGAACCTGAATGAGTGCTCAACATAACCGTTTTCGTTGGCCTTGGTCTTACGGGGAATACAGCATCAGGGCACCGCTCGCACTGGCCTGCCGATGTCGAGGGCTGACAATCAATTCCCTCCGGAGCAGCCCTCACTCCAGATTCGTCCGAGGCTTTTTGCTTCCTTTTCACCATTGTTAATGGGTTGTGCATTTTATACCTACTGCCAGGTATAGCACCCAGGGAAGGTGACCCTGGGGTGTGTACTGTAGGTGACCTGATGTCAGTGTAAGTGTTTAGTGTACTGTGTGTTATGTGTGCGGTGTACTGTACTCTGGGAAGGGGGGTTCATAAAGCCTCAAGAAACTGCGCGTATCAGTCACTCCCTGCCTATTAATATTATTATTATTTTTATTATTATTAATAAAATTAATATTTTATTAATATTATTATTATTTTATTTTATTAATATACAGGGTGTATCACAAGTTAATGACAATGGTTCAGGGGTGAAACTAGACAAAAAATGTAAAAACACAACCAACCACACATTCTTATCTCACTGCATTCCAGACATATACCGTTCTAACGGATTTATAGAAAAACCGTGCTTTTTGTTGTACAACTCCAATTATATCTGATATATAGAATCGATAGATGGCACCTGCAGAATCTAAATAAAGCCCCACAATAAAGGGATACTATATTGTGGGAAAAAAAGGAAACCATTTAGGATATAAACCACCAAACAGCAAGGTGCTGCGAATCATTTGTGGAAAAGAGAGCTAACCATGATGAGATTGGAAAGACCATGACGAGATCAGCGGTGTGACTAGGTGTCAGTGTGTTCTGCAAGGAGGCCAGTTGTAAGAATAATTATAATTTTGATGTATTTTTTTTTTTTTTTTTTTTTTTTTTTTTTTTTTTTTATTAAACTTTTATGTAAGTGGAAAAACATCAAATAAATAAAATTAATTTGATGTTTATTTTTGTGAATTAAATAATGAAAATAAACATCAAATTAATTTTATTTATTTGATGTTTTTCCACTCTAGAATTCCAATTACATTATAAAATTGACAGATAATCTCAATTCTGAGTATACGGTTGAAAAGCTGGATAAATTTTACAATTTTAGAGAGAATCGGCAGTCTGTAGGATTTTTGTTGGAAGAGTAGTTATTTTCAAAAAGTTGTTGCTAACCAGAAGGTCTTATTAATTTCTAATTTTTAAATTGATATTACGGTTGGAATAAGATAATTTTAAACATTTAATCTCGTTCATTAGTCTTAAGGAAAATTTAATGCTAATTTAAAAAATGTTATGAATCGCTTAAAAAATGCGTAAAAGCAGATATAATTGGAGTTGTACAACAAAAAGCACGGTTTTTCTATAAATCCTTTAGAACGGTATATGTCTGGAATGTAGTGAGATAAGAATGTGCGGTTGGTGGTGTTTTTACATTTTTTGTCTAGTTTCACCCCGTGAACGATTGTCATTAACTTGTGATACACCCTGTATATTGCAAACGTTTTGGTGTGCTCTTTGGCACCATTCTTAGCTAAAAATAAATATACATAAATGAATTGATGCATGCAAAAAGAACTTCAGTCCATTTTTTCCCAATATGAGTTCCGATAATATTTTTGTTAGTATGAGTGATGAATTCTTTGTATCTAAAGGTAACTTCACATTTCTATGTTAGGACTTCAGTACAATACATAGTTATCATAGAAATATAGTCCTAATTTTATTATTCCATGTAGAAAGGGCTTCAGTCTAGTTTTCTCAAAACTACTGATTTTGGACTGAAGCTCTTTTTGCATAATCGATTCCAATATAAATGAGACTAATTACGACAGCACAAAACAATTAGTTTTATACACCATGACAACAGATTAAAAAAACATTTTTTAAAATGCAGATTATCAATCAAAGTTTTTTTTTTACATAAAAGAATTAATTAGTAGTTTTAACAAAAATTAACAGAGACCTCATGTAAAACAAATTGAAGAGAAACACATTAACAACAGCAAAGAAACATGTGAGCACAAAAAATCTATGGATAAGTGTTCCCCAGTGTAGAAACGTTCTTTCTAAGGGTGCGTTTACACTAGGATAGTTATTGCAGGATATTTATATAAGACAGAAATTCTGACTAATGTAAACCATGTAAAATTTGTGTCTGACATAAATTCTATATGGTTTACATTAGTCAGAATTTCTCTCTGATATAAATATCCTGTAATAACTATCCTAGTGTAAACGCACCCTAACACTTGCCTATAGTCACCTAATAGTATATTTATTTATTAGCTGATGAAGGCTGCCAAAGAGCCTTTTCAACCATTTCTTGATTTATTAAAGAGAAAAATAGCTAAAATTAAGAATTTAGGAAATATAAGAATTTTGAATATTTCAAGTCTTCAACTTGTTGTATTTTCACAACTATCTAATGCAGCAAAATTATATTATTCAAGACACAGGAACTACAATAATGGTTTTCATATTTGAGCGATATCAAACTTTTACCACAAATCTATAGTAATAATGAAATATAATTCACTACACTAATAACATTTCAAGGATTCTTCCTCCTCTACCTACCTACCCAGCTAAGTCAGCTCCTTTTATATTTATCTTAACAACAATGAGCAATATGTGTATATGTATGTATGTGTGTGTATATATATATATATACACACACACTCAGTGTCAAAATGTTAAACACACCATTGAAATATTGAAAACTAAATATTTTTTTTTTCAAATTGTGGTTTAACCTTATTTAATAAGTTATTTCAAATGTATATAACTGTAAAACAAATGTAATTTATACTTAACCCTTGTGCTATATCAAGATATAAATAAATAACTGATAATGTCTTTATTTTGGTGCGTCAAAATGTTAGACTCACTTGTTGTTATTTACAATACTTTAATTTTGTAATGGTTGACAAGGCTACGAGGTAAGGTCCAAAAGTTTCCGGCCTGGGATAGAAGGAAAGGTGAAAGAAAAAAAACTGGTTTTACTGTTTTTCAATATATTCTCCCCTAAGTTCAACACACTTAATACAATGCTTTGGCAACATTTCTATACCATGAAAAAAATAATTTTCTTCTTTGTTAAAAAAATATTCTTCCACTGCTGCTTGGAGCTCTTCGACGGTGTTAAATCGCCTTCCACGAAGGTCAGATTTTAACTTTGAGAAAAGGTAGAAATCGCTAGGGATCTGGGCTGTCGGGTGGATGAGAGATTTCTTGGAATCCACAGTCCTTCACAGCGGCCTTGGAAATCAATGCTGTGTGGACAGAGGCATTGTAGTGAAGGAGGCGGACACCGCTGCTTAACTTCCCTCGCCTCTTCTCTTTAATGGCGTCTCGTAACCGGTAAAGTAGGGCTGCATAATACTCACCATTCATTGTGGTATTCCTTTCTTTAAAATCTATCAGTAGTATTCCTTTACAGCCCCAAAAAATTGAGGCCATTACCTTTTTTGTTGACTGCGTGACTTTTGCCTTTAAAGGAGGTGCTTCTCCTGGTCTTCTCCATTCCATGGACTCTCTTTTGCTGAGTGGGTCATAATATAGAACCATTGTCTCATCCCCAGTTACAATTGAGTCCAAAAAATTCCTTGGGTCGGCATTATACTCGCGTAAAAATTCATTGCAGCAGTGAACTCGTTCCTGTTTTTGAGCAGCTGAAAGAATTTTTGGAACCCATCTTGCACTAACCTTGTTCATATGCAAATGTTCTTTGATGCCCCTCAAAACACTCGTTTTTGAAAGCCCTAACCTCGCTGCTATTTCCTTGGTTTTTAGTCGCCGGTCAGACAGCAATTCAGATTCCACAAGTTGGATTGTTTCAGAAGTGACAGCTTCCAATGGGCGACTGGGACGTGGGTCATCTTCTAGACTTTCTCTCCCTAACTTAAATAATTTTGCCCATTCTTTCACTGTGGAATACGAGGGGGAGGACTGCCCGTATACACAATCCAAGTGCTCTTTAATTTGTGCAGGAGTAAGATCCTCTTTACAAAAAAATTTAATCACCGCACGGTACTCGAGTTTGAACATTGTAAAAATGGGGAGTTTCCTTCACGGCTGGACACTGACTGACAAGACTGAGGAAGTGCGGGCGATGGGTATGGAGTGAGCAGGCATGGACCTGCATAGGCGTGCAGGTCCCGGCATGTTTGAAGGAGGGGAAGCAGGACAGGCCGGAAACGTATGGACCTTACTACGTAGACCTTAACCCTTAAGAAGCATTAAGATTTGACATTTTCCATTTATCCTGCGGTCAATTTCAATGACAATTGTTGTGAATTTTCCAGTTAAAGTATAAGAAAAAAGAAGTGGTTGTGTCGAGAAGAGTGCCGCTTTCTTCTTTGCTACACAAGGATGAGATGGGTTGTAGGGAGATTTCAAGTCACATAAAACTAAGTTTATTGAATCTAGCCCAGTTATTTCCATTCGGAGAGGCATACGGTACCCATTGCTGAAATGGAAGACAACCCTCTATCAATGAGGCAGAAATTTTTTTTCTCTGAATCGCACCCCGCTCATGCAAAACAGCCAAAGCAATTGCATAGGAAGCCGGCGTTCACACCAAGTCTAGGAATGAGCATGGATTACTGGAAAGATGAAAAAACATAGTGAGAAAAAAAGTAATGTGAAAACACCATTCATCATAAAATGGCTTTTGCAGAAAAAGTTATGTTGAGGACTGATTAATTGAGGAAAGTTATTTTTTGTGATGAGAAAACATTTAATTTGGATGGACTTGATGGTTTTCCTTTTCATTTTCATGATTTAAGTAAAAGTAGAACTTAATATTACCCCGGCGGCAAATGAGGGGAGAAATGTTATGGTTTGGGCAAATATTAGGTTCAAGAAGAAAGGATATGTGTTGTTTCTTTCTAAGAAAATATATTCAAATGATTATCAAAACTTATTAGAACAAAAAAAAACTTTTAATGACATGGCAGAAGTTTCATCTGCATTTCAGCAAGACAATGCTCCAATCCATTCAAGAATTATTTAGGAATGGTTCATCCGAAAGAATATAGACGAACTAGATTGGCCACCTATTATCCGAGACCTTAATATTATTAAAAATGCCTGGGGAATTCTTACAAGAAGAGTATATAGGGAGAGACTATATTCCACAATCAACGAGCTAAAAAGTGAAAATCTAGCTTCAGGGCATGAAACATAACCTCAAGAAACATAAAAAAACTATTTTAATCAATTCCAAAAAGAATTTTTGAAGTAAAAAAGGGCATGGAAAAGCCACAGAATTTTAAATTACTCTTTTATTATTTTCTTCTCCTAGTGTGTCTAACATTTTGACGCACCTAGAATCAGTTTTTAATTTAAACATTTTTATTTTATATATATTTTGTAACAGGGTATAATACTAAATGGCATTGCCAGATAAGTTTAAAAGAAGTTAAAAATAATTGAATTCTTATTTTTTGTTGATCTAGTCAAATGAAAAGTCAAAAATAATATTTTGCATAGGGTGTCCAATATTTTGATGCTGAGTGTATATATATATTGTTATAATTAAAAAAAAATAAAAATTTATTATAGAGACACAATTTAACTATTTTTTTTAAAGAATGCGCCACGTTAGGTCGCCAAAATGTTATAATAAAAATAAAAATTTATTAACTGCACGTTGATGCACCAAAAAGTAATATTTAATTTTTAAAAATTATTTATCTCAGGGGTTCGGGTTCAAATAAAGTAAAGGAGAACAGAGATAATTCTGTGGTGGATAAATTTAAATAAAAAACTCATCGATAAGTTACATCCATGCAGATGGACAAACAAACATTACCTGATATAAAGCCAGCTTCATACCAACTGAATAGGACTGGATCTTCTTTATAACTGTATCATACTGTATATCCATTAAAACTGACTGAGGCTAGGCTTCATGAGAACTGACGACCTTATGAGACTAGCTCTGCATTGGACTAGAGCTGCATTAGGACTGACTGACTAAGTTTCTTGGTGGGAGAGTCCAACCGGTAATCAATGCTACCTGTAGAGGCTGCTAGACAATATAATAGAATAATATTTGCTTATCCCAGCAATGAATTTAACATATTAATGAGTCTTTTGGATATCTTCAGAATTTTCTGTAAATTTTGAAACTTTTAAATTTTGAAATGTAAAATATCATTACAATATATATATATTAGGGTGGCCCTTATTTTTCAACTTTCTAAAAGTTTACCTCCCCCCGCCCCTATCTTGTTCCAATCAACAAAATAAGAATCTGTGCAAAATTTTAGCTAAATCGAACAACTCTGAGGCGACCCGCAATGACCTTAAAATATTGACATTTTCATCCGTAAATAATTTTTTCAGATAATTTTTTTTTTTTAAGTTATTTTATTGTTTCTTCACTTTTGAGCAGGTAAGCACTAGTAATAGAAATTAAATTAGTCATTTTCTTGTTAATGTTGGATAAAAAGATAAACTATCAAGTCTGTTCCTGCTTCCTGAAAACGCACTTGTTTGCACGGGAAGAAAGGTGTATCGTTTCGTGTACTAGGAGCTGTAAGTCATGCTAGGTGGATGGCAAAGGTGATTTATGCATTCAAAATGTACCTGTTTTAAAATCAATTTCAGTTATCTCATAGCGAGAAAAATTCTTTAAGGGTGGGTTTACACTTGCTAGTTATTGCAGGATATTTTATCAGAGAGAAATTGCGACTATTGAAACCCCATGTAAAATGTATGTCCCAAATGCATTTTACATGGGACATACATTTTACATTATGGGACATACATTTTACATGGGGTTTCAATAGTCGCAATTTCTCTCTGATATAAATATCCTGCAATAACTAACTACACTGATGCTCCATCCTTTGACGTTACATACATTTGATGACGTTACAACAGCGTTTAAGCCAAATATAGCTTAAGTTATGATGGAAGCAGACAATCCTGAAGTAGAGGAAGACAAAAATATCAACTGTAGAGGGACGTTCTTCCCCAAAATGATTTTTCTTCCTTCAGAAAAATCAATTTTTTCATATTGTTTTGGAGATCATTATAGGGTACCGGGAAAAATACCCGACTGCGACTAAATCCTCCCATAATAAACATAATACTCAATATTTGTATTTTTTTATTGTTCACATAATGCCTTGTTTCTATAGAAATTTTGGTTTTAGATGTAAATGCGGTTGTCTTATACAAGTGTGCATTATTAAAAACCTAATTTTCTAAACTTTTTCATGTTATCCCTACAATTTTTAGAATTAAATTTTGAGATATATGATTTAGAATGATTTTCAACAATATCTTGGGTAGCTTGGATGTATCTACATAAATTGCACTAAGAAACCAGTCCAGGCAACGAACTTAAAAACAGCTATAGGTGGAGATTTTTGGAATAAAAGTTTTGACTTTGTAACATTGTTTGGGCTGGATAGGAGGTCATCATATCAAAAATCCTTACCCGTAGCCTTTGTGCCGGTGGGGGGGGGGTTAGAAGGTCCATTTTTTTGGGTTTTCACTTATGTCTCGGAAACCCTGCATCCTAGCAACATGATTATTCTATAACAAATAAAAGCTGATTAAATTTCCTACAAGTTCTATTCAATAAAGTCTTTCAAGATATCTTTAGTTTTCGAAATATCCACTCTTCAAAATCTGTCATTTTGGGGAAAAACACTTTTGCCGTGTATTTTTTCCCCGTTTTGACCGGAATGTTTGGAACACAATTTTTAACTTCATAACTTTGTTTTGGCTAGTTAGGAGGTCAACATATCAAAAGTCCTCACTCGTAGCCTTTGTGCCGGAGGGGAGATGGGGGTTTAGAAGGTCCCATTTCTCGGGTTTTCACTTATGTCTCGGAAACCCTGCGTCCTAGTGACATGACCATTCTATAACAAATGAAAGCTTATTAAATTTCCTACAAGTTCTATTCAATAAATTTTTTCAAGATATCTTTAGTTTTCGAAATATCCGCTCTTGAATGTCTGTCATTTTGGGAAAAAACTAAACGTTTTTAGTTTAGGTACTTAGAATCATGGGATTCAGTTGAAACATTTTCTGCATGTTCAAATTTCATTAAAACTAATATGTTGAAATTTGGTTACGTTTGGAGTTAAGGAAGGGTTAGAATAAAATATTTTATTAAAAGACATGTAATGTTTTGGGAACTTCGTATATTTTCTTTAATATCTCGAAAACGGTTGGGAATCATGGTAAATGGAAGGTTACCATTCGAAAGCATACTAAATGCTCTACAAAAAAGGTTCTAAGGAAAGTTTTGATTAGGCGATGTCAATCAGAGAAACTGCTTAAAACTTTAAAGTAATTGATTTTGTTTATTCGAACGGTTCTTTTTGTCTGTTTTTATTCCTTGTTTTTTTTTTTTTTTTTTTTTTTTATATATATATATAAGGTGCTTCTACTACTTGGGTCATTAGCACCTTTATTCCTTGTTATTTTTTAATTTATTATAGTTGGATAATGTATTTGACAATAAAACAGATTAAGTAAAATAAGAAAAACAATTTATTGTTATACGTATAGAGAGAGATTCCAAGACTTTGTAACATGCCTTGAACCCTTTCCTTACTAAAGACTTCTGTTGAAGTCGAAGTTTGCCGTGCCCCTGGAACGAAGGACTTGTACAGCAGTCCGTCCCTTCTCTCTCGCTTACCAGCTCCCTACGGCCCACTTTTCCAGAACTTTGACCTTGGGGCTATTAAGCAAGGATTTAGGGAAGCTTTAGCTATTTCTTTTACCACTGGTCACCGGAAAAATTAACTATTTGTGTCGAGAGAGAGCTACGGAATATGGATACATGGGTCGGGAACGTAAAAATTAACATCACCAGTGTTAGATCCAACTTGATTCCAATCGAAAAGGATGATGTATTTTTCTTGTTTTTAATAAAAAAGAGGCTATTTATTTATTTCGCTTCTTTGATTAATACATATTTCATAAAAAAATAATATTTTTCGCACTAAAGAGTATAGACTATAAAAAATATTCATTGGAGCTTCTAATTATATAATTCAACCTAAATATTTAGAGCTAAAAGTAAACATAATGAATAATAAAATGCAGTTTTCCTACGATTAGAAATGTTAAGGGAGGAAATTATATGAACATTTTTAAGCACGTCGAGAGGAGGGCGAGAATAGCTTCGTAACTAGGGCCCGGCCAGGTAGAGAGATCGCCGTACTAAAGGGTCGGTCAGCCCGTACTACCTGTCGTAAGCTAAGGGTTAAGTGGGGGCCTTTCTGGGGTTGGCCGACCCATACAGGTAAGATCATAAATCAAGACCTTTCAAGAAAGGTGGAACCAAAATAATAACTGTTTCTATTTTAATCTTTCCAAATGAGGTTAGGGATATGAACGGAACCGTGCTAAGATGATGCAGTTCCTGCGAGCCGAGTTTTTTTTTTTTTTTAATGGAATTATTGTTGCGTATACTATGTTTCAATTACAAACCGTTTGCGGGTCGCCTAGCACCGATTGCCCTGAAATTTTGCTCAGCTAGTTTTTTTGTTGATTGGAACAGAATTAGGGGTGGGAGCAGCAAATTCCCTATAGCTAAGGGCCACCCTAATATATGTGCTGCTTTTATTATAACTGCTTACTTTTTCAATGATTTAGTTGTTTGACAAAAATAAGGTCATTTTTGGTCTAGTTGAGTATCTAGAAATAAATATTAAAAGGCTTACCTCTGAACTGATGACCCCCCAATGGAATATCCAGTGATTCCTCCTCCTTGATCTCGACATAACACTCAATTCCTGTTAAACATATTTACACAATACAATAAGAAACATGCATCCCAATAAAAAAGGGGGTAAAACTGAAGGAGAGGATCCTCAGCACCGATTTTCTTTAAAGTTTGCACTATAACGTATTTTGATGCACTAAACGCAAAACCGTTAAAAAAAAAGTTGCTCTCAACTAGGAAATAAGTTATTAAGCACTAAAGTTCACTCTTTGGAGGTTATAAAAGACAGCGTATTTGTAAACAGCGCATGCGCAATAGTCCTTAATGGAGAAGTATAATTGAAATGTAGACACCTGTCCTAGCTGACCTGTCCTAAGCTGTCGCTTTTGGGCATACAAGCTATGCGTTTCCGCTCGCTCAAGATGATATCAAAACCCTAGTCAATCCAAATCGCAGAAATTAATAGAATTCTATTAATTTCTGCAAGTTGGATTGACTAGGGTTTTGATATTTTCTTGAGCGAGTGGAAACGCATAGGACGTATGCCCAAAAGTCGTCCTAGGCATTCTTCTAATACTCCTAGACATCAACAGAAGCGATGTTGGGAGCATATAAATCCGCAATCACACCGAAAAAAGCATTTATGCGCTCTTTATATTTATGGGCACGTTTAACTTTTCCCCACATTTCAACTTTTCTACAAATTTTCCACAATTGATAGAATTACTCAAAATTTTGTTTTGTATTAAAAATTTGAGCAATTCTTCTTGATTGTGGATAAGAATTGTGAAGTCGTGTAACTTAATTTTTTATTAAACACTTTTCCAAAAAACTATAACAAGAAAAAGGTAATTAGAGCTTAGAGGGAACAAATTATAAAGGCATTAGTTAATTATTAAGGGATTTCTGTTATATAATACTTTTCAGGAGCGAAACAAGAAATTTGAAGAATGTTTCATTATTTAAAAAAATGTTTCTGAATAAATAAGTGTTGGTAAATTTCAAGTACACTTCTTTATTAAGGGCTATTGCGCATGCGCATGTTTACAAGTACGTTGCTTATGCGATCTTTTGTAACCTCCATAACATGAACTTTATTTTAAATAACTTCTTTCCTAGTTGAGTGCAACTTTTCTTTTTTAATGGATTCATGTTTAGTGCATCAAAATACGTTACAGTGCAAACTTAGAAGAAAATCGGTGCTGAGGAAGCTCTCCTTCAGTTTTATCAAAAAGGGAAACTTTCAATTCACATAAAAACACAGAAGAAGAAATATTTGTTCAAGAATAAAATATAAGTACATTTAGTGTTAAGTACCTGAAGTGGAAGGATAAACATCTTCTTCTTTAATACATACCGCCACAGAATTGAGATTATAAGCATCTGTTAAACCAAATAAACATTATTATATTCGGACCAGATAGAGGTAACCAATACATGCTCAATAAATAATGGTAGCAAGCTCGTACTGGTACTCAGAATAATAACAATAAATATATTAAAAGCAAATGTATATGTACAATGATCGAGA
This sequence comes from Gonocerus acuteangulatus, assembly GCA_946811695.1. Classification (NCBI taxonomy): domain Eukaryota; kingdom Metazoa; phylum Arthropoda; class Insecta; order Hemiptera; family Coreidae; genus Gonocerus; species Gonocerus acuteangulatus. The sequence goes on from OX328125.1 coordinate 115,038,267, forward strand.
AAACAAATTATTGAAAGCGAGTCTGACCCTGGATTATCAGGAGTGCTCAGTTAGTTTCATAGAAAAATGATCCTTAACTCCATTCTCTTCACAACTAACAAAAAAGTGATTTATTGTGAAGAAATTTTTCTTTCTTGCCAGGTTTTAGTTATTCTTTATGAATTAACGTAAGCGAGAATGGGGACTGGTGAGCCTCTTAGTTTTTCCAAATATCAAATATTAATCATTATCTGGACCATACAATTCCTTAAATAAATTTACGAGTTTTCCTTCATATAAAATTGGAGAACCTGAGTTATTTGTTTTTTTATATATTTAATTAAGAGATTTTAATATAATGCAAAGCTTATGAATCACTGTATTATAAACTCAGCAATAAACAATTAGAAATAGCAAATGAATTACCTGATGTTGATGAGTAAACTTCCTCGATCACACCATTACCTTCATTAATGAAGATTCCTAAAATATTCCCAGCAGTTTCAGTTCCTGGACAGTAAAACAATCCAAAATTATATTGAGATGTTTGTGCTGCAATGAACACAAGATTGGTATTCAAAGAAACATATAATAACCATCAGCAATAATTTAATCAAAAAATCTGCCATGTTATAATACATTTATTATTAACTACGAATTATAGGACGGGATAACTATAGGTTAACACCCTTTTGTAGCCTGGACAGGGGTGATGCCTTTTCTTATTTTCGAAAGAAAATCCGCCACCCCTAGTGGGAATCGAACCCCCCCCCCCACCGGGTCTGACTAGCATTTAACAAAGTGTATTATTTTAATAGGTGGAAGGTCATGAATATATAAAACTTGTCAAATTCTCACAATATATTTTTTTTGTTGTTTGTTTGTTGGATTTAATGAATGTCAACCTTTGAGTTCATTAATGCTAGATATATAATATACTTTCTTTCAGTAGCTTCTTAATCCACTGTGCCTCGGATTCACCATAAAGCGCAATTAGCCGCTCACGCAGCTGCTTGCTTGGATCTTCGGAGTTACCAGTGAGTAGGTCCGCCACCTGCGTCAAGTCGTCAAGCTCAAGCCCAGCCACGACGGCTTGCAATTTAATTTGTGAAGACATCACCCTAGATGCAGCAAAAACTGTGTCTGCTTGCAAGAACCATAACGTGGGGATTGATTAATAAAATCCGGGTAGGCGGGACATGGGGCCTGCGAAGGCAGATATGTCCGGCTTGAATTGCTCATGGTCATCTGGCATGCTGATAATTTAATTAAAACCAAACACAAAACACACTATCGAGGTCTATAAAGTACTGAAATATATGCTATGCTCACGAAATAATATATAGTTTAATGATGTTATGTCTGGTACCTACTGTTGGGGATATTAATTGTCTGTATATTGGTCAGAAGGTTTGAACAAACAATAAATAAATAATAGTTGTGAGCATGTAATAATAAATAAAATAACAATTTGATTCCTCTTGAATAAATAAAATAATAAAACTGAACTGTAATCAATAAATAAAATTATAAGACGAATGTGAATAAATTAAATAAATAATTGATCATAAATAAAAAAGTTTTCATAAATTAGAATAAGAGTTGAGTGGTGAGGTATGACACAACTTAGGCTGATGTGTAGATCTAAATGCAGAGTTGGCAGCCAGGAAATGGATCTGGTTGGTACTGCTAGTACCGAGTAAGGTAACTCAGGGTTATCATAAGCTGCTTAGAATCTTGTAAAATGTTCAGTACTTGCGGGAAATCCTAGCTCAACATATCTGCTAGGGGGACAGCACTTGGTTTGATCTGCTGAGATGCCATATCCTCCGGTTATCTGCTAACTATCTGGACACTAACTAACTGTAAAAACTATTCCCACGGTAAAGCTCCATTAAAGCTTTAATACAGCCGGCTTTTCTCTCACGGAAAAAAATAATTTAAAATATACAGAAGAAAGAGAAATCCGAAAAACTGTGGACAAACATTCATAGTTTAAATCGCAACAACTATATGAATAATTCACAAGACATCTTTATGAATGAAAGAACTGGATGCTGCATGCCTTAGAGGCAACAGCACGTGGGAAAGATCTAGGCGCACGGTAGTGCGCCAGGCCAAGTACCGGCCTAAGCATACTGTGTGTATATTACAGGCGGTCTTAGAGCCGATTTGTTTTTAGGTAAAGACAAAGTTATGAAATTTTACACAGGTATTATACTACTAGAAGTGAGTAAAACTGGAAATTTTCATAATTCTACATCAAATAGTTTCTGAGATATAAGTGATCAAAAATCAGGATTTATAGGACTCACTCACTGACTCATCAATCAAAATTATTAGGCACTTCCCATGATGCTAGAGACTTGACATTTTGCATGAAGATAGATATGAAGACGTTATTAAAGGAAAAAATCGAAAAATCGCGAAAAGTTGTGTTTGACTCCGCTTCCGGGGCGGGGGCTTGCCAGTTTTGTACTTCCTTCGGAAACCCATCATTCCGTCCGAAACCCATGATGTGGGGTATCAAATGAATTGTCTCGGTATGAAGAACCTATATTTGATGTTTTAAGAAACAATTAGACGCATATATGCTCGGTAAAAATCTTATACAAGCTGTCTGTCTGTATGTTTGTTCCTCTTACAAATCCGTACCGTTTGACCGATTTTGACAAAATTTGACAAACATGTCGGTCTTTATCGGGGTAGTGTCATAGGCTAGTCAAAATCGTCTATCAGCTGTCTGTCTGCATGTTTGTTCCTTACACAAATTCACACCATTTGACCGATTTTGACCAAACTTGGCACACAGGTAGGCCTTGGTCCGGGGAATGCACTAGGCTAGATAAAAAAGGTCTTTCAGCTGTCTGTCTGTATGTTTGTTCCTTATACAAATTCACACCGTTTGGCCTATTTTGACCAAACTTGGCACGCAGGTAGGTCTTGATACGGGAGTGTCATATTACCTATGACGTTTTCTACTTTTTGTTCCATCGAAATGCCGTCATTCCTTCTGAAACCCATCATGTGGGTTATCAAATGAATCGTCTTGGTAAGGAGAACCTATATTTGATGTTTTAAAAAAACATTTCGACGCATCTTAACAACAACAGTTGTGACTTCTTTCTTAAATGTAGTAAATAAAGTCGTAGGGGTTCACTGCATAATATACTTCAAAGCAGATACTAAGTTCTTCAAAGTCGAGCCATCTAAATTACAAAGTTTAGGATCACAAACCCAAAATGTATTGTTTTTGTTCTTATATTTTTCTTGAAGGCCAACTGCACTTTCCCTATTGTGATCCTTATCCGCGGGATAAGGTTCCTGTGTTTTACAGTGTAATAGTTTAAGTTAAGAGAGCGATCAATTTGTCCTCTAGAGAAATGTCATCTGGAAGAGCTTCTAACTTTTCTAGTCTAGTGATTAGATGTATGTAGGTTGATTATTGATGTCAAATATCAAGCAGTAAGGAGAACTTTATGCAGAATCCAAAGACCCTGGTTTTATATGAAGTACAAAAGCCAGTAGGTATGTGGCAACTAAATTCTATTTAATACTTAGAAAAAAGTAATGAGATCCCCAAAAAAACATAAATGTGAAATAGAGGCCAGGTTCCTGCCCCCACAAAGTAACACTTCCTTCCTCAAAAATATCCCCTCCTAAAACCCCCAAAAACGCCTTACCACTCTACACTAAAAAAAAAAATAGTACGAGTTGGTGTATTAATTCAACCAAAAATATTTGCCAATACAAGAGATGATACAAGAAAGAAATGTCCAAGTCCATTACTTAGAAGACCTCATAGTTACTTACTAAGAACAGTAAAGACACTTCAACTGACCTTTAAAAACAACAATAAAAATACTTATATCCAGTTACTAAAATATCACTTTCCTCAACCAGGAATATTCTTAAACTTGGCAATGTTTAGTTTTCTCTCTAAAGATAATTTCGGCACAAATAAAACATTGCCAAGTTTAAGAATATACCTGGTTGAGGAAAGTGATATTTTAGTAACTGGATATAAGTATTTTTATTGTTGTTTTTAAAGGTCAGTTGAAGTGTCTTTACTGTTCTTAGTAAGTAACTATGAGGTCTTCCAAGTAATGAACTTGGACATTTCTTTCTTGTATCATCTCTTGTATTGGCAAATATTTTTGGTTGAATTAATACACCAACTCATACTATTTTTTTGGAGTGTAGAGTGGTAAGGCGTTTTTGGGGGGTTTTAGGAGGGGATATTTTTGAGGAAGGGAGTGTTTCTTTGTGGGGACAGGAACTTGGCCTCTATTTCACATTTATGTTTTTTGGGGATTAGGGTTAACAAATGGAAGTAGAGGCTTGTTCTTGTTCTGTTAGAGAAAGAAATATGGCCACTACAATTTGATCACAAGACTAACAGTATAAGTAATTTCTCTTGGTCTACTATCAGCATATATACAGAGGCAATATATAAAACAATACAACAGATACAAAATATATAATAGTCCCTTCTAGTATGTAAGCATAGAATAAGGTGTAGTTTCTAAGGCCAGCTCCAGGATTCAATCCCTTGGGTCTGGAGCTCTTATGTACATACTAATATACATTAGGAGGGTGGAGAAAAAAAAACAAGATAAAATTAACAATTCTATTGTTCAAGTCACACTCCATTAGCTGTATTTTGAGAATCAAAGGAAACTAATTTCAAGTAGTGACTGAGCAAATGAACAGTGGCCATCTTGAATACTTTTAAGAAGAACAAGCACAAGTTATTCTTTATTTTAAGTATTTCACTGCTTTATATTAACAATTCGAATTATATAAAACAAATTTTTATGGATTTACTGAACTAATTCGAGCTCGGAAACCATGATTAAATAAATATGTTTATGATTAGTAACAATTTTTTAACATTGAAAGAAAGCAGTATAACTCATAGTACCTTCATGAAGCCAAGGAAAACATGGTATTGAAGTAAATTCAAAATTGAAACATATACTTCAATAAATTCCAACAGGTTCAAAGCAAAAAGAAAAGAAAATACTTTAAAATGATTATACATTTACGAAGAAACATACCTTGACAATCCATGAAGAAAGATGCAAAATCACAACGCGAGAAAGTAGCTTGGAATTGAAACAGCAATGGCTGCCTTTTCACACATCGATAGCATAAAGCGGAGTTGGATATCAATCAATTAATGTTTCTGTGGTGAGATCAAACAATTTTCTTTTAAATCGCGATTGATTTTTTTATAGTGAGATAAAATTGAATTTATACGCAAATAACTCTGTTAATTACCATGTGCAATGAATAATAATCGCTATTATGACAGAGTCCGTAAAAATGTTAACGTATTTCTACAGATGACTAATCGACGTATAGAAACCCCGTTTGCACGGTTCTTGTTTGGTTTGTTAGTACCTTTTAGAAATATAATGCAAAATATGAGTAAAGAGGAAACCCTTTCCTTCAAAGGCCTATTTGAGTCCTTAGAAGTGGTATTTTCTCCTTTTGAAGGAAACTATTTTATAGATCTCGAAGAGAACTACAACTTTACACCTTTAACAAATTTTGAAATCTTAAACCGTTTAGTAGTTATTTCTCTTGGGTTCCGTTTATCTGGGCCACCATGTATATATGTATATAAAGATATATATATACATATATATATATATATATATATATATATATATATATATATATATATATATATATATATATATATATATATATATATATATATATGTATGTATGTATGTATGTATGTATGTATGTATGTATATATGTATATGTATGTGTGTGTGTGTGTGTGTGTGTGTGTGTGTGTGTGTGTGTGTGTGTGTGTGTGTGTATGTATGTATGTATGTATGTATGTATATTCCACTTTTTCTTGTTTCTTTTTCTGGCAGGGGTCGATGATACTCTTTGTTCACATTTACTACTTTATAAATGATTTTTTTTATAAAGTAGTAAATGTGAACAAAGAGTGTACTGCTTTATAGACCCCCTTCAGAAAAAGAAACAAGAAAAAGTGGAAAATATGTATTGGGTCATCTTTCACAAGAATTAATATTAATATATATATATATATATAACTTAACTAGAGTTCGAGAAAGAGAAGGTTTTTAAAAAGGGTAGTAACCACGGAGTTAGCTACGAATAACTCCAAGTCTGGATAGCTACTGATAACTATTTTTTATTTATTTTTTTTTTTCCTACCCCCAAGAAAATTTACAAATCAAAATTGCTGGCTCGTGCCAGTTCATGTTCTATTCCACATTCCACAAATAATTGTCAGTGTTTGATGGTGGAGTACACTTTTTCGATGCGAGTCTTCCCTTGAAGGGTCCATCCGCTTGCTGTTGGTGGGGGACCAACGCTGATTCTCCTCCTCATCCGTCGTAAAGTTGTCGTAGATCAACCAGCTGTTCGGCAGATTTACTGCCTTGCCACCTGCTGGGGGGAGGCGGCGGAGTGATATCTGCGAACAGAGGATTTCCGCAGTGCCGGAGGTTGTCATAGAATTTAATGTGTCTTCTTTTAATGAATTCTTCAGCCCCAGGTATCTCAAGTTCTTCCCGCAGTACCTCGTTTCGTCTACGCTAATAAGAAGTACCCAGGACACAACTCCTTATGATCCTGTTTTGGAAGGCTTGGATCTTCCGTAGTGTGGCCGGATAAAGGTATCTCATGAAAGGTGCTCCATGTGTGAGCGTGGGTCTTATTATGGCTTTGTATATTTTGATTTTAAGCCTGAGTGAGAGAGAACCTGACATTAGGAGATGGTTGAGCCTCGCTGTTCGTTCTCTTGCTAAGATTATCCTGTTGGCAACGTGCGGCGTGAGGGAGAGCTGCCTTTCCAGCCGGATAACGAGATAGTCTATCCTGGAGGAGACAGGTTGGTCATGTCCGTCGATATTGAATGTTTTGGGGAACTTCCCTTCTTTTCGAGACCCTTTATTTCCTTAGAAAGAGAGGAGGACTGCATCGGTTTTCATGGGGTTCACGATGATTTTGACTGCTCGCAGGGAGTTCGATATCTCTTTGCTCGCTGCTTCAGCTTTGCACATAGCCATCTTTGCCTGAAAGCTTGATGCATGGATTGCTATATCGTCGGCATAAGCTGCTACGTTGACTCCGGGGAATTTGAGCTTCACGATGTGACAGGTGTACAAGATGAACAAAACCGGGCCCAGTACAGATCCTTGGGGTACTCCGCATATAGTGTTCTTGGTGCCTGAGAAATACTCACCCACTTTAACCGAGAAGGTTCTTTCCGCGAGGTAGTCTCGGATTATATTGACTAAAGTAGGGTTGAAGCAGTATTCTTGCAGTCTCCGAAGCAGGATTGGATGTGAGATACTATCGAAGGCCTGAGTGCAGTCTGGAGATATGAATGCAGTGGCTCTATTATTCCTCATATCGTGGGTAATGTGTGTCATGAGTTTCGCGTGGTTATGGTCGCACGAGAGCCGTGGCCTGAATCCTGTCTGTTCGGGTGGGATAATATCGTTCTCCAGACAGTGTCGAAGGATGTGTTTGAGGATTAGCTTCTCGTATTTAGTTATTTAGCCTCTTCCAGACTGGGAAAAATCATTATTTTTTTGTTTTCAATGATATTCACCACATTAGGGTTTCTTAGGGTGCTGAGTTTAAATCTGCTATTATTTTTGGCGAAACCGTAAGCATATTTTTGAATTTATTTGACGATGTATAAATTATTGTTTAAGGATTATATTATTCCCTTAATCAACTCTGTAAAACAAATGAATTGGTGAAAGAATCATGTCGATATCATTTTCTAAACTCGATATAAAAAATAAAGCAATTTCAACCTATTTTATTTTATTTTTCGGCTCCTAAGGCGCATTGGACGGAACGCTTGGATACGTGTTGACTATTTTTTGATGTAGAATCACCAGAAAAAAATGGTCCGAATCGGTCTCCCCATCGCTGTATACTCCCCTTGTCAGTTGGAGGCAAATATATATTGCAGATAGTGATTGGGAAAGCGAGGTGAGCTCTTATCGCTATGGCCTGTAGAGGTGTATCTATGTCTAGAAGTCCCGAGTAGAATTGGGATTTAACTGCAATAAGGACTCCCCAGAGGCTTTCCCTAGTGTCTCTTTATCATTAAGAAAGATTTTGCAATTTTTAATATTTAAATTATTATTTGTTTTCAGATGGGTTTCTTGTAGACATACTACAGCTGGGTTTTGATTATGGAAAAGTATTTTACTTTAAATTCTTCAAATTGTGTACGTAAGCCATTATAATTCCAAGATATTATTGACATATTGATTAGATAAATTTACCAGCTGCAGTACAATAAATGAGGAGAGTATTTCTAAACAAGTGATATTTCTAAAAATGTTAAGTACATATTTCTTCAACATAAAGTTGAGAAAATTATAAAATAGAAAATATCTACTTCTAAACATTATTTGATAGTTGGGAGACCTTAATAAATAATTTAAAATTATTAGAAATACAAATGTACTTAATACTAAAATAAACAAAAATATATTATAGAGGGAATTGATTTTCATTGTTTTACTTGTCATAAAGTTGATGTAATCTAAGATATATCCATATCAGGTTCTTCCTGGCATTTTTGTTTCCTAGTTAATTTTTTTTTTGCTTGGAGGTTTTATCTCCAATCCTTGGCGGTTTTGGATTTCCCACCGGCGCGCTAGACAGTAGAGGAGGCTAGGCGGGAGGGGAAGGTAGGCTAGCCCCGGAGGTGGAGGGGAGTGAGGCTAGGGCGGGAGGGGAAGGTAGGCTAGAGACCTGGAGGTGGAGGGGAGAGAGGCTAGTGCGGGCGGGGAAGGTAGGCTAGACCGGGAGGTGGAGGGGAGAGAGGCTATGGTGGGAGGGGAAAGTAGGCTAGCCTCGGAGGTGGAGGGGAGTGAGGCTAGGGCGGGAGGGGAAGGTAGGCTAGTGACCTGGAGGTGGAGGCGAGAGAGGCTAGTGCGGGAGGGGAAGGTAGGCTAGACCCAGAGGTGGAGGGGAGTGAGGCTTGTGCGAGAGGGGAAGGTAGGCTGGCCTCGGAGGTGGAGGGGAATGAGGCTAGTGCGGGAGGGGAAGGTAAACTAGCCTCGGAGGTAGGCTTTGTACAGAAGCCACAGATAGCTTCTTTTTGACAGTCGTCTGAAAAGTAGCCAAATTTTAAACATTTTCTGCATCTAACGGGGTTTGGTACATATAATTTTATTCTAATTTTGTAAAAGCCTATGTTTATTATTTCTGGGAGGATTTGCAGTGAGAATGTTAAAACATACAAGTGTATTTTCCTTTCTACCCCGGATTTTGTGGAGATAATTCTTTTTATTCCAAGTACTTTCTCTTCTTTCAATTCTTCTAAAATTTCATTTTCGTTCAAATGTCCAAATCAGGACAGTAGATGACTCCTTTACTTATATTTAATTTTTCATGTGGTTTAACAGTGACTATGATAGAAGATCCTAAATTTGTCCACACTATTAATTTGTCTGATTGTTCTTTATTTAGGGTTTCAATCAGTAGTGTCCCATTTCTCAATGTTTTTTGGCTCCCCAGAGTGATTTCTAATAGTTTTGGCTATCAAGAAGGGAGAGACTTTTGAAAGGTCCCCATCTCCTGCATACTCAACTATTAAAAATTTAGTTTTATTAACAGATAAATCATCTTGTGGGCTTGTTTTTTCTTCTTTAATCTGATTCCAGACTATTATGACTTTTTAAGGGTCTGGGGGTTTATTCATATTAAACTATATTCTGTTTTGCCCAAATTGCAAAATTAAGCCTATTATCTAACTACCTTGATTAATATGATACTGAGTAAATTTAGGGCTAATTTCTTTTAATGCTGAAGAAAGTGTAAAATAAATATAATTATAATTATGGTGAAATAATATAAAATAATATGAAATTAATGGTGCATCTGCCACCTTTAGTCTATTGCATTGAGGCATAAATATAATCAAATTAAATAAAAATGTAATAACATAGTTTAGAACTTATGCTAAACTTAGCTGGGAGACAGGCTAGAGGCTGTCTAAACTTTTATAAACGTCCGATTTTTTAAAACAAAATAATTTTGAGGTTTATTTAGCCGATCCCAACCATTCCATCTTTACTTATCATCTCGACGCTAACTATCTAATCATCATAAACTTTTATCTGCTTTAACACCGATCTCTGTCTAAAGGATTGTATGTGCTCTGTATATCTAGTCTTTTTTTTTTTTTTTTTTTTTTTTTTTTGTTTTGTATTAAGGGCAATATCAACCACAATGGGTCATGGTCACCCTGTGAAAGTAAGACCCAAGAGGGTACTTAACGTATTAAAGTTGTCATTTCATAGTTATTGATGTTGTTGTTTGTTGCAATGTGGAGACATTTACAATTACTATAAATTGATATTAGAATTAAAATTAAATAATAATAAAAAACAAAAAAAAACGAAATATTAAATAATCATTAAAAAAACTGTATTTTGTTAGAATTTCTGTATCAGCAAAATACAGTTTTATGTTAAATTTTGTCTGTTAAATTTGTAGCCTCTAGGAATTTAAACAGGTTAATGATTTTTTCTGGATAATCCCCTAGAATTTCGTCTAAGGTGCCATCAATTTTGAACCGATTCCTTTCAGATTGGTATGATAAGCACTCTGTAAGTATGTGCTTCACCGTGAGGAGGACTCCACAGCTTATTCAGTTGGGTGGTTCATCTTTAGACATGAGGTAAGAGTGTGTAAGCCTTGTATGCCCTATTCGCAACCTGGCTAACACAATCTCTTTCCTTCTGGTTGGACAAACTGAAGATCTCCAAGTCCTGGGGGTTCCCTTTATTTCCCTTAGTTTGTTATCAGAAGTTTCCCTCCATGTTCTTTCCCACTGAAGCCAGATTCCGTCTTTTACGTGAGCTAAAACATCGGACCGCGGAATGAATGGATAATGTACTCCTTCCTTTACACCACTCTTAGCTAATTCGTCGACTCTCTCGTTGCCTGGAACGCCACAGTGGCTCGGAATCAAAGAGAAGCTAGTTAGGCATTTCTTTTGCTGGAGATTATATAAGGCGGTGAAAATATCGGCAATAATAGGATGAGTGGAAAATGGATCTGTTAATGAAAATAAAACTGAAAGGGAATCGGAAAACATGGAAAGGGCGTTTCCCTCGGGAATTGCGATGGACAGAGATTTAAGTATAGCAACTAGTTCGGCTGTATAAATTGAGCATGCTGGATCTAAAGTAAATTGGCAGGACTGAGAGCCATAAAGATATGCAGCCCCTACTCCATCATTAGTTTTCGACCCGTCTGTATATATATATATGGCTATCTGCTGGGAGAGTGTTACACATCCGTGTGAATTCGGTTCTGAAGAGTATTGGGGCTGTGTGTTTTTTAATGAATTTGGATAGGGACAAGTTGATACGGAGTGGGGGCAATTCCCAAGGGGGATTCACTGAGTAAGATTCTTTCATTAAGTTTATCGTTTCTATCTCGAGATTTTCTTTTATGAGCAGGGATCTTATTAAAAAATGTTTTCTTTTACTTCTGTGGTGCAATGGATTTAAGAAATTATTGAATTGTTGATTTAAGGGGTGGAATGAGGAAGCCAAGATAGAAATATAATATTTTAGAGTTAGCTGGTCTCGCCGAAAATTTAGAGGTGGCTCTCCGGAGTCTGCACATAAGCTTAATACTGGGCTAGAACGAAAGGCACCAGTAGCAATTCTGATTCCGCCATGATGTACTGAATCCAACATTCGTAAAGAGCTAGGTGACGCAGATCCGTATACCATGCACCCATAGTCTAACCTGGATCTTATTAAACTCCGGTATAGCATCAACATGCTCGTTCGATCTCCTCCCCATGTTGTGCTGGCCATTGTTTTCAGGATATTCTGCATGCGAAGGCCAGTTGACTTCAGCTCTTTTAGGTGGCTTATGCAGTTCAAATTTCTATCAAAGAGCAAACCTAAATATTTTACACTGTCACTATATGCAATGGTCTCATCGTTAATACGAAGAGGAGGAGGGTTCTTAACTTTTCTCTGCGCAAAAATTGTACAGACTGTTTTGTGGGAGATATGGTAAATCCGTTGTTTAGTAGCCATGTGGTAATGGAGGTAAGATTATTTTGTAAAATACTTTGGAGATTATGCAAAGAGTGACCAGAGCAGTAGACAACAAGGTCGTCTGCATATAACATAGCCTTAACTGGAAGCTGAACTAATGAGAGGACTGGGTTAATGGCTAGAGAGAACAACAATGGACTGATAACGCTTCCCTGTGGGACACCATTTTCTTGGACGAATTCATTCGATATATGCAATCCATTGCGTATCCTAAATGAGCGATTAGAGAGGAAGTTTATTATAAATTTCAGCATATTGCCTTGTACGTCATATTCGATTAGTCTCTTGATTATCAATCTTCTCCATACACAATCAAAAGCGTTTTTTAAATCAATGAAGACTGCTAATAGTTTTTCCTTATTTTCGAAGGCTTGGCGGGTATCCATTTCTAACATCACCAGGTTATCTCTTGTGCTGTGTGCTCGTCTGAAACCTGTCTGCCAGGGAGCCTGACGGGAATTACTTTCAAGAAACCAGTGGAGCCTATTGACTACCATTTTTTTAAATAGCTTACACAGGGAACTGGCCAAGGAAATAATTCGATAGCTGGATAACTCGTTGCTTGACTTGCCTTTTTTGAGTAGTGGGAGAGAAATAGATGTCTTCCATGCTTCAGGGAAATCAGAGGTTCTATAGATTTCTATCTAGTCTTTAGATTACTTCCTTGTTGTCTGATGTAGGTATGATCACAAGTGCAATTATTTTAATTGCACTCAATTTAACTTAAAACTCAACAAGTCTTATTTGTTACTACTGTCGATATCGTTTGTGACGTTTAACCGTAAGTTTGTGAGCGTCTTCTATGAAGTGTGTGTTCTATGTCGTGTGCATTTTTCTGTTGTTATGTGTTAATAATTTGTTAATTATGGTTTCTTTTTAGCCAATGTTTTGTATTTTATCTACAATCGATAGTTTTTTGTAGTAGTTCTGTTGAATTATGGTTATGGTAAGTTGGTAAATCATGTGTCTTAAGGCTTTTAAGTAACTATGAGGTCTTCCAAGTAATGAACTTGGCCATTTCTTTCTTGTATCATCTCTTGTATTGGCAAATATTTTTGGTTGAATTAATACACCAAACCATCAAAAACTTTGCTTGAGTGGCATTGTATATTAGGTCATCAAAATTTTAACCATGTTGAGAAAATTCTTAAAAATTCTGATATAAATTATATTACGGATAAAAATTCTTTATTCTGTGATGCCTGCTGTCTCGGTAAACAACATACCCTTCCTTATCATATCAGCAAATCTCAGATTAAGGATGTGTGTGAAGTAATTAGTGCAGATTTGTGTGGTCCCATGGAAATAAATAGTTTAGGGGGATCTAGGTATTTTTTGCTACTAAAGGATCACTATAGTAAATTTTGTAAAAATATATTTCCTTAAAAATAAAGATAACATTTCCTCAAAATTGAAAGAATTCTTTACTCTTGCAAAACGTGATACAGGAAAAGAGGTAAAATTTTTCCGATCCGATCGTGGTACTGAATTTATGAATAAGGATGTTCAGAATGTGTTGAGGGATTTTGGAATTAGACATCAAAAATCAACTCCTTATTGTCCACCTCAAAATGGCTGTATAGAACGTGAAATGCGTACTGTTGTTGAATGTGCTCGGACTATGTTATATGCGAAAAAGTTAGATAAAAGTCTATAGGCTGAGGCCACAAACACAGCAGTGTATATACTTAATTGTTCGGGAACTAGTTCTGTAGAAGGTAAAACTCCCTGGGAGCTATGGTTTGGAAATAAATTTAAATATTTTAAAGGACTTGAAATATTTGGCAGTCAGGTTTATGCTCATATCCCAAATCAAAAACATCAGAAATGGGATCCAAAAGGAAAACTAGGCTTTTTCGTTGGATATGAAGAGGATTCGAAAGCCTATAGAGTCTATTTTCCCAAACAGAACAAAATTGAAGTAGTGAGAAATGTGGTCTTTAGACCAGCGATGGATCCAGACCACACTAAGTTTTCCTATAAAAACCTATTTCCGAATTATTGTCTTAATGAAGAACTTGAAGAGGACAAGGATGAGTTAGTAACAGAAGAGGAGGAGAATACACCACCCGAAGAAGAAACAAATGAAGAAAGATATTCTTTAAGGAAAAGAATAGACTTAAAGAAACCTTCTCGACTTGATGATTATGAAATTACAGCCAATTTCTGTGATGTTGAAGACATAATTTTTGAAGATGCTTTTGCTGATATTAACTGGAGGAAAGCTATGGAAGAAGAAATGGACGCTCTAATGGATAACAAGACTTGGTCCTTGGTTGAGCTACCAGATAATAAGAAACCTCTTACTTGCAAATGGGTATACAGGAAGAAAACCACTGATAAAGGTGAGAAAGAAAAGGCTCGATTAGTTGTCAGGGGCTTTGAACAGAAGCCAGGGGTTGACTTCAAAGAAACTTTTAGTCCTGTTGCTAGTTATATTAGTATCCGTCTGATATTGGCTATTGTTGCAAAAGAAAACTTAAATGTTTTTCAATTTGATGTAAAAACTGCTTTTTTGAATGGGGACTTATCAGAGGAACTCTACATGGAACAGCCTGAGGGTTTTCATAATGGTACTGCCCGAGTTTGTAAATTATTAAAAAGTCTATATGGACTTAAACAAGCTCCGAAAAATTGGAACATTAAATTTACTAGTTTTCTAAAAGAAGAAGGGTTCAGCTCTCTTGAAGCAGATCCCTGTGTGTTTGTTAAATTTAATCCAAATTTACTAATTGTGACATTATATGTAGATGATGGTTTGATTGTGGGTGCTTCAAAATCTGAAATTGATTATTTACTAATAAAATTAAATAAAAAATTTAAAGTCACATATGGGTTAGCAAAAATATATTTAGGTATAAACATTAAAATTGAAAATAATAATATTATATTAAATCAGATTAGTTATATTGATAAAGTACTTGCTAAATTTAAAATGAAGGATTGTATTCCTGTTAAAACTCCTATGATTCCTAATTATGATGATACTGCAACTGACAGTGCAGTGAACAAACCTTTTAGGGAAGCTATTGGTAGTCTTTTGTATCTATCAAATGTAACTAGGCCCGACATAGCTTATTCTGTAAATTACCTAAGTAGATTCATGGAAAAACCACGAATTAAACATTGGAATCAGTTAAAAAGAATCTTTAGATATTTGAAAGGTACTAAGAATTTAGGGTTGTCTTATTGTAAGAATGGTGATTTGGAAGTTTTCACTGATGCAGATTTTGCAGGAGAAAGGGAAACCAGTAAGTCTACAAGTGGTTATGTAGTAATGTTATGAGGAGCTGCTGTAGCTTGAGGTTCTAGAAGGCAAAGCCAGATAGCTCTGTCTACTGCTGACTCAGAGTTTGTTTCGGCTTGTGAAGGTATTAAAGAAACATTGTGGATTAATCATATGCTTTTAGAACTTAAGATGTGTCATAACTCAACACCATTGTATGTTGATAACAAGAGTGCTATTCACATAATTAACAGAGATAATGGGAAAATATTGAACCGTACTAAACATGTTAGAGTTAAGTATCATTATGTAATTGATAATATAGTAAATAATTTTTCATTACAACATGTATCTTCGGATCAACAAATTGCTGATACATTCACAAAGCCTCTTGTGCAAGTAAAATTTGTTAAATTTAGAGAAATTTTAGGACTAAACCATTTATGTTGAGAAATATCTATTTTTTGTTTTTGTGTGTATTATTTAATTGTGTATTTATATACATATATATATATTTTCTATCAGTTTTGTATCTTTGATAGGAATAATATTTAAGGAGGAGTGTTGAATGTAAATATTATTTATATTTCTGTGTGTATCGATACTATATTGCTAGGTGTGGTCAGGCGCTCTCCACCCCTTTTAGCGCGGTTCCTCCCTCCCCCATAGGGAGGAACCCCGCTTATAAGGTTGATACAATGAAACAATCCGGAAGTGCCGACAAGAAAATTTCGCGTTTCAGAACCCCTAGAGACCGAAAATAACGGTGGTTCAAATTTGTATATATATATATATGTATATATCATAGTTGTCCAAGATGGAGGACAGTGTAGAGGTCATAGAAACAGTGCTCCGCCTTTTGGTACCAGTAGGGGAATTTTCAGTGCTAAAAAAAAACTTAAAAAGTGATGTATACAAAGCCATAGGACTCCTTCAAGATTTACAAAAGACTATTCAAGAAAAACGTGAAGATCCTGGAGTATCTACACACATAATGACTACAAGTGAGGTTAGCAGTAAGAAATCCTATGCAAGTACCGGGTCCGGCAAAAAAATCTCCCTGATTTCAATAGGCATTTGAAAAAAGAATAAGAAACATACAGAAAAATTACTTATATTTGTCAATAGCCTATATGATGCCATTTGACATCACTTAGTACACTTTATTTGGTTTTGAAAATTATGTCCGATAAATGATGTCCCCCATTGTTAAGACATTCACGAAGTCTTCCCCTGAAGTTGTCCATAGTTCTTCGTGTAACTTCCCTTGGAATGGCTGCCACTTCCTGCCTAATGGCATCTTTTAGTTCTTGCAGAGTTCTGGGGCGATGTTTGTACACTTCAGCCTTTAGGTAGCCCCACAGAAAGAAATCACAAGGTGATAAGTCGGGTGACCTTGGGGGCCAGGAAATGTCTCCTCTTGAAGAAACAAGACGTCCAGGGAACAACTCTCTTAACATTCCCATGGACCGCCGAGCAGTGTGAGCTGTGGCTCCGTCCTGTTGGAACCAAACTTCTTCTTCCTCATGGTCTAAAACAAACTGGTTGATCTTGGGTCGGAGAAATGTCTCTATCATGTGACAATAGCGATCGGCATTGACCGTTACTGTTTGTCCATCTTCTTCAAAAAAGTACGGTCCCCACACACCAAATTCCGCAACGGCGCACCAAACTGTGACTTTTGGCGAACACTGAACATGGCACGTACGCCGCTACGGAACAATACCCCCTCCACATCTCTACCCCCACTACAACTCACGCGGTGGCTTGCTCAAACCGGGGAGGTTTTTTTGACGGACCCTGTACATTAAAAACTAAAATTAAACCTACAAATAATTCTTTTAAGCTTATTGTTAAAAATAATAATGAAAAGGATAGCATTGAAGATACAAAAAATCAATTCAAATCAATAATAAAACCACAAGAATTAAAGATTGGAATTAAAAATGACATATAGAGGACATTTAATTGTAGAAACTCAAACTAATAACGATATAGAAAAAATTCACCAAACATTGATAAATTCCAATACAAATTTAAAATCAGATTTTATTAAAAAATTGAGACCAAGAATTATAATAAAAAATATTCCTTCGGAAATTGATGAACATAACCTATCAGAGACTATTCTATCACAAAATGAGGAATTAGGATTAACTAACGAAGATTTAGGTCACTATTTCATAATAAAATCTAGATATAATGAAAATCAAAGACACGCAGTACTGCAAGTATCACCACAAGCTAGGAATATCATCGTGAAACGTGCAGAGAAGCTCAAGTTATTCTACACGATTAGTAAGACCGATGACTTCCTTTCTGTCCGGCGCTGCAGGAACTGCCAACGGCTCAACCATTCAGGACTTAGCAGAGGAACCCTCACCTGCCCTCACTGCACAGAGGAACATGAAGCCAAGGACTGTCCACGAAGAGAGAAGATAGAAGAACACAAGTGTATAAATTGTATTAGTTTTAATAACTATTGCAAACCACATCAAAAGGTATCTATCTCCCATTCAGCTCTTAGTAAAGGTTGCCCATCTTATCTTAATGCCTATAATAGATTAATAAATAACACTGATTATCAATGAATAATACAACACTGATTTATAATATCTTTATTATTATAATAGAGCATTTATCAAATCCTTCTTTAATAAACACACAAACAAAACATAAACTACAGCTGATAAACAAAACACATTCGAGCTTTATTATGCATTTTCTGAAAAACGAAATATTCATTCATATACTAAATCTAATGTTGATTGATGTGCGATTGTTTTTGTTTGGTAGAAAACACGTTTCTTTCCAACTCTAATCTAATTAATGTATCTTGTTTACTAGTTTCTTTTGTTTATGATTCCAATGGCTGTTGAAGAAATTAAAACATATGATCAAAATTATGAAATTAAATTTATTCAGATTAATATGAAACATAAAATTAATTCTACTGTATTTTTATATGAATACTTAAATAATAAAAAAATAGATATTGCTCTTTTACAGGAACCTTACATTGGTAATAAAATTAAACCTAAAGGATTTAAGATTTATTCAAGCGTTAGTCATAAATCTCGTTCACAAATAATTATTAATAATAAACAAATTGATGCATCCCTCCTTTCAAAATACAGTGATCCAGATACAACCGTTGTTGAAATCATATATAAAGAGAAACAATTAATACTAATTAGTGCTTATTTTGATATAACGCATGATATTGATGAAGATTTATCGAAATTAAATAAAATTCTAAATGAATTAAAAACTAAAGATATAATTATAGCAGTTGATAGTAATGCTAGATCGAAAATTTGGCATGACAGTATTACTAATAAAAGAGGAAGACGATTGGAAAATTTCATTGTTTTAAAAAACTTAACAATATTAAATGAAAATCAAAATTTGCCAACTTTTGATGGCCCACGTGGGCAAAGTAATATAGATTTAACTTTAATAACACCAAACCTCATAAATAAAATAAATAATTGGAGAATTTCAACTTCAGAAAACTTTTCAGATCATTTATCAATTAAATATAACTTTGCTTTAAAACAAATAAAAAACAAAATAAAAGGTATAGGATTAGTATATAATACTAGAAATGCGAATTGGGATTTATTTCAAAATAATTTATTTGCAGAAATCTGTAAGGAATTTAAAATTACTGAAAATATAGAAACTAATATGATTCAATTTTTATTAAGTAATAACTTAAATATGACATTGAATAAATTTTCCAAAGTCATTTCAAAAGCCTGTAATAAGACTTTTAAAATTAGAAATTACCAAAAAAATAATACTAAAACTCGCTTTAATCCGAAACCTTGGTGGGATGAAAATTTGACTACTCTTCGAAAAAAGACAAAGAAATTAAGGAAAATATATCAGAAAACAACATGTAATGAATCTTTGAGACAGGAAAGAAAACAAGTCTATTTAGAAACAAAACACATCTATGAAAAAAACATAAGAGCTAATAAAATAAAATCATGGAAAGAATTTTGCAATAATATAAGTCCTTGTAATCCATGGACATGGCCTTACAAATATGCTAATGGAAAATTACACGAACAATTTACACTTAATACGATAAAGAAACATGACGATTCATACACAAATAATACAACAGAAACATACCAATTTATACTCGACTCACTCATTAAAACAGACAACATACAAAATGATAATGAAATACACAAAACAATTCGCAATAATATACCAACAGACCTACAGACACATGACGACCTACAATTAACCGATTCAGAAATTAGTTATATTATTCAAAATTTAAAAAGAAATAAATCCCCAGGTATAGATGGAATTACAGGAGAAATATTCAAAAATGTATATAGTTGTTTTCCAGTTTTCATCAATGAATTATACAAAAACTCTTTCAAATTTGGTATTTTCCCCGAAATATGGAAAAAGTCTAAAGTAATTCTTCTAAATAAACCCGGGAAATGCAAAAATGATATTTCATCGATTCGACCCATTTCTTTAATTCCTACAGCTGGTAAAGTCTTGGAAAAAATAATTCATTCCAGATTATCTCATTATTTGTTCTCGAACTCACTCCTACATATCAATCAATTTGGATTTACCTCTCAAAAATCATCAATAGATGCATTACACAGTACACTACAATTCATATCTGAAGCCAAAAACACTAAATCACATACAGTTCTCATATCATTAGATATTAGAGGAGCATTTGATAATGCATGGTGGCCATCAATTTTAAATTCTTTAGCAAATTCAAATTGCCCTAACAATATATATAGATCTGTGAAAAATTACTTACAAGACAGACAATCCTTTATTATAACACCAAATATGAAATTTCACAAATTTCAAACACTATGAACGCCTCAGGGGTCTAGCCTTTCACCATTATTATGGAATCTAATTGTAAATAATTTGTTAAAGATAAAGTTACCTCCAGACACAACTATTTTAGCATATGCTGATGACATATTAGTGCTAATTAAATCTAAAATATTCGAAAAACTACAAGTCAATATTAATGCAATTACAAATATTGTTGATAACTGGGCGAACCAGCATAAATTAAAATTTAATATTCAAAAGTCATCTTTCATTATATTTACACATAAAAGAATCCACCCACAAATTCATGTAAATTCACAAGGACAAAACATTCAACAGGTTGAAACATTGAAATATTTAGGAATAACTCTAGACAGAAAACTAAACTGGAATGCACACATTGACAGACTACAGACAAAATTATTAAAACTAGTAAATAATCTGACAATCGCTGCAAAGAATACATGGGGACTAAACACAGAAGCATTACATATATTGTATAAAGGAGCCGTACTCCCATCATTAACCTATGCTATTAATATCTGGGAATCTGGACTTGCTAAAAAACACAATTTAATGAAATTACAACGAGTACAAAGATTGATGGCCATTAAAATGATAAAGGGTTTTAAAACAGTGTCGTATGAAGCAGCCTGCGTCCTAGCGAAAATAGTTCCCATCGAATTAATTGCAAAACAATATACAGCACAATTTAATCTTCTCAAAACCTCAGAAAATATAAACAACTTTAGAAATACTCAAATTGAAAAAGAATTGCAATGTACAATGTGGCCTCACCCATCCGATTTTCCAATTTTTAAAAATACTTGCAAAAATAACATCATAGAATTAACAATTTACACTGATGGAAGTAAGGAAGGCAAAAACGTAGGCTGTGCATCAGTGGTATTTATTAACGACGAACCCACGGACGTACATAAATACAGACTGGGACAAAACTGTACAAACATACAAGCAGAACAATACGCCATACTTGAAAGTTTGCGACTACTAAAGACCAAATACAGACAATATAATAATGCAATTTTATACACAGACAGCAAGACGACCTTACAAAAACTGACTAATCGTTCGGTACATGACTCACTAACAGAAGAAATAAGGAAACATGTGACAGAAATACAAAACATTAACATAAACATATATTTTAAGTGGATAAGAGGACATTCTGGAAATATGGGGAACGAATTAGCTGATACAGCAGCTAAAACTGCCGCGAAAAGTCCCCAGTTACCAGTTTGTTATGATAAGATATCGAAAAATCACTTAAAATATATGTTACAAACTAAGACTATACAAACTTGGGAAAACCGCTAGACAAATACTAACAACGGGACACACTTAAAACTATTCATACCACAAATTCAAACATATTTAACAAAAAAACAAACTATGACAGATTTTTACACAACACAACTTGTCACAGGACATGGCTCAATAAACTCGTACTTATACCGTTTCAAAATCACATACAGAAACACTTGTCCATGCGACTTTCTTACGGAACAAACTTACCAACACTTAATATACGACTGCCGACTACTAATACAGGAACGGACAAAATTACAAACGACAATTATGAAACAAAACGGAGTCTGGCCATCAACAGATCAAACTCTGTTTATGTGCCATAATAAGGCATTAAGAAAATTTGCTGAGCGGCTTTACATGGCAATGGGAAGATTGAATACCTATTACAAATAAAATGATATTAAACATTTTTTGTGGTAGTACAAAAAATAATTTTTTTCTAATTTTATATCTTCTATATTATTCATGTTTTTGTTTTACTTCATTTTTATATTCTGTTCTTTTGTTAATTTTCTCCATTTGTAGTATTTTGTATAGTTATAATTTGTAAATTTTTAAATTTTAACTAAAACTAATAATATGTTTTTTTAAAAAAAAAAAAATATGTTAACATACAAATGCAAGTGATATGCTGATTGTTGCATGAGACTTGCAGACAAAAATAAACTCCCTTCTTGCAGGGTTACTGTAAGGAGGAAACAAATAAAAAAAAAAAATATATATATATATATATATATATATATATATATATATATTTGTCTGTTCGCTCATTTCTGGCTCCCTGATGGTCCGATTTTGATGAAATTTGGTACAAAAATCTGTCGCCCAATTTGAAAGGTCAAGTTCGTTAACCAGCAAAATCCGCCCACTGGAAGATGGCGTTTGGGGCGAAATTCGCGCAGAAAAAATCGTAACGCTTACGTTTTTGAGTTCATAAGCTTGTAAGTACCCGTTTTATGGGCTTCTTGGGCTAGGAAAACGAATGAAACCATTTTCAAGGCGATAGTTTTAACCGTTTTCGAGAAAACTGAAAAAATAATTTTTGAATGCCGTTTTTGGTTTGGGTACTTAGAATCATGGGATTCAGTTGGAACATTTACTGCATCTTCTACTTTTATTAAAACTAATAAGTTAAAATTTTGGTTGCGTTTGGAGTTAAGGAAGGGTTAGAATCAAATATTTTATTAACAGACATAAAAAAGTTTTGGTAACTTTGTATACTTTCCCTAATATCTCGAAAAAAGTCCGACTCGCAGGAACTGCAGCATCTTAGCGCGGTTCCGTTCATGTCCCTAGTGCCATTTGATAAGCTTAGAAAAGAAATAAACTTATTTTTTTTTTTTTATATATCTCGTGAAAATTGTCAAAATCCTCTCGAACATCTCGAATAAAAGTGATATTAAGGCGTCAGGGACGCCGACAGTAGCTAACTTATACACAGAAGCGGAAATTGCAGAATCTGGCTCTCATTCTAAAGCAAGGCTCTATAAATCAATACAAAATATGCTTAATAAAGCCTTTCTAGAGGATACAGAAGCATGGGCGTATATGAGGGGGGCTGAGAGGGATGCAGCCCCTCCCGAAATTTTGAATTGATGATAAAAACGTCTCGTAAAACCCTTAAAAATAAATTAAATAAGATCACTTAGTTCATAAAACATATTTTATTTTACGTGTAATAGCGTTTTAGTTGCCTAAAACTATTCCAAGCTCTAAATATTTAGTATTCCATACCCTGGAAATGGTCTCAGCCCCCCCCCCCCGAAATTGTTTTTATATACGCCCATGTACAGAAGGATCAAGAAGAAGTACACAAGATTGAGTAGAATACCCTGCCTAATATAGCCTATATAGAATAATATGCCGAATAAATCCTATCTAGTAAATACACAAGGACAAATAAAAGTCTTGACGAATAACAAGTCAAGAAAAAAAAAACTTTATTTAACAAAATAAAACATAGTTTAGTTGCCCAACTACAATAGAATAATATACCTAATTAAGTCTATGGAGTAGACACAAATGGACCAAAAACTAGTCTTGTGGAATATTGTTTTTTTTTCTAATTAAATACTTTTTATCAATATTTAGTATATAACCTTTGTTGAAAACTATTGATTGCTAATTGATGAATCGGTTTACAACTAAGTAGTCTTTATGAATATTTAGTATATAACCTTATGTTTGGATCTGAGTTTTTGGGGTGGTCTACGCCTAGGCTTTGTATTTGTGTCGGCAGATACCTGGGGTATGTTTACAGCTCTTGAGGAATAACTCTTAGCAGGTAAATTTCCTGCGGCCCCCTTGTTTCTACGGGCATTGAACCGCCATATTCGCTCATAGTATCTAACCGTTGTGAAGTTTATTTTTTGGATTTAGGACTTAATATACATATGTAGACTAAATCATAGCAAGAAGTAATCCTCCGTCGACGGTTCTTAACTATGTAGACTCGCTAATGTTATCCAATCGTATTTAAAATCCACAGCAAAAACACGACATTTCATCAGAATCCCCTGCTGAATAAAACTTATATAGAATAATATGCAAAATAAAGCCTATCTAGTGGATAAAAATAGAGGAAAAAAGCCGTTCGTGGTGGTAGAAAATCTTAAAAGTATTTCGCTCAGAAATCTCCGAAATATTGTCACTAATTTTACGTATCCTGTTTTATAGCCAAATAGATTTATATTCTATAATCAAAAAGAAAAACCTACTAACAATAAAAAACTATGGGTAACAGATGAAAATAGGGAATACCAAGAATAATTCTAAAGAAAGAAATCAACACCAGTACTGTAATCTAGATATTCATACGGCATCTTCGAATTCTAACAAACAAAATATTGATTCTAATTATACGTATCCTGTTTTATTGACAAATACATTTGACTACTATAAGCAATTAAAAACACTAGGGAATATGCCAAAGAACTCGGAGTAGGAGCCTCGACAGTTTCAAGACATTTGAAGGAAATCGACAAATCCAAAACTGACATTTCATACGGTACAGCCTGATATATTTTTAACAATGAATTGTTTTTCTTACTTTAATTAATCTGTTTTATTGTCAAATACATTATCCAACTTTAAGCAATTAAAAAATAACAAGGAATAAAAACAAACAAAAAGAACCGTTCGAATAAACGAAATCAATTACTTCAAAGTTTAACCACTTATTTCTCCGATTGACATAGACTCATCAAAAATTGTTTCAGAATCTTTTTTGTAGAACATTTAGTAAGCTTTTGCATGGTAACCCTCCGTTTACCAATATTCCTAACCGTCTTCGAGATATTAGGGAATGTATACGAAGTTCCCAAAACATTTCATGTCTGTTAATAAAATATTTTATTCCAATCCTTCCTTAGCTCCGAACGTAACCAAAATTTTAACATATTAGTATTGATAAAATTCAAACATGCAGAAAATGTTTCAACTGAATCCCATAATTTTAAGTATCAAAATCAAAGACAAAAAGAACAGTTCGAATAAGCGAAATCAATTACTTTAAAGTTTTAAGCACTTATTTCTCCGATTGACATCGCCTAATCAAAACTTTCATTAGAACCTTTTTTGTAGAGCATTTAGTAAGCTATCTAATGGTATTCTTTTGTTTCCCAAATTCTCAACCTTTTTCGAGATATTAAGGAAAGTATACAAAGTTACCAAAACTTTTTTATGTCTGTTAATAAAATATTTTATTCTAACCCTTCCTTAACTCCAAACGCAACCTATTTCAACATATTAGTTTTAATGAAAGTAGAACGTGCAGTAAATGTTTCAACTGAATCCCATGATTCTAAGTACCCAAACCAAAAACGGCATTTAAAAATTATTTTTTCAGTTTTCTCAAAAGGTTAAAGCTATCGCCTTGAAAATGGTTCCATTCGTTTTCCTAGCCCAAGAAGCCTATAAAAAGAGTACTTACAAGCTTATGAACTCAAAAACGTAAGCGTTACGATTTTTTTTGCGCGAATTTCGCCCCAAACGCCATCTTCCAGTGGGCGGATTTTACTGGTTAACGAACTTGACCTTTCAAATTGGACGGCAGATTTTTGTACCAAATTTCATCAAAATCGGACCATCAGGGAAGCCAGAAATGAGCGAACAGACAAATATATATATATATATATATATATATATATATATATATATATATATATATAAATATATACATATATATATATACAAATTTGAACCACCGTTATTTTCGGTCTCTAGGGGTTCTGAAACGCGAAATTTTCTTGTCGGCACTTCCGGATTGTTTCATTGTATCAACCTTATAAGCGGGGTTCCTCCCTATGGGGGAGGGAGGAACCGCGCTAAAAGGTTAAGAATCTTGGGAAACGGAAGAATACCATTGGAAAGCTTACTAAATGCTCTACAAAAAAGATTCTAATGAAAGTTTGGATTAGGCGATGTCCATCGGAGAAATAAGTGCTTAAAACTTCAAAGTAATTGATTTTGCTTATTCGAACTGTTCTTTTTGTCTTTGATTTTGATACTTAAAATTATGGGATTCAGTTGAAACATTTTCTGCATGTTTGAATTTCATCAACACTAATATGTTAAAATTTCGGTTACGTTTGGAGCTAAGGAAGGATTAGAATAAAATATTTTATTAACAGACATGAAATGTTTTGGGAACTTCGTATACATTCCCTGATATCTCGAAGACAGTTAGGAATATTGGTAAACGGAGGGTTACCATGCGAAAGCTTACTAAATGTTCTACAAAAAAGATTATGAAACAATTTTTGATTAGGCTATGTCAATCGGAGAAATAAGTGCTTAAACTTTGAAGTAATTGATTTCGTTTATTCGAACGGTTCTTCTTGTTTGTTTTTATTCCTTGTTGTTTTTTCATTGGTTATAGTAGGATAATGTATTTGACAATAAAACAGATTAATTAAAATAACAAAATCAATTCATTGTTAAAAATATATCAGGCTGTACCATATGAAATGTCAGTTTTGGATTTGTCGATTTCCTTCAAATGTCTTGAAACTGTCGAGGCTCCTACTCCGAGTTCTATGGCATATTCCCTAGTGTTTTTAATTGCTTATAGTAGTCAAATGTATTTGTCAATAAAACAGGATACGTATAATTAGAATCAATATTTTGTTTGTTAGAATTCGAAGATGCCGTATGAATATCTAGATTACAGTACTGGTGTTGATTTCGTTCTTTAGAATTATTCTTGGTATTCCCTATTTTCATCTGTTACCCATAGTTTTTTATTGTTAGTAGGTTTTTCTTATTGATTATAGAATATAAATCTATTTGGCTATAAAACAGGATACGTAAAATTAGTGACAATATTTCGGAGATTTCTGAGCGAAATACTTTTAAGATTTTCTACCACCACGAACGGCTTTTTTCCTCTATTTTTATCCACTAGATAGGCTTTATTTTGCATATTATTCTATATAAGTTTTATTCAGCAGGGGATTCTGATGAAATGTCGTGTTTTTGCTGTGGATTTTAAATACGATGTATCTAAGATTGGATAACATTAGCGAGTCTACATAGTTAAGAACCGACGACGGAGGATTACTTCTTGCTATGATTTAGTCTACATATGTATAGTAAGTCCTAAATCCAAAAAATAAACTTCACAACGGTTAGATACTATGAGCGAATATGGCGGTTCAATGCCCGTAGAAACAAGGGGGCCGCAGGAAATTTACCTGCTAAGAGTTAATCTTCAAGAGCTGTAAATATACCCCAGGTATCTGCCGACACAAATACAAAGCCTAGGCGGAGAGCACCCCAAAAACTCAGAATCAAATATAAGGTTATATACTAAATATTCATAAAGACTACTTAGTTGTAAACCGATTCATCAATTAGCAATCAATAGTTTTCAACAAAGGTTATATACTAAATATTGATAAAAAGTATTTAATTAGGAAAAAAACAATATTCCACAAGACTTGTTTTTGGTCCATTTGTGTCTACTCCATAGACTTAATTAGGTATATTATTCTATTGTAGTTGGGCAACTAAACTTTGTTTTATTTTGTTAAATAAAGTTTTTTTTCTTGACTTGTTATTCGTCAAGACTTTTATTTGTCCTTGTGTATTTACTAGATAGGTTTTATTCGGCATATTATTCTGTATAGGCTATATTAGGCAGGGTATTCTACTCAATCTTGTGTACTTCTTCTTGATCCTTCTGTACATGGGCGTATATAAAAACAATTTCGGGGGGGGGGCTGAGACCATTTCCAGGGTATGGAATACTAAATATTTAGAGCTTGGAATAGTTTTAGGCAACTAAAACGCTATTACACGTAAAATAAAATATGTTTTATGAACTAAGTGATCTTATTTAATTTATTTTTAAGGGTTTTACGACAAGTTTTTATCATCAATTCAAAATTTCGGGAGGGGCTGCAGCCCCCTCAGCCCCCCCTCATAGACGCCCATGCTTCTGTATCCACTAGAAAGGCTTTATTAGGAATATTTTGTATTGATTTATAGAGCTTTGCTTTAGAATGAGAGCAGGATTGTGTAATTTCCGCTTCTGTGTATAAGTTAGCTACTGTCGGTGTCCCTGACGCCTTAATATCACTTTTATTTGAGATGTTCGAGAGGGTTCTGACAATTTTCACGAGATATATAAAAAAAATAAGTTTATTTCTTTTCTAAGCTTATCAAATGGCACTAGGGACATGAACGGAACCGCGCTAAGATGCTGCAGTTCCTGCGAGTCGGACTTTTTTCTCAATGATACTCTTTCTATAAGACGGATGTTCCTACTAGCGTACGTTCCGAGTAGCCATCTGCTGGACACGTGTTCCGATTAATGTACTCATTGTAACACACACTTACGCAGAACTTCAAGCAATGCATACTAAATAAAAGATCAGGATTCAGTAGCGTACAAAAACACATTTTTTTTTACTAATTATAATTTTTCGTAACTTTCTATTAGTCTATATTTTTGTAACTTTTTACTAGACTATTATTTTTGTACTTTTTTTTCTAGTCTAATTCTTCGAGTTTGACTTTTTCTATTTTTTCTCATGGTAATTTTTTTTTAGTTTACATTTTCGTAACTTTTTATTAGTCTACATTTTCAAAAATATCTACTACTCTATTATTTTTGTATTTTTCATTTTGCAACTTTTTTCTCGTTGTAATTTTTTACTGTAAATTTAACTGAAATTAATGTATTAAAAGTAAAGAAAAAGAGAATTAAAAAAAAAAAAAAAAGAAAGAGAAAAAGACTGCATAGGCAGAAATAATTTGGGGTTACTATACAAACATTTCATAATTTTAACGAAATTCAGAAAGAAATATTTTTCTTTTGTAACATTTACTTTTCCTTTAACAAACAAAATTACGTACCCATTATTAGATAAATGATAAGTGACTTAAAAATAATTATTAGGCTGTTGACAATGTGGAAATCAAGTTACCCGTCTCAGAGGCGGATGTTCCTACTACTAGAAGAAAAAAAGATGTTCCGCTGGAAGGATTAATGTCATTCCCTTTAAATAGGCAAGTGTGACACATTTTCAGGTGTTTTTTTTTTTTTTTTTTTTTTTTTTTTTAGTTATGTCACTTTAGAAATACTAGTGCAATATTATCTATCTAGTAAAATATTACCTACAAGTTTATCACAACAGTTCATTCTCAGCCTGAATCACTTTTTGGTTTTCACATAATAAGTTCATGTGATTATTTTTTCCTGTATTTTCAGGTTTTCCTTCATCAGAAGCTGGAAAGAGAAGTGAAGACAACCATTGGATATTGTCCATTACAAACCTCTCTTTCTACCACATTGCGACCATAGAACAGATTCATCTCATAATTTAGATCTCCATATCATGAAAAATCACACTAAAGAAAAACGTGACGCTTGTCTGCAATGTGACTATAAAACAGTTATGTATCATAATTTAAAACTCCACATGGTGTTCAAACATTCTAGTGACAAACCTCTCTCCTACCTCCATTGTATTTATAGTACCCCTCAAGAGGAATCTTCAAAGCTCCATATTATGTCCAAACATATGAATGATACACCTTACTCTTGTCCTTATTGCAAATGTAAAATCATTGATTCTCATCCTTTGAAGGATCACATCATGGTCAAACATACTTCTAATAAACCTTACTCCTGCCCAAATTGTGATTATAGGACTGTTGGCCCTAACAAATTAAAGTGCCACATCATGAGCAAACATACTAATGAGAAGCCTTATTCCTGCCCACATTGCGACTATAAAGCTGTAACGCCAATCAGTTTAAAATACCATATCATGCAGAAGCATACTAATGAGAAACCTTATTTCTGCCCACATTGTGATTATGGAGCTGTTGGCTCTTATAAATTAAAGCTTCACATCATGAGCAAACATAATAACGAGAAACCTCATTCTTGTGATTATAGAGCTGTAAGGCGGGAAACTTTGAAGTACCATATCAGTAAACATACTAATGAGAGACCTCGTTGCTGTCCCCATTGTGACTATAGAGCTGTTAATGCTCAGAGTTTAAAGCTGCATATCATGCATAAACATTCTATTGAGAAACCACATTCGTGTTCATATTGTGACTATTGAGCTGTGTTGTTAGTCACTTTAAAGCTCCATATTACACAGAAACATAGTAAAGATAAACCTTCTTCCTGTCCACATTGTGATTATAAAACTGTTGGCTCTTACAAATTAAAGCGCCACATCATGAGCAAACATACTAATGAGAAACCTCATTCGTGCCCACATTGTGTCTATGGAGCTGTTAGGTCTGAAAATGTTACGAAACACATTATGCGCAAACATTATAATGAGTAACCTCACTCCTGTCCAAATTGTGAAATCTCTTAGATCTCAGAATATAAAGCACCATATCATGTTGAAAGATAATAATAATAAACCCCATTCCTGCTCATATTGTGACTATAGAGCTGTCAGGCAAGACAACTTAAAGCGCCACATCATGCGCAAACTATTTAGAAACCTCTTCCTGCCCACATTGTGTATGGAAAACTGTTAAGTCTGAGTATTTAAAGCACCATATTAAGCGCAGACATATTAATAATGATAATCAATCCTCAAGCATGTCCTCCTTGTAACGACCATGACATGATAATGAATTTCATATTGTAAGCTCACTCTCTTGTTCTTTTCTACAACTTAGTTTGTAGAAGAAGAATGTTTTTGATTTGTTTAAAATATTATGGCTACCATTTTTAATCATATCCAGAAAATATTATTCTGTCAATGCATGCATCTTATACGGGTGTCCTAATTTAAAATATGCTTAGGGCTATTCATAATGATTATTTGAGTGTAAAATGTTGAACAATGCTATTGCACCTGAACAGTTTATTTTATGCCTGTATAATCTATATGATTTAGAAATTAATAAATTGATTGTGCATTTTTTACATTTAAACGTTTACTATATGACATTTTTTGTGATACAATAATTTAAAATTGGTTATATCAAATGAATTTAATAAATAAAATAACTGTTATTCCTGAAAACAAATTTTTCTTTGAAGTGATTACTGGTTTATATTCGGAATTTTATCAGCCTACTGTAAAGTGGAAGTTTCTTTTAATGTTTTCTCCTCTTCCTTTCCTGCTTGTCCCTTGGTAACCTCTACCTTAATCAGCATACCTGTAAATTCAATTAAATAAAATTTATGCTTCTGTTTATAAGCACTGTTTATGTATGCTAACATTCTTTATTTATTTTGTCAATCTTTATGGTTATGTTTCTCCGGACCTACCAATTGCTTTTATATTTTTTTGAGCTGCAATATTGTTGGGTACTCAAAAGGGTGAGACTCCAGCTATCAGAATATGTTTTCTTGAGCTCTTTAGGAGGTTGTTCATCTTCAACATATAACTTTGAGCATCTGGGTATTCAGGAGTCTGCAAAGTATTAAATGTCATTGTTAAGTTACAATCAAAGGCACGTTTGATTTCTGGTTAATTTATTAACACAATGAAGGGAATACACATACAGGTTAATAAGAACACTACTGAACAAGTAACAATGGAGGTTAAGTATAGAGGTCATATCCTCAACTATCTTTGACACCCCCTCTCAATTAGATGTAGTAACTACATATTAAATAACTGTTACTACTATAGTTAATATTGGTTAAAATACAAGTTAAGTAACATACATAGACTGCAAACTGGATATGGCTCCACCAAAAACAAAATATACATCTAATATAATATTGACACACATTTACATGAATTGAAAAAGTTTAGAAAGTATAAAATTTTAAATACTAATTAATTTAAAAGGAATAACATATATATATATATATATATATATATATATATATATGTATATATATATGTATATATATATACATATATATGTTATTCCTTTTAAATTAATTAGTATTTAAAATTTTATACTTTCTAAACTTTTTCAATTCATGTAAATGTGTGTCAATATTATATTAGATGTATATTTTGTTTTTGGTGGAGCCATATCCAGTTTGCAGTCTATGTATGTTACTTAACTATATATGTTAAAAAGGTAAGTATTTATAGGAATAAGCACTTTATTATACAGATGAATACAGATCACGTATGGTTCAGGACACTGCACTAGTAGGGAGCTTACAGGTAAGAAAAAGGGGTGGGGAGCGCCTGACCACACCTAGCAATATAGTATCGATACACACAGAAATATAAATAATATTTACATTCAACACTCCAACGTTATGGTAATTTATATAAATTTTGTTTGACTAAGGATAATAGTAGTGCTGATTTTGTTAGTTCCTGCAAGTCAAAAACTTTGCTTGAGTGGCATTGTATATTAGGTCATCAAAATTTTAACCATGTTGAGAAAATTCTTAAAAATTCTGATATAAATTATATTACGGATAAAAATTCTTTATTCTGTGATGCCTGCTGTCTCGGTACAGACCACACCTAGCAATATAGTATCGATACACACAGAAATATAAATAATATTTACATTCAACACTCCTCCTTAAATATTATTCCTATCAAAGATACAAAACTGATAGAAAATATATATATATATACACAATTAAATAATACACACAAAAACAAAAAATAGTACATACATACATATTTCTCAACATAGATGGTTTAGTCCTAACATTTCTCTAAATTTAACAAATTTTACTTGCACAAGAGGCTTTGTGAATATATCAGCAATTTGTTGATCCGAAGATACATGTTGTAATGAAAAATTATTTACTATATTATCAATTACATAATGATACTTAACTCTAACATGTTTAGTACGGTTCAATATTTTCCCATTATCTCTGTTAATTATGTGAATAGCACTCTTATTATCAACATACAATGGTGTTGAGTTATGACACATCTTAAGTTCTAAAAGCATATGATTAATCCACAATGTTTCTTTAATACCTTCACAA
This sequence comes from Gonocerus acuteangulatus, assembly GCA_946811695.1. Taxonomy (NCBI): domain Eukaryota; kingdom Metazoa; phylum Arthropoda; class Insecta; order Hemiptera; family Coreidae; genus Gonocerus; species Gonocerus acuteangulatus. The sequence continues at coordinate 115,071,154 of OX328125.1, forward strand.
GTCGAAACAAACTCTGAGTCAGCAGTAGACAGAGCTATCTGGCTTTGCCTTCTAGAACCCCAAGCTACAGCAGCTCCTGATAACATAACTACATAACACCTTGTAGACTTACTGGTTTCCCTTTCTCCTGCAAAATCTGCATCAGTGAAAACTTCCAAATCACCATTCTTACAATAAGACAACCCTAAATTCTTAGTACCTTTCAAATATCTAAAGATTCTTTTTAACTGATTCCAATACTTAATTCGTGTTTTTTTCCATGAATCTACTTAGGTAATTTACAGAATAAGCTTTGTCGGGCCTAGTTACATTTGATAGATACAAAAGACTACCAATAGCTTCCCTAAAAGGTTTGTTCACTGCACTGTCAGTTGCAGTATCATCATAATTAGGAATCATAGGAGTTTTAACAGAAATACAATCCTTATACATAAATTCAGTACCACGATCGGATCGGAAAAATTTTACCTCTTTTCCTGTATCACGTTTTGCAAGAGTAAAGATATCTTTCAATTTTGAGGAAATGTTATCTTTATTTTTAAGGAAATATATTTTTCTAAATTTACTATAGTGATCCTTTAGTAGCAAAAAATACCTAGATCCCCCTAAACGATTTATTTCCATGGGACCACACAAATCTGCACTAATTACTTCACACACATCCTTAATCTGAGATTTGCTGATATGATAAGGAAGGGTATGTTGTTTACCGAGACAGCAGGCATCACAGAATAAAGAATTTTTATCCGTAATATAATTTATATCAGAATTTTTAAGAATTTTCTCAACATGGTTAAAATTTTGATGACCTAATATACAATGCCACTCAAGCAAAGTTTTTGACTTACAGGAACTAACAAAATCAGCACTACTATTATCCTTAGTCAAACAAAATTTATATAAATTACCATAACGTTGGAGTGTTGAATGTAAATATTATTTATATTTCTGTGTGTATCGATACTATATTGCTAGGTGTGGTCAGGCGCTCCCCACCCCTTTTTCTTACCTGTAAGCTCCCTACTAGTGCAGTGTCCTGAACCATACGTGATCTGTATTCATCTGTATAATAAAGTGCTTATTTCTATAAATACTTACCTTTTTAACAACAGGACTAAAAGTTTCTTTGAAGTCAACCCCTGGCTTCTGTTCAAAGCCCCTGACAACTAATCGAGCCTTTTCTTTCTCACCTTTATCAGTGGTTTTCTTCCTGTATACCCATTTGCAAGTAAGAGGTTTCTTATTATCTGGTAGCTCAACCAAGGACCAAGTCTTGTTATTTATTAGAGCGTCCATTTCTTCTTCCATAGCTTTCCTCCAGTTAGTATCAGCAAAAGCATCTTGAAAAATTATGTCTTCAACATCACAGAAATTGGCTGTAATTTCATAATCATCAAGTCGAGAAGGTTTCTTTAAGTCTATTCTTTTCCTTAAAGAATATCTTTCTTCATTTGTTTCTTCTTCGGGTGGTTTATTCTCCTCCTCTTCTGTTACTAACTCATCCTTGTCCTCTTCAAGTTCTTCATTAAGACAATAATTCGGAAATAGGTTTTTATAGGAAAACTTAGTGTGGCCTGGATCCATCGCTGGTCTAAAGACCACATTTCTCACTACTTCAATTTTGTTCTGTTTGGGAAAATAGACTCTATAGGCTTTCGAATCCTCTTCATATCCAACGAAAAAGCCTAGTTTTCCTTTTGGATCCCATTTCTGATGTTTTTGATTTGGGATATGAGCATAAACCTGACTGCCAAATATTTCAAGTCCTTTAAAATATTTAAATTTATTTCCAAACCATAGCTCCCAGGGAGTTTTACCTTCTACAGAACTAGTTCCCGAACAATTAAGTATATACACTGCTGTGTTTGTGGCCTCAGCCCAAAGACTTTTATCTAACTTTTTCGCATATAACATAGTCCGAGCACATTCAACAACAGTACGCATTTCACGTTCTATACAGCCATTTTGAGGTGGACAATAAGGAGTTGATTTTTGATGTCTAATTCCAAAATCCCTCAACACATTCTGAACATCCTTATTCATAAATTCAGTACCACGATTGGATCGGAAAAATTTTACCTCTTTTCCTGTATCACGTTTTGCAAGAGTAAAGAATTCTTTCAATTTTGAGGAAATGTTATCTTTATTTTTAAGGAAATATATTTTTCTAAATTTACTATAGTGATCCTTTAGTAGCAAAAAAAACCTAGATCCCCCTAAACTATTTATTTCCATGGGACCACACAAATCTGCACTAATTACTTCACACACATCCTTAATCTGAGATTTGCTGATATGATAAGGAAGGGTATGTTGTTTACCGAGACAGCAGGCATCACAGAATAAAGAATTTTTAGCCGTAATATAATTGATATCAGAATTTTTAAGAATTTTCTCAACATGGTTAAAATTTTGATGACCTAATATACAATGCCACTCAAGCAAAGTTTTTGACTTGCAGGAACTAACAAAATCAGCACTACTATTATCCTTAGTCAAACAAAATTTATATAAATTACCATAACGTTTGCCTAAAATCCAACATACATTATCTTTATCTACAATCTTACACATATTACCTTCCATCAAAAAAACATGACCCTTATCAATAGCTGAAGTTACAGAGAACAGATTAATTTTTAATTGAGGTACATAAAGAACATCCTTCAAAATAGATGACACCCATTGTTTACCAATGAATGTTTTGACAGAAACATCTCCAATACCTGTAGCTTTTAACAAGGTTCCATCACTAATTTTAACATTTTTAGATACATCATTTATAAAGTCAAAATTATTTAAATTAAATGACATGTGCTCAGTAGCTCCACTGTCAACAACCCATAGATCCTTTGAATCATTAATCATTGGTAACGTATTTGTCATAAAAGCATGTTTATAGCCTTTATCATCTAACTTTTTATTTCTACCTTCTTTTTCAGCAAGAACTTTACAATTTTTAATATAGTGACCTGGTTTCTTACAATAGAAACATAATGGTTTACTAACCTTATTTTCCGAAATACAATTGGAAGCACAATGGCCTACCTTACCACACATTTTACACTTCACTTTGGTAACAAACGCACACACAGAAGCTTCACCTTTTTTCGAAACTAGACGTTTTTCTTCAATTAGAAGGCGGGATGTCAATTCGCTGAGCTCTGCGTAGAGCTTGACTCCCAAGCTGACTGAAAGTATTTATACTCCTCTGGCAGAGACATAATAATTTTGGTTATGAGCATTTTCTCTGAAATTTCCTCCACCAGATTCTTCATTTTAGTGGCTAAATCCTCTAGGTTTGATAGGTGACTAGATATTCCCTCATTTTTATACTTGTATGCAAAAAACTTTTGTTGTAATACATGCAAACTAACCTCTGAAGTCCGGTCATAGACTGTCAGTAGCTTTTTCCACATTTCATTCGCAGATTTACAAGACAGTAGATGGCAATGTGGCTTTTCTTCCATCCTAGAAGTAATGATTTCCTGGGCTTGGCGATCTTTAGTATTCCAGTCCTTCTTAGTTTTTTCATCAGAGTCGGCCGGTGGCTTAATGTCATCAGTGCACACATCATAGCAATTTTTGTTCTTTAAGACAATGACTAATCTGAACTTCCAAACTTCCCAGTTTTCTGATCCACTTAACAGGATTTGGTGATGTGAATCCATATTCCAACGAACGAACGAACGAACCACGTTCAACTGTTCGAAAACTAACCTGACGGTTGAACTTATTCCGGAGAAACTAAAATAACGAAAGTTCATAAAGATTGAACACACAACCGAGTACCGCTGGGCACATAACCTGTTAAAAAGGTAAGTATTTATAGGAATAAGCACTTTATTATACAGATGAATACAGATCACGTATGGTTCAGGACACTGCACTAGTAGGGAGCTTACAGGTAAGAAAAAAAAGGGGTGGGGAGCGCCTGACCACACCTAGCAATATAGTATCGATACACTCAGAAATATAAATAATATTTACATTCAACAATATACATATATATATATATATATATATATATATATATATATATATATATATATATATATATATAGTCAGTTAATAATCACATAACTTTTAAAGGATTGAAATTTTCAAACTAGAGCTTTGATAAAAATATCAGCAATATTAATCTTAAAACTTACTTTCAATTTTGATAACATTATTAAGGCACAGGTGTTTGGTCAAATAAAATTTAATTTCTTTGTTTTTTGGAAAGACGAAAACAAAGAAGGTCTTTGAGAGGAGATCGTTGACCGTTGATGATGCAAAGTAGGGATTGTCGGGGTTTGGTCACTGCTTCTTAATAAAACTACATTTTACCGTGAAAATGGTTTTATTGTTGCCGACGTTTCGGCTTGACCTTCAAGCCTTCATCAGGGCTGTAAAAACAAGTAGGACGGATTTAATACTAAAGTATGTATACATATATATATATACCCACACATACGTATGTATGTATGCCTACATACACACATACATCCATACATATATGGAAAAAGTCCGACTCGCAGGAACTGCGTCATCTTAGCGCGGTTCCAGTTCTTTTTTTTTTTTTTTTTTTTTTTTTTTTTTTACGGCTCATCTACATCTAGGTCATTAGCGCCGACATCTAGGGTTTAGCGAGGAATTTTACCAGCGAGCCGTGGGATGATAAAATTCCTCCCGGAGGTTGGGAATCGAACCCACCATCTCCCGCTTATGAATCCAAGGCGCTAGCCATTAGACCACGGGAGACCCCGGTTCTTGTTCATATCCCTATTCTCATTTGAAAAGCATAGAATAGAAACAGATAATATTTTCCTCGGCCTTTGTTCAAAGGGTTTTATGGCTATACCTGGGGTTAGGGTCGGGTCCGCAAGACCCTAGAAACCTCTTCTAGCGATACTTCATTTCATACGTTTCAATGAATTGGAAAATATCAAAAATTTTCACATATTCCTGTGTTCTTTTACTATAGTAATAATTCTACAGATAAAATCAATTAAAAAATAAAATAAAAAAGCCAACAGCATAAAGGCAATTGAAAATATTCAAAAGACGTCATCGAATCTTTTTCTCTTGGCAAGCTATGTTTCTATCAATGAATTGTTTTTCTTATTTTGCCTAATCTGTTTTATTGTAAAATACATAATCCAAATATAAGCAATTAAAAAATAACAAGGAATAAAAACAGAGAAAAAGAACAGTTCGAATAAGCAAAATCCATTACTTTAATGTTTTAAGGACTTATTTCTCCGATTGACATCGCCTAATCAAAACTTTCATCAGAACCTTTTTTGTAGAGCATTTAGTAAGCTTTCTAATGGTATTCTTTCGTTTGCCAAGATTCTCAACCTTTTTCGAGATATTAAGGAAAATATACAGAGTTACCAAAACTTTTTATGTCTGTTAATAAAATATTTTATTCTAACCCTTCCTTAACTCCAAACGTAACCAAAATTTCAACATATTAGTTTTGATGAAAGTAGAACATGCAGAAAATGTTTCAACTGAATCCCATGATTCTAAGTACCCAAACCAAAAACGGTATTCAAAAAGTATTTTTCCAATTTTCTCAAAAACGGTTAAAGCTACCGCCTTGAAAATGGTTTCATTCGTTTTACTAGCCAAAGAAGCCTATAAAACGAGTACTTACAAGCTTATGAACTCAAAAACGTAAGCGTTACGATTTTTTTTGCGCGAATTTCGCCCCAAACGCCATCTTCCAGTGGGCGGATTTTGCTGGTTAACGAACTTGATCTTTAAAATTGGACGACAGATTTTTGTACCAAATTTCATCAAAATCAGACCATCAGGGAAGCCAGAAATCCGCGAACAGACAAATATATATATATATATATATATATATATATATATAAATATATACATATATATATATATATACAAATTTTAACCACCGTTATTTTCGGTCTCTAGGGGTTCTGAAACGCGAAATTTTCTAGTCGGCACTTCCGGATTGTTTCATTGTATCAACCTTATAAGCGGGGTTTCTCCCTATGGGGGAGGGAGGAACCGCGCTAAAAACACATAAAAACGTAATATACAGCTAGAAGAACAATGTGCTCTAGAAGTGCTTAGATTATTGGGAGAACAGCTATAAGAATAACAGATTAGATTAGAACAGATATAAAAATAACAAGATGGGCTTACCGATGGGAAGATTGAGAACTATACCTCACAGATGCGGGATCATTTCTGACTGTTAATACAAGGAAACTTAGGGGAAAGGAGTTGGTGAGGGAGGGGGTTCTGGATCACCCAATAGACACAGTATATTGGAGATGAAAGAAAGAGCGGCGGAAGCGGCTCGTACAGTCAGGTGTCATAAAATTTTGGGTTAATGGAAGGGAGGCAGGTATGAAGGACTATATTGCAGGCAGTATAGGGTATTAGGATGGAGTTTTTATTAAATGGAAGATGTTGGAGTAGGTAGAGGAGATGACTTCTTTATCAATTTTGTCACTTACTGGGTTATTTTCTAGGTGGATAAATATTGATTCGGAAAGGAGGCGCCATATTGGTTATTGGTCAAAACCAAAGTCATGCCCGTCTGTGATGGTATGTCTAGTTAAAGCTGTCTTTATTCCTTACATCGTTTTTGTGAAACTAATCAACAATCACAAAATCGTTTTGACCTATACTCCATCCTCTCCACTGAATCCAGCGAAGACAAACGTGTTAGAATTTATATCTCTGTGTAGTATCTAGTACATACTTACATGTAGAGCTACCGCTTCTTGTACCAGTTGTAATGGCGGCGTTCCTTCCTTCTCAATGTGGCTTTATACAATATACTTCTTATTAACTTAAATGTTAATGGTGTTAATTAATTATGCTTCCATAATCCTTAATTGGTTATGGGCCCAGACATTTATAATATTGTGACTAGTGAATATTGTGTATAAAGAAAAAAATGAGTTTAAACGTATCACCGGTGGAGAAGCTGGTTGGCCGCGATAACTTTTCCGACTGGAAGTTCGCCATGAAGGCTTATTTACAATTGGATGATCTTTGGAGCGTAATAGAAAAACAAGAGGATCCTGACCCAGCTAAGGACAGGAAGGCATTATCACGAATAATTTTAAGAGTTGATAAATATAATTTTAATAGTTGAGGTAAATTATTCACACATTAAAAATGCTTCGTCATCACGAGAAGCATGGTTAGCGTTGGAACGTGCATTTGAGGACAGTGGATTAACTAGAAGAGTTGGACTTCTTCGAACCCTTGTAACAACTAGACTAGATAATTGTAGTTCAGTTGAAAGTTATTGTGATACTATTATATCTACAGCTCACAAATTAAATGAAATGGGCTTTAAGGTTGATGATGAATAGGTAGGCACTTTGTTGTTGGCAGGTTTGTCTGACGACTTTAGGCCTATGATTATGGGACTTGAAAGTTCAGGTATTAAAATTACTGGTGACTCAATAAAGGTAAAATTATTACAGGAAATAAAACCTCCTGAGTTAAGGTCTGAGGATTCAGTGTTATATACTAATACCAATAACAAAAATTTGCCTAGATGTTTCAATTGTATTAGGGTTGGGCATATTAGAGCCAATTGTTCTATGAATAAAAAGAATTTTAAAGGCAATCAAAAATATATTAATAAAGGAAATAAGTCTAAAGCATTTCTAGCTAACTTATCTGGAAATAATGTTGAAAAGAATTCATGGTATTTAGATTCTTGTGCTTCAACACACTTGACCAATAACAAGAATAATTTTATTTGTAGCTCAGTTAAAAATAATAATTTAAATATTACAACCGCTAATAATTCAAAATTAAATGTTGAATCTGTTGGAAATGTTGAATTAAATTTAAATGTGTTTGGAAAACCTGTTAATATAGAAGCTAAAGATGTTAGTTTTGCCCCTGATGCAGCAATTAATTTATTGGCTGTCAGCAAAATTATACAGAAAGGTTATAAAATAAATTTTGATAGAAGGGGAGCTCGAATTATGGATTCTGATAACAAAGTAATAGCAAAAGCCAGATGTAATAATGGAATTTATAAGTTGAATACTTTTAATACCTTAAAGCAGGAAGGACTTTTATTTGGAAATAAAAATATTGCATTTTCTGTAAGTGAAGATAATCTTCTTTGGCATAGAACGTTGGGTCATATGTCTAGAAGGAATATGAAAATTATTTCTAAAATGGCTATTGGGGTTAGTGATATAAAAATATCTGATAATCCTTGTGAAATATGCCTTAAAGGGAAACAAAGTAAATTACCTTTCTCTAGCAGTAAAAAGAAATCAAGAAAAATATTAGATCTAATTCATTCTGATCTAATGGGGCCTATGGAACAAACATCTATTGGTGGAAGTAAATATTAGATCTAATTCATTCTGATCTAATGGGGCCTATGGAACAAACATCTATTGGTGGAAGTAAATATTAGATCTAATTCATTCTGATCTAATGGGGCCTATGGAACAAACATCTATTGGTGGAAGTAAATATTAGATCTAATTCATACTGATCTAATGGGGCCTATGGAACAAACATCTATTGGTGGAAGTAAATATTAGATCTAATTCATACTGATCTAATGGGGCCTATGGAACAAACATCTATTGGTGGAAGTAAATATTAGATCTAATTCATACTGATCTAATGGGGCCTATGGAACAAACATCTATTGGTGGAAGTAAATATTAGATCTAATTCATACTGATCTAATGGGGCCTATGGAACAAACATCTATTGGTGGAAGTAAATATTAGATCTAATTCATACTGATCTAATGGGGCCTATGGAACAAACATCTATTGGTGGAAGTAAATATTAGATCTAATTCATACTGATCTAATGGGGCCTATGGAACAAACATCTATTGGTGGAAGTAAATATTAGATCTAATTCATACTGATCTAATGGGGCCTATGGAACAAACATCTATTGGTGGAAGTAAATATTAGATCTAATTCATACTGATCTAATGGGGCCTATGGAACAAACATCTATTGGTGGAAGTAAATATTAGATCTAATTCATACTGATCTAATGGGGCCTATGGAACAAACATCTATTGGTGGAAGTAAATATATTTTTACTCTAATTGATGATTATTCTAGAAAGATGTTTGCTTACTTCTTATCAGATAAAAACCAAGTATTTGAAACTTTTAAGAAATTTAAAAGAATGATTGAAAACCAAACTGATAGTAAAATTAAAGTACTTAGATCTGACAACGGTATGTTGTTTACAATGAATATGTAAACCGAGAATTCAAAAACTATTTGTCAGAATGTGGTATAATCCATCAATTAACTATTAGATATACACCGGAACAAAATGGAGTCGCAGAAAGAGCAAATAGAACAATAGTAGAAAAGGCTCGTTGTTTATTATTTGACTCTGGTCTTCCTAAAGAATATTGGGCAGAAGCTGTGAATAAAGCAGTTTATCTTATCAATAGATCTCCTTCATCAGTATTAAAAGAAAAGACACCATTTGAAGTTTGGTCTGGACGTGCACCTAATATATCACACCTAAGAGTTTTTGGCAGCCAAGTTATGTCACACATACTTAAACAAAAAAGAAAGAAATGGGATCCTAAATCTCAGAAATTGATCTTTATAGGTTATGGTAATAATGTAAAAGGGTACAAATGTATTAATCCTGATAGTAAAGAAATTATTTTCAGCAGAAATGTTGTATTTTTGGAAAATAGAAGTAACTCTATAACTCATTCTTCAAAAAGTCCGTCACGCAGGAGCTGCATAACTAAGCACTTTCCTCAGAATTTTTTTAGAGTAGACTACATTACTGAATAATTTGCTGTAAAAAAACCTATATAAATAAAATAAAAACGTGAATAGTTCTGCTCATTTACATTTCTTATGAGGCCTGTTCAATTATTAATTTTGTAAATAATTTGCTTCCAGAGTTATGTTAATACATGATACTGTACTACTTAATAAATACACAAAAACTTCACATTCCGTCTTTTGATCTGACGCAGGAACAGGATACAGTCCCCATAGTGGGAGATAGCGCTCCTTGTAGCGCCTTTGCGAACCTACGTCTGGCTGGCTAATTGTAATGAAACAGACTTTAAAGTAAACCCTCCTTTCCAATAGACCGATTTACTTCATTTTTACAACACTTCTTTCTCATGAGATACCCACGACGCATACCGCATTTCGTTACAATACAGCAGAAATTACGACCGTTATGAGTATATTAGTACTTTAGGTCCGGAGTAAACCCCCCCCCCTCCAAATAACACGATTTAGTTTATTTTTACAACCCATTTTTCTCTGTTGATTACCACCACGAATACCAAGTTTCGTTGAAATGTAACAAAAATTACGGCTGGCTGTGCAAATTGGTATTGTGGGTCCGGAGTAAACCCCCCCTTCTAATGAACCTATTTAGTTTATTTTTACAACGGAATTCTCTCTTTAGATCAAAATAACGAATACCGAGTTTCGTTGAAATATAACAAAAACTACGGCTGGTATGGTCAAATTAGTGTTTTGGGTCCGGGGTAAACCCCCCCTCCCGGTGGACCGATTTTGGTGGTTAACGAACTCGTTCAATTGTTTGCTATTTGAACGCTATATACCACGTTTCATGAAGAAAAAACAAAAACTCTGGTGTTAACAGACACATATATATATATATATGCATATATTTTTTTTAGAGCATTTAATAAGCTTTCTAATGGTATTCTTCCGTTTACCAAGATTCTCAACCTTTTTCGAGATATTAAGGAAAGTAAACAAAGTTACTAAAACTTTTTATGTCTGTTAATAAAATATTTTATTCTAACCCTTCCTTAACTCCAAACGTAACCAAAATTACAACATATTAGTTTTGATGAAAGTAGAACATGCAGAAAATGTTTCAACTGAATCCCATGATTCTAAGTACCCAAACCAAAAACGGTATTCAAAAAATATTTTTCCAATTTTCTCGAAAACGGTTAAAGCTATCGCCTTGAAAATGGTTTCATTCGTTTTCCTAGCCCAGGAGTCATATAAAACGAGTACTTAGAAGCTTATGAACTCAAAAACGTAAGCGTTACGATTTTTTTTGCGCGAATTTCGCCCCAAACGCCATCTTCCAGTAGGCGGATTTTACTGGTTAACGAACTTGACCTTTCAAATTGGACGAAGGATTTTTGTACCAAATTTCATCAAAATCGGACCATTCGTCTTCTATCTAGAGAGCGAACAGACAAATATATATATATATATATATATATATATATATATATATAAATATATACATATATATATATATATATATATATATATATATACAAATTTGAACCACCGTTATTTTCGGTCTCTAGGGGTTCTGAAACGCGAAATTTTCTAGTCGGCACTTCTGGATTGTTTCATTGTATCAACCTTATAAGCGGGGTTCCTCCCTATGGGGGAGGGAGGAACCGCGCTAAAAGGCAATTGATTTCAAGTGGGTTTTTAGAACCAAAACAGATGGGACAAAAAAGGCTCGACTAGTAGCAAGGGGATTTCAGGAAGAAAATAACTGTATTTGTAGTAATGTGTATGCCCCAGTTGCTCGCTCTTCTACAGTAAAGATGATTTTAGCACAATCAGTTATGGAAAACTTGAAAATTCGCCAACTTGACATACCATCAGCTTTCCTTCATGGTGAAATAGACACAGAGATATTCGTTAAAATTCCAGAAGGTCTGAATGTCAGTAATAAAAAAGTTTTAAAATTAAATCGCTCTTTATATGGCTTAAGGCAAAGTCCTAAGAATTGGAACACTAAATTAAATGAATATTTATTAAGCTTAGAATTTCAGCGTTCAAATTATGACTTTTGTTTATATTTTAAAAACTCTGTTACATTAGTCATTCATGTAGATGATCTTTTATTAATAGGTAAAGATAATGACATTAAAGAAGTTATACAAGCCCTAAAAGAAAAATTCAATGTGCGGGATATGGGAGAAATAAAGAATTTCTTAGGTTTAGAAATCACTAAATGTAATTCATCTCTATATATTTCTCAAAAATCTTTTATTAATAAAATGTTAAATGATTTTAATATGCCAGTTGGCAAAGGAGCTAAAACACCGATGGAATCAAATTTTCAATTTGATCCAAATCAACCTGTGATAGATGTCCCATATCGTAGACTGATAGGTTCTCTAATGTACCTGGCAACAAATAGTAGGCCTGATATTATGTTTGCAGTATCCTATTTAAGTCGTTATTTGGACAAGCCAACTCAACAAGTCTGGACAGCAGCGAAAAGAGTGTTGCGATACCTAAGAGGAACATTAGATAAACAGTTAAAGTTTACCAAAGGACCTATGAACTTAGCAGCCTTTTCAGATGCTGACTGGGGCGGAGATAAAAGTGACCGCAAAAGTGTTACAGGTGTAGTTGTACTGTATGGAGGCAATCCAGTTTGTTGGCTTTCAAAGAAACAAACTTGTGTTGCACAGCCTTCAGCAGAATCTGAATATGTGGCCGGAGCTGCAGCGGCACAGGAACTCACAAACTTGAAAGGTATCTTATCCGAGTTCAATATTGAAGACCAACCAATTCTATACATGGACAATTTAGGCGCTATTTCCATGGCTGAAACTTATGAAAACTCCAAACGCACTAAACATATTGAAATAAAAATGCATTTTATTAAGGATTGTGTAAATAAGGGATTATTCAAAATTGAATATGTACCATCCTCAGCAAACATTGCAGACATCTTTACATAGCCCCTACAATATGAAAAGCTTAGTCAGTTTAGAGACAAGTTGCAATTATTATGAGTGGACATTAATCTAACTCTTTATTTTGTATTTGTATTTATTCGATTTAAAATTTTATCTTTGTTTGTATTTTTTGTATGTTGGAAAAATGTTTAAATCGAGGAGGAGTGTTAGAATTTATACCTCTGTGTAGTATCTAGTACATACTTACATGTAGAGCTACCGCTTCTTGTACCAGTTGTAATGGCGGCGTTCCTTCCTTCTCAATGTGGCTTTATACAATATACTTCTTATTAACTTAAATGTTAATGGTGTTAATTAATTATGCTTCCATAATCCTTAATTAATTAATTTTGCCACTTACTGGGTTATTTTCTAGGTGGATAAATATTGATTCGGAAAGGAGGCGCCATATTGGTTATTGGTCAAAACCAAAGTCATGCCCGTCTGTGATGGTATGTCTAGTTAAAGCTGTCTTTATTCCTTACATCGTTTTTGTGAAACTAATCAACAATCACAAAATCGTTTTGACCAATACTCCATCCTCTCCACTGAATCCAGCGAAGACAAACGCCTCCTTTCCGAATCAATATTTATCCACATAGAAAATAACCCAGTAAATGACAAAATTGATCAATGAGTCATCTCCTCTACCTACTCAAACATCTTCCATTTATTAAAAACTCCATCCTAATACCCTATACCGCCTGCAATATAGCGCTTCACACTTATATTATGTGTATGTGTGTATGTAGGAATATAAATGTACATATGTGTGTGTGAGTATATATATCACCTGATATATATATATATATATATATATATATATATATATATATATATATATATAGATATATATATATATATATATATAGATATATATATATATATGTAAATGTGTGTGTGAATATTTTAGTATTAAATCCGTCCTACTTGTTTTTACAGCCCTGATGAAGGCTTGAAGTTCAAGCCGAAACGTTGGCAACAATAAAACCATTTTCACGGTAAAATGTAGTTTTATTAAGAAACAGTGACTGAACCCCGACAATCCCTACCTTGCAAAAGAAGATCGTTGTTTTTTTGCTCTGTTCTTTAGAAAAAAGAAAAGGGACCCCCCCCCCTTTTCTAGACCTATACTGTCTAGAAAAGGGTGGTAACCTATAGATAACTTGTCCTAAAATTCTTAGTTAACGATAATGGGCGTTAACCCCAACCACGGTACCTTATACCTTGGTGATGACCCTAACTAGACGAGCAGGTGTTCAACCATGATGAACAGGACCTAGGGGAGAAGCCAGGCTAAAGTGGTACCAGGGGTGGTGTTTTTTTTTTGTTTTTTTTCAGGTAAGCACCCTATCCTAAGGCTGCGGCAGCCTGCGCTGAGGGAATGGATGGCACGGGGTGCATAAATATCGATGTGCAAGAAGTAGGTTCCTCTTGGGGCACCGGGCGACCCCCCATTGAAAGTAGCCTTCCTACAACATGCGGGGCTCTCTTGTGGGTGACTGTTTCTCTCCCTATCTTCTCGTGGGAACTGAATGTCCAAACCTAATATTAATCCTATTACCTTATACCTTAAACTTTCCTCGGTAGCTTCGGCGACCTTGGAGCCTATTAATGTACCAGTCGAGGATCCCTTGGGAGTCCTCAATCACAATCAACGTTCACGACTGTCAAGAAGAAGCTCACTGGGACCCAGAGGAAAAAGCTGAATAAGAGCTTCTTGAAAGCTGCGGCTGAGGCAGAATCCAAGGGTGGTGGTGGCAAGCGGGGGAACGAGGATGGCTCAAACACTCCTTCTCCGGTAGCCAAGAAGAAGCAGAAAGTGATGCCAAAAGCCGACGAGTTATGCCAGCGTTGCATCTAACTTTAAGCTGGCGCTTGTACCTACCGAGTATCCTGACAGTGGCTTCACAACAGGAGCGTAGAAGATGTCGTCATGAAGCAGGCTGACGAGCATTATAGAGTCCATGGGAGGGACTTTGAAATCACATGTGATGGGAACTAAATGGACGGAGGCGCCATCATTGTGAATTCTCAACGAGAACACCAAGAAATGGCTGGCAACAGACAGCTGGGGTGAAGCTTGGGGAGCACACAATCAAGACTGGCGGACCTGATCCCTATGGCTGGGGCCGGCATTTTCGTGCCTGGCGTGATGACGTAGGCACGGGATATATTCAGGCGCGTTGGGGACCAGAACTTTCTTCCAACTAACAGCTGGTCCAGGAGAGGGACTTGGCACTTTGTCACCCTGAAGATGCCGGAGAGAGCCCTTAAGGTAATTCTGGAAAGGAAAAATGAGGTTATTCCTCTGCAGATGAAGAAAAAGGAAATCACCGAGGCTACTACTCTAACTGAGGGTGAGGTGTTAGCCATGGAGACGGAGGTGGCTGTAGAATCTGAGCCCGAGATAAAGCCAAAGTCATCTGTGGAAGGAGATCGGGACCGTGAGGCGGAACACACAGAAGGGCGGTCAGATTCCGGGCTAGTGGAGGTGGGTTGTCATGACCCTCCCTCTTCGCAGTCTGGAAGCGAGCTGACCCGAGCTCTTCATGGGAAGATCGCGGAGCGTAAGGCTACTGCAGGTCAATCTGCATCACTGTAGGGCAGCTACGGCACTGCTGGAACAGTATGCTAGAGTTAAGGTTATGGATTTAATATTAATACAAGAACCTTATTTGTTTAAAGGGCGGGCACGGGGTCCGGGATGGAAAGGTTATAAATGTATAACATGCCACGAGCAGAATCCCAGGTCCTGTATCTTAGCATTTTTCTTTTATGGCAATTTTGTTGCAGAGACCTGTGTGTAGCGAAGATGTGGTGGTGGCCTCGGCCTATCTCCCATACAAGCGGTGCAACCCCCCAGGAGCTGAGTTGCACCGGATTGTTGACTACTGCAGGGAGAAGGATATGCAGTGCCTGATTGGCTGTGATGCCAATGCTCATCACACAGCCTGGGGTAGCACAAACTGCAACCAAAGAGGTGAGTCATTACTTGATTATATTTTAAATAATGATCTGGATGTCGTTAATAAGGGCAGCGAGCATACCTTTGTTATTAAGACAAGAAGAGAGTTCTTTGACATTACCCTTGTTTCGAGGCGATTACTACCGGTGTTCAAGAACTGGAGGGTGGAAGACGAAGTTTCGGGTTCTGACCACAGGTATATTACGTACTGTATAGAGGCAGAAGGCCCAGCAGCACACGTTATTAGAAACACGAGACTCACAGAGTGGTCTCGATTCAATAAAGTCCTATCGAGTAGGATGGATAATTGTCCACAGAAAGTACATACTGTCATCGAGTTAGATGCCATGAATGATCATATTACCGAGGCCATTAATGTGGCTTTTGAAGGTAGCTGTGCTGGAAAAACTGTGGTGACCAACAGCAGTTCCTCCTGGTGGAACGGGAATCTATCCAGACTCAGAAGTGAACCAAGGAAGCTCTTCAACAGAGCCAAACGCAAAGGCACCTGGGAGGAATACAGGAAGAAATTGTCACAGTATAACACAGCTGTGATGAAAGCTAAGAGAGAGTCATGGAGGAAATTCTGCACGGAAGTGAACAGTGTTACAGAATACTCAAGAATCCCTAAGGTACTAGCCAACAGCCCCACAAAACTTATTGGGACTGTTAAGAAGGCTGATGGCTATACGGGATCGGTGGAAGAAACCATGAATTATATCCTCGCTACTCATTTTCCAACTAGCGAGGAGGCTAGCTCAGACGAAGGAGTTGAGTATCCTATCAGAAGAAGAAATCCGAAGGCATGGAGACATGCGAGAGAGATTGTCAAGGCAGCACACGTCAGATGGGCCAGTGGGACGTTTGAATGAATGAATGAATGAATGAATGAATGAAAACCTTTTATTTATGCTAAACAACTTACATTAGTTAAACAATTTACAATATAGATATATACATTTATTTATTTATTTATTTTATTTATTTATTTATTTTTTTTATTTTTTTATTTTTTTTTTATTTTTTTTTTCTTAACATTAAATCATAATTGGACTTCTTTTTCTTAAAATTAATTGTCACTCAATTTAAGCATAAAATCAGCTAATGCTGAGGGTTGAGTCCGGTTTGTGTTGTTATAGGTCTTGTAGCCAGACTAGATAGTGGACGTTGCCAAGTCTCTTCCATTCCTTCCTTTCCTCTGCAACTCTTCTCGAGGTTACCCCACCACAGGTCTTCCTCATCTCTGCATCCCATGGGGTTTCTGGCCTTCCTGGTCGTCTTTTCTTATCCCTTGGGTACCATTCAAACACTTTTTGGGCCCATGTGTTGGGTGTTTTCCTCATTATATGCCCTGCCCAAGACCACTTCCTGTAGTGAATTCTCTCTATTATGTCAGGGAATCCTGTGCTTCTCCTAATCCATTTCCTTGTCTTCCTGTCTTTCCTGGTGATTCCAAGGATGTACCTCTCCATAGCTCTCTCCGTCACTCTAAGTTTTTGGATTACCTTGCTGTTTATGCACCAGGTCTCGCATCCGTAGATCATGGTTGATAGCACGGTGCTTTCCCACAGCTTCCGCTTTATATCTGAATTTGCTTGGGACTTGAATAAGCACCTGTGCTTCAATAATGCTTTCCAGCCTTGCGCACACCTACGGGATATCTCGCATAGCTGACTATTGGTATCAACCAGTTGTCCAAGGTAGATAATTCTGTCGACTTCTTCTATCCTGACATCTCCAAGAACCACATTCCCTGAAGAGTTGATGTTTAAGACTTTACACTTACGCAAGTTAAGCCTTAGGCCTATTTTCTCTCCAGCACCTATCAGCTCCTTTGCCATAGTCGCAATTTCTTGAATCGACTTCCCGATAATGAGAGTATCATCAGCAAATTCCAGATGGTTGAGAAACTCTCCATCTATATTTATGCCAAATTCATTCCATTCCAGGGCGTCAATAACGTCTTGCAAAACAGCATTAAAAAGTTTTGGTGAGAAAATATCTCCTTGCCTAACTCCTTTGGCTACAGGAATTTGGATCTGTTGTTTTCCTAACTTATATATTGCCTGGCTCTTTTTGTACATTTCCTGTATCAGTTTTAGGATTCTTTTATTTAACTGCCTTTTCTTCAGACTTTGCATTATGGCAGTAATCTTTATGCTGTCAAAAGCTTTCTCATAATCGAGAAACAGCAGGCATAATGGCATCCCATAATCCTTTGCTTTCCTAATTAATTGGTTAACGGTGAATATGTGGTCAATAGTAGAAAAGCCACGTCTGAAGCCTACTTGGTTCATCGTTATGCCTATGTCTAGATCCGTGCTAATTCTGTTATATAAGACTTTTGCAAAGACTTTGTACATACTATTGAGAAGGCTTAGAGGCCTGTAATTTCTTAGGTCACGCTTGTCTCCTTTTTTGTGAAGAAGGATCAGTTGTGCTGTCATTCATCAGGAAATGTTGAATTCTCCAGACATTGGTTAAAAATGTTTTTTAATTTCCATACAGCTGTTTCACCACCTGCTTTCATCATCTCCGATGTGAGACCGTCTAATCCCCCTGCTTTGCCATCTTTCATACACCTTACAGCTTCTTCAACTTCTTCGAATCTAATCTCTTCTTCTTCCTTGTTCCATACATCTACCGTAATATCTTCTTCATCAGTTTCTTCATCTCGATACAGATTAGAGTAGTAGTTCTTAATTCTGTCTAGGATACTGTCAATGTCCGTGAGTTCTTGGCCTTAATCGTTAAAAACTTTTGTAATTCGCTCTTTTGGTGCTCCGGGTTGGTACAATTTTGTTCCTTCAGATATTGCTGTCTCCAACTTCTTTGTTTTGGTTTCATCGAGTAGTTGAGCTACATTCTTTCTTATAGTTTTTGAGAGCTCAGTATATTCTATTGACAAGTTATTAGCTTTTTTCAATTTCCTTCTTTTATTCATTAAGTTTTTAATATTTGCTGGGAGGTGACGGTAACTGTTTTTTGATTTCCTTATTTCTCCTATAATTTCATTATGAGTATCCAGAAGGGCATTTGTTAATTGACTTATTCCATTTATCACTTGACCTGTCTCTTCACTACCCAACTTTTCGTGTAATCTTGCTTCAAAATTGTTTTCAATTAGAGTTGACGTCGATAATCTTCTTCCTCTTGATTTCGGGCGGGTTTTCTTCTTATTTGGATTGAGTTTTATTGCTGCTCCTACCGGTCTGTGATCACTGCCAATATCGATTTCCTCAACTACCTTGACTCCCCTCACCATCTCCTTGTCTTTTGCCAGGATAAAGTCTATTTCGTTCCTTGTAGCTTTATTAGGAGCTTCCCAGGTCCACTTGTTTTCAAACGGGTGATTGAAGAAGCTGTTCATAATGTATAGATTGTTTCCTTCAGCGAATTCTATTAACCTATCGCCTCTTTCATTTCTATCCCCCACTCCGTACCTTCCCATGCATTTTTCTCCAATTCTGCTTCCTATTTTTGCATTAAAATCTCCAATAACGAGTGTCTTGTGGCATGGTTTAATATCTAATGCTCCTTGGAGGTTAAAATAAAACTCTTCAATGTCTTCATCGCTTGCCTGTGAAGTTGGTGCATAGACTTGAATTATTTTTAATAGCTGGTTTGATAAACTAATTGCAATGGTACTCACTCGGTGGGAAAATGTTTTAAAGGATTTTACTTCAATATTTTTTTCATTGTTGATTAGGAAGCCTGTACCTCCTGTTCCCTCTTTTTCTCCATTGTAATATAAAGAGTAGCCTTCATCATACTTCCAACAGCCGCATCCTTCCCTCCTTACCTCTGCCAGGCCTACTATCGTCCAATCAATGTTGTGGAGTTCGTTGGTTAATTCTACCAGTCTACTTTCACCTTTCAAGGATCTACAATTATATGTTATTAATTCCCATTTTGTTGTGTTATTGATGCTTTCCCTAGTTTTGCTCCTGAAGCTTTCCTGGTTTGTTTTTGCACAATTTAATTGCTACTTGTTACAAGTTTTGTGTTGTTCTTTTTCCTTTTTATATTTATCCTTACTCTTGGTCCTTGTATCTTCCTCTGTGGCCTTTAACTCCTCAGTCTTATTTAATGAGATCTTTTTTGAAGTTTCTTCATGGGCCATTTCATGTGCTATGTCAGTATTTAACGGCTGACTTATGTCAAAGTCTTTAGAAGTATGGGAGGAGGTCTGGAGTGGCTCTTTGAGGGTTTTTTGAAAGTAGCGGTCTAAACTACTTCCTCTCTGTCCAAAAGCACAAATTCTTTTGTCCATCTTCTTTTTTGATTCATGAATTGGGGATGACTCCTCGTCGCTGCGCTGCCTTTTTTGTTTTGCTGAATCTTCTTCGTCTTCTAGTTCATTGAGGTTGTGTAATTTGCCCTCAACTAGCAGCTTATCATACCGTATAGAAGCTCTAAGGCCGTTTTCTTTTTTCATCACCAGATATTTAAATAGCTTCGCCCTTACAAGACGAACTTCCTTAGGTAGATCTTCTTTGATTACAACTGTTTTAAATTTTTCACTGCTGGACAGTTTACTTTTTTGTTTTAAGATGTCCAACTTTAGGTATACTGATGATACTGTGACTACAAATAAAGGCTTCTCTTGGTTCCTATAAATTGGTTTAATATTTACAATATCATATTTCCTAACATCTGGTGTCAGAGATTTAAGAATTTCTAGCACTTCGTTCAAACATTCCTAAGGTTTATTTGAATACAAACCTGAGAAGATTAGATTACGCCTTCTTTCCCTGTCTATTAATTTGTTTACTCTTTCTTTTTGAATTTCAAGGTCACTATGCGTTTTTTCTGCAATAGCATCTATTTTTTGTTCCAGGACCGCTATTCTACTAACGCCTTCCATAATTTTGTCAAGTTTTTCCTCTAAAGAACTCATTTTGTAGATTTGAGCTACGCTAGGTGAGGAGACTATGGTTAATATGCAGCAAAAATAAGTTCGTAATGTACAAGTAGGCGCTATACGATAGTGTGATAACCCAGCTAAGTTTTATTCAAGTTATCCGATGACACTCCTGCATCACCCCTAAAGGTATGCACTGGATTTACACTATGATTGTGAGGCCTATCATTTCCTACGGATCAGTAGTGTGGTGGCATCGATGCAGCACTGACAGTGTTAGGAAGACTCTGTGCTCCCCTCAAAGGCTGGCGTGCCTGATGATTACGGGAGCAATGTGTTCCACACCGACGGGAGCTATGGAGATTCTACTTGACCTTAAACCAGTAGAGATATATATCGAGGAGATAGCCAGGTGTACAGCTTACAGGTTTGCCATTATGGGAAACAAACCTTGTCCAACCTTAGGGGTTCACTGTGCAATTATCCGAACGAATTGGAAGGATCCAATCCTCTGCATGCCATCGGACTTTCAGGACCAACACTTCTTCACCTCGAATTTCACAACTGTGATTAAGCCGAGGGAAGCAGCGCTGGAGCACAAGTTAACACCAAGCCAAGGGTGGATCAGTTCTGCTACACAGACGGCTCAAAAACTGATTCTGGCCGAGGAGCTGGCTTTGCATTCAGGGGTCCACACACAATGTTGCCCTGCCACTGGGGAGGTTTGCTACAGTATTCCAGGCTGAAGTCACCGCCATTGGCGCATGCGTAGACCTTATGAACAGCGGCTCTCCCATAGACAAGCGCTATACCATATTTTTGATAGCCAAGCGGCCATAAGAGCTCTATCCATGAACAGGATCAAGTCAAAGGTAGTACAGCAATGCAAGGACAGCCTAAACACACTGGGACTACGTAACAAAGTCCAGGGTAATGAAAGAGCTGACGAGTTGGCCAATATCGGGGCAGCGACAGTCCCCCTATCACCAGAACCTCAATGTGGGAATGCACCAGCTGTGGCCAGATTAAGTATTAAAAGGTGGGCGGAAGCTGAGCATAGGAGGAAGTGGTGTAGCAGCTCCACCCAGAGACAGGCGAAGCTGTTCCTTTCCTTTGTGGACAAGAAGAGGACGGAGGCTCTCCTCAATCTGTGCAGGTCTAAGGTAAGACTAGTAACAGCTCTTCTTACAGGTCGCTGTAGAATGCACCGGCATCTCTACTCCATGGGGCTTGAAGACGATGAGACGCCGTACCACGTCATATGCAGATGTCCAGCACGATTGATGGCTACTTGGGAAACAAAGCTTAGCTTTGGAAAGGGAAGACACGCGATCGAAAGTGAAACAATAAAAATACAAAGGGGAATATATCAAGGCGATAGCCTTAGTCCTTTGTGGTTTTGTTTATCCCTTAACCCACTGAGCCAGTTACTTCGTGATAGTGGGTACGGTTACCAACTGAGTATCAATGACCCAACTACCAGGATAAGTCACAGTTTGTATATGGACGATCTGAAACTGTACGCAAAGAACCCTGTTCAGCTACAGAGTATGACAGACATAGTGCAAAGTTTCAGTGACACCATTGGCATGTCGTTTGGTGTTGATAAATGTGCTGTATTACATGTAGAAATAGGACTTTATGCATCAACAACAAATTTAATTTTATCCGATGGTGGCCATATACGTGAACTCGAGGAACATGAATCTTATAAATATCTTGGGTTGAACCAGCATCTTAAAATATCCAGAAAAGATGTCAAAGATGAGCTGAAAGCATTGTTTCTGAAGCGCTTACGTTTAATTCTGAAAAGTTACTTACACGGTCGTAGAAAGATCAAAGCAATAAACACATGGGCAATACCCTCATTATTATATAGCTTCGGAGTCATTAAATGGTCGAATACATCATTAGAGGAACTGGATCGACTCGTACGAACAGAGATGACCAAAGCACGCTTGCACCATCCTACGTCTTCAATTGAAAGGCTGTATTTACCAAGAATAAAAGGAGGACGAGGTCTCCTGAACATTCGGAACTTATGTCGCTCTCAGGAAATTAGCCTGAGGAGCTACATAAGGGCCAGTGAGACGCGTCTGTTCAGGGAAATGGTAAACTTAGACGAGAACTATACAGCTTTGAAATTGAAGATCAACAACTGGGATGAGCTTAAGACGGAATCGGATCGCCTCACGTCGTGGCAAAGTAAGGAATTACACGGGCGATATTATAGTCGTTTGTTGGACCCGGATGTGCAATCAACATTGTCGGTGGCTTGGTTGACATCGGGAAGGCTATTCTCTGAAACGGAAGGTTTCATAATAGCCATCCAAGATCAAGTTATAGCTACAAAATCCTACCGACGACATGTTTTAAAAGAAACGAGCATCTCTGATAAATGTAGATTAGACAACAAAACGTATGAGTCGATCCAGCATATTACGGCGGGCTGTGAGATCCTTGCGGGATCTGATTATCTTCAACGTCATAACAACGTGGCCAAGATATACCACCAAGCTCTTGCAGAAAAATTCGGTTTGTTGGATAAGAAGGTCGCTTATTATCGCTACGTTCCTCAAAGGCTTCTAGAGAAAGGCACAATAAAAGTGTATTGGGACGAAGCGATGTTGACGGACCGAACTGTCCATTACAATAAACCGGATATTCTTATCATTGATAAAGGGAATAAGAGAGCTGATATTATTGATATCGCTGTCCCGAATGATGAGAATATTCGGAAATCTTATGCTGAGAAGCTTCGAAAATACCAGGACTTGGCCATAGAATTAAAAGATCTGTATAAGTTAGATTCCGCAAGGATAACAGCTATTATTACATCGGCTAATGGACTCATCCCAAAAACCACAGTCACAGCTACAAAATACTTGAAAATCTCGGAGGAACTGATTAAAGACGCACAACAAGCGGTACTGCTCGACACTGCGAGAATAGTTCGAAAATTTTTAAACGAACGCCCGTGACAAGAAACATAAAAATATAATAATAATAAAAAAAAACTAATATGAACAACAATTCTTTCGGTTAGCAATAGCCCCCGAAAGAATTTACTCCAGGAAACTGAGAAGAACACACCCCGTATAATAATAATAATAATAATAATAATAATAATATCAATATGAGTTCCTAGCCCCAGAGCAGCTCGGCTGTAAACGTGGCTCTAAGGGATGTAAAGAGTTGTTAGTTTTAGATACATTTATCGCATCTCAGGTCTCGGCGAAACAGCGAAATCTCTCGATGGCATGGATAGACTACAAGAAGGCATTTGATTCAGTTCCTCACTCCTGGTTGGTCGAAGTATTAAATATCTACAAGATTGCTGGAAATGTAACGGATCTGCTGTCACGTATGATGGCTACGTGGAAAACAAAGCTCAGCTTTAGAAAGGGCACAAATAGGATTGAAAGTGAACTAATGAAGATACAACGAGGAATATATCAAGGCGATAGCCTTAGTCCTTTTTGGTTTTGTTTGTCCCTCAATCCAATGAGCCAGTTACTTCGTGACAGTGGATTTGGTTACCAGCTAACTGTAAATAATCCCGACACCAGGATAAGCCACAGTCTATTTACGGATGACCTTAAGTTGTACGCGAAGAATCCTGTCCAGCTACAAAGCATGACGGATATTGTTCAAGATTTTAGTAGCACCATCGGCATGACGTTTGGTATTGACAAGTGTGCCGTACTGCATGTTTCAAAAGGGCAATCAGTTTTGACCAATAACATTGCGTTAGCTCATGGTGATACTATCCGTGAACTCGAGGAGGATGAGTCGTACAGGTATCTTGGCGTACAACAACATCTGAAAATAGCCAAAAGAGAAGTAAAAGAGGAACTGAAGGCTGTGCTTCTTAAACGCTTGCGTCTGATTTTAAAAAGTCCGACTCGCAGGAACTGCGTCATCTTAGCGCGGTTCCAGTTCTTTTTTTTCTTTTTTTTCTTTTTTTTTTTTTTTTACGGCTCATCTACATCTAGGTCATTAGCGCCGACATCTAGGGTTTAGCGAGGAATTTTACCAGCGAGCCGTGGGATGATAAAATTCCTGCCGGAGGTTGGGAATCGAACCCACCATCTCCCGCTTATGAATCCAAGGCGCTAGCCATTAGACCACGGGAGACCCCGGTTCTTGTTCATATCCCTATTCTCATTTGAAAAGCATAGAATAGAAACAGATAATATTTTCCTCCCTTTGTTCAAAGGGTTTTATGGCTATACCTGGGGTTAGGGTCGGGTCCGCAAGACCCTAGAAACCTCTTCTAGCGATACTTCATTTCATACGTTTCAATGAATTGGAAAATATCAAAAATTTTCACATATTCCTGTGTTCTTTTACTATAGTATTAATTCTACAGATAAAATCAATTAAAAAATAAAATAAAAAAGCCAACAGCATAAAGGCAATTGAAAATATTCAAAAGACGTCATCGAATCTTTTTCTCTTGGCAAGCTATGTTTCTAACAATGAATTGTTTTTCTTATTTTGCCTAATCTGTTTTATTGTAAAATACATTATCCAAATATAAGCAATTAAAAAATAACAAGGAATAAAAAAAGTCCGACTCGCAGGAACTGCGTCATCTTAGCGCGGTTCCATTCATATCCCTAGTGTTATTTTGTAGACTTAGAATAGAAACAGTTATTACTTTGTTTGGATCATTCCTAATGTAAACAAATATGAAAAAAAAACAAGATTTTCGGCTAGGGATGAAACTATCCTAAGCAGAAATTACTCTTTCTGCCGTCCCAAGTTTCGGTCTACGAAGACTCTTCGACGAATATATTTCTAATTTACTTAACTTGCAGTGCTAACATATCCATTTTACTTTTAAATGCAATTAAACAAAATAAAATTGTACATGAAAATGAGAAAATAGTGTTATTTTTTATTGAACTAAGGCCACATTCAACCACAAAATATAATTATATTTCTAGTATAGCATTTGGCTGCATGACTTCCTACAGGTAAAGGTAACTTTCAGCTGTCCTAGAATGCTTGATGAGAACAATGAATCTTAATTTATGAAGTGCAATAAAAGCCTACCTGAACCGGCAGACTACCTCGACCCGGACTGACCCTACACGGCGAATATTTACGTTTTCAGTTCTGTTACAGGTTCAAAGAATTTGTATTTATTCCCCTGTTTTATTGAGAAATACATCCTCCTCCTAGAAGCAATAACGAAATAACAAGAAATAAAAACAGACAAAAAGAACCGAATAAATAAACGAAATCAATTATCGTTTATCAAACTTCTAAGTTATATGTACTTATTTCTCCGTTTGCCATCGCCTAATCAAAACTTTCTTCAGAACCTGTTTTCTAGAGCATTTAGTAAGCTTTCGAATGGTAACCATCCGTTTACCAAGATTCTCAACCGTTTTCGAGATATTAAGAAATTATACGAAGTTCCCAAAACTTTTTATTATTTCTGACAACAGAAAATTGGTCTCATTTTACCTATCCTGTTTTACACACATATAAATTTTCCTTACAAATACAACATAAGAAATTACAAAAATAAAAAGCAATAAAAAACCAAGGGAAAGAGACAAAAATTACAAAAATAACGACAAAAACCCGTTCATAAGAACAAAACAGACGTATTGAAGTTTTAAGCACTTATTTCTCCGATTGACATAACCTAATCAAAAATAGTTTTAGAATCATTTTTGTAGAGAATTTAGTAAGCTTTCAAATAGTTTCAATCCACTTACCACGATTTCCCAACCGTGTTCGAGATATTAATGAAAGTATACGACATTTCCAAAACTTTTCATGTCTGTTCATAAAATATTTTATTCTAACCCTTCCTTAGCTCCAAACGTAACATAACTTTCAACATATTAGTTTTAATGAAAGTAGAACATGCAGATAATGTTTCAACTGAATCCCGTTATTCTAAGTACCAAAATCAAAGACAAAAAGAACAGTTCGAATGAGCGAAATCAATTACTTAAAAGTTTTAAGCACGTATTTCTCCGATTGACATCGCTTATTCAAAACTTTCTTTAGAACCTTTCTTGTAGACCATTTAGTAAGCTTTCGAATGGTAACCTTTCGCTTCCCAAGATTTTCAACCGTTTTCGAGATATTAAGAAATTATACGAAGTTCCCAAAACTTTTTATTATTTCTGACAACAGAAAATTGGTCTCATTTTACCTATCCTGTTTTACACACACATACATTTTCCTTACAAATACAACATAAGAAATTACAAAAATAAAAAGCAATAAAAAACCAAGGGAAAGAGACAAAAATTACAAAAAGAACGACAAAAACCCGTTCATAAGAACAAAACAGACGTATTTGAAGTTTTAAGCACTTATTTCTCCGATTGACATAACCTAATCAAAAATAGTTTTAGAATCATTTTTGTAGAGAATTTAGTAAGCTTTCAAATAGTTTCAATCCACTTACCACAATTTCCCAACCGTGTTCGAGATATTAATGAAAGGATACGAAGTTTCCAAAACTTTTCATGTCTGTTCATAAAATATTTTATTCTAACCCTTCCTTAACTCCAAACGTAACATAACTTTCAACATATTAGTTTTAATGAAAGTAGAACATGCAGATAATGTTTCAACTGAATCCCGTTATTCTAAGTACCCAAACCAAAAACGGTATTCAAAAACTATTTTTCCAATTTTCTCGACAACGGTTAAAGCTATCGCCTTGAAAATGGTTTCATTCGTTTTTCTAGCCCAAGAAGCCTATAAAACGAGTACTTATAAGCTTATGAACTCAAAAACGTAAGCGTTACGATTTTTTCTGCGCGAATTTCGCCCCAAACGCCATCTTCCAGTGGGCGGATTTTGCTGGTTAACGAACTTGACCTTTCAAATTGGACGACAGATTTTTGTACCAAATTTCATCAAAATCGGACCATTCGTCTTCTATTTAGAGAGCGAACAGACAAATATATATATATATATATATATATATATATATATATATATATATATATATATAAATATATACATATATATATACAAATTTGAACCACCGTTATTTTCGGTTTCTAGGGGTTCTGAAACGCAAAATTTTCTAGTCGGCACTTCCGGATTGTTTCATTGTATCAACCTTATAAGCGGGGTTCCTCCCTATGGGGGAGGGAGGAACCGCGCTAACAGAGAAAAAGAACAGTTCGAATAAGTAAAATCCATTACTTTAATGTTTTAAGCACTTATTTCACCGATTGACATCGCCTAATCAAAACTTTTATTAGAACCTTTTTTGTAGAGCATTTAGTAAGCTTTCTAATGGTATGCTTTCGTTTGCCAAGATTCTCAACCATTTTCGAGATATTAAGGAAAATATACAGAGTTACCAAAACTTTTTATGTCTGTTAATAAAATATTTTATTCTAACCCTTCCTTAACTCCAAACGTAACCAAAATTTCAACATATTAGTTTTAATGATAGTAAAACATGCAGAAAATGTTTCAACTGAATCCCATGATTCTAAGTACCCAAACCAAAAACGGTATTCAAAAAGTATTTTTCCAATTTTCTCAAAAACGGTTAAAGCTATCGCCTTCAAAATGGTTTCATTCGTTTTACTAGCCAAAGAAGCCTATAAAACGAGTACTTACAAGCTTATGAACTCAAAAACGTAAGCGTTACGATTTTTTTTGCGCGAATTTCGCCCCAAACGCCATCTTCCAGTGGGCGGATTTTGCTGGTTAACGAACTTGATCTTTCAAATTGGACGACAGATTTTTGTACCAAATTTCATCAAAATCGGACCATCAGGGAAGCCAGAAATCCGCGAACAGACAAATATATATATATATATATATATATATATATATATATATATATATATATACATATATATATATATATACATACAAATTTTAACCACCGTTATTTTCGGTCTCTAGGGGTTCTGAAACGCGAAATTTTCTAGTCGGCACTTCCGGGTTGTTTCATTGTATCAACCTTATAAGCGGGGTTTCTCCCTATGGGGGAGGGAGGAACCGCGCTAAAAGCTATCTACATGGCAGGCAGAAAATAAAGGCAATTAATACATGGGCAATTTCATCACTGATTTACAGCTTCGGAGTCATCAAATGGTCGGATACATCGTTACAAGAACTGGATCGTCTCATACGAACAGAGATGACTAAGGCACGTATGCACCCACCCCATATCGTCAATTGAAAGGCTGTATTTACCCAGGAATAAAGGAGGACGAGGTCTCGCAAATATTCAAGACTTATGTCGCTCCCAGGAAATTAACCTGAGGAGCTACATAATGGCAAGCGAGAATCGTCTTTTCAAGGAAATGGTCAAACTGGTCGAGAATTATACAGCCTTAAAATTGAAAACAAGCAACTGGCCGGAAATTACGACAGAATCGGATCGCCTTGGCACGTGGCTAAAGAAAGCATTACACGGGCGGTACCATAGTTGGTTATTTGATCCGGAGGTGGTGCTCTCATGGTCGGTAGCGTGGTTGACTTCTGGAAGGCTATTCCCCGAAACAGAGGGGTTTGTAATAGCCATCCAGGATCAAGTAATAGCAACAAGATCCTATCGACGTCACGTTTTGAAGGATGTCAACATCTCTGACAAATGTAGACTTTGTAACAAAACGTATGAGTCGATCCAGCACATTACGGGGGGCTGTGAGTTTCTTGCGGGATCCGATTATCTTCAGCGGCACAATAACGTGGCCAAAATATACCATCAAGCACTCGCAGAAAAATATGGTATGTTGGATGGTGTGGTCCCTTATTACCGCTACGTCCCAAACAGACTTTTGGAGAAAGGTACAATTAAGATGTATTGGGACGAAGCAATGTTAACGGACCGTACTGTCCATCACAATAAACCGGACATTCTTATCATTGACAAGGGAAGTAAGACAGCCGATATTATTGATTTCGCAATCCCCAATGATGAGAATATCCGGAAATCATATGCCGAGAAACTGCGCAAGTATCAGGAGTTGGCCATAGAGCTGAAAGACTTGTATAAGTTGGATTCCGCAAGGATTACAGCCGTCATAATCTCGACCAACGGGCTAATTCCAAAAACGATGATTGCCGCAAATACCTATTTGAAACTGCCGGAGGATCTAATTAAAAATGCCCAACAAGCGGTACTGCTTGATACCGCCAGAACGGTTCAGAAATTTTTAAATGAACGCCCGTAAAAAAACAACAAAAAAATCAATAAAAACAATTCTTTCGGTTGGCAACAGCCCCCGAAAGAATTTATCCCAGGAGACTGAGGAGAAACCCCCCAATAATAATAATGGACGTTAATATTTAAATCGATCAATCTTTGTTTCTTCCTCGTTTTGAATTGAAATAAGTATTTGCTAAAGATATGTCACTAGCATTATCTATTTTAAGAACTGCTCTCATTTCATCAAGCTTCTGTGTTTTCTCATTTAGCACATTTTTAACTCACTTCAACACACTATCACTTCACTGCTTGCCCTATTCACTTGGCTGTGATTAACAAACATGCCACGGAGATTCGCAAATTCTTGGAAAGCAATTTATTCATCTTTCGAAGTAGATTGAGCAATACTTCTCTGGTTCTTTGAATACCAGGGGATAGGGTTTTCAGCGTGAAAGCACATAAATGAGCTGACACTACTTGAGTCATTTTGATCAGCTCCCGAATCTGCATCACTTATACGGCATAACTTATACCTTCCAGGCCTCCTTTGCTTTTAATAAGTCCTAGATCTCTCGTAGAATTTAAATATCGTATTCCCCCCCCTTGTTTGACAACAGTTAACTTTTAAAATATATTCAGTAATGTTAAAGCAAATAATTATTACAGTAATATGCAGGTTAACTGAAAACGAGTGGTGTGAATTATGATAGCATGACGGTGCTGTAAACACAGTTTGTATTCGATTCCTTAATCATCAACGAAGACTTCATTGCTTGCACGAGAGTCTCAACACTAAATCAAAAAGTCCGACTCGCAGGAACTGCATCATCTTAGCGCGGTTCCGTTCTTATCCGAAGTGCGATTAGTAAAGGAATAGTAGCAGCTATCGGTAGGTTTTGATCTTTCGTTTAAAATATAAAATAAAATCTCAAAAAGAAGGAAGCTTAAAGTGCCACATATGGAAACTGACCATTTTCTAAGCGGATGGGACTCTCCCGTCATCTCAACGCTCACTCTAGGAAAACTCTATTACCAATATGATTCTTATTTTCTCAGCTTTAATGAAATACTCATTCCACCGCTAAATAAACTTAAAAAACAAAAGTGAGGTAAACAGTGACAAAAACCCGTTTAAAATAACAAAACTAAAACTTTCGTATTTTTAAGCACTTACTTCTCCGACTGATATTGCCCCATCGAAATTTTCTTCAGAATCTTTTTTTGTAGAGAATTTAGTAAGGTTTTGAATGGTTATATCGTACTTCCCACTGTTTTGAAGATATTAAGGGGGGGGGGAAATGGTGCTAATACCTACCGATAGCTGCTATATTCCTTCACTAATTGCACTCGAGATAAGAACGGAACTGCGCTAAGATGATGCAGTTCCTGCGGGTTGGACTTTTTTTCAGACAAATTAATGTATTATGTTTATATTATAATATAAATATTATATTTGTAAGGAGAGCAAGTCACTTTAATTGCGGTGTAAAATATTGTCGCTAGCTAAATCTAAGTATTATATAAGCTCATAAGGAAAAAATGGAGCTAATGGCTCATTTTCGATGCACCATAAAAGAAATAAAAAAAAAATATAAGGACAATATACGAAGATTCCGAACCATTTCATGTCTGTTAATAAATTATTTTATTCTAATCCCAATAACGCTACACTAAGTGTAGCCAGAGTTGGGCATTATTCAATAATTTTTTTATTCAATGATCATTCAAATAAATTTTTATTGAATAATAATTTATTCATTGATTACGTTATTCATCCAGTGATTTTTAGCGCGGTTCCTCCCTCCCCCATAGGGAGGAACCCCGCTTATAAGGTTGATACAATGAAACAATCCGGAAGTGCCGACTAGAAAATTTTGCGTTTCAGAACCCCTAGAAACCGAAAATAACGGTGGTTCAAATTTGTATATATATATATATATATATATATATGTATATATTTATTTATATATATATATATTTGTCTGTTCGCTCTCTAAATAGAAGACGAATGGTCCGATTTTGATGAAATTTGGTACAAAAATCTGTCGTCCAATTTGAAAGGTCAAGTTCGTTAACCAGCAAAATCCGCCAACTGGAAGATGGCGTTTGGGGCAAAATTCGCGCAGAAAAAATCGTAACGCTTACATTTTTGAGTTCATAAGCTTGTAAGTACTCGTTTTATAGGCTTCTTGGGCTAGAAAAACGAATGAAACCATTTTCAAGGCGATAGCTTTAACCGTTGTCGAGAAAATTGGAAAAATAGTTTTTGAATACCGTTTTTGGTTTGGGTACTTAGAATAACGGGATTCAGTTGAAACATTATCTGCATGTTCTACTTTCATTAAAACTAATATGTTGAAAGTTATGTTACGTTTGGAGTTAAGGAAGGGTTAGAATAAAATATTTTATGAACAGATATGAAAAGTTTTAGAAACTTCGTATACTTTCATTAATATCTCGAACACGGTTGGGAAATCGTGGTAAGTGGATTGAAACTATTTGAAAGCTTACTAAATTCTCTACAAAAATGATTCTAAAACTATTTTTGATTAGGTTATGTCAATCGGAGAAATAAATGCTTAAAACTTCAAATACGTCTGTTTTGTTCTTATGAACGGGTTTTTGTCGTTCTTTTTGTAATTTTTGTCTCTTTCCCTTGGTTTTTTATTGCTTTTTATTTTTTTAATTTCTTATGTTGTATTTGTAAGGAAAATGTATGTGTGTGTAAAACAGGATAGGTAAAATGAGACCAATTTTCTGTTGTCAGAAATAATGAAAAGTTTTGGGAACTTCGTATAATTTCTTAATATCTCGAAAACGGTTGAAAATCTTGGGAAGCGAAAGGTTACCATTCGAAAGCTTACTAAATGGTCTACAAGAAAGGTCCTAAAGAAAGTGTTGAATAAGCGATGTCAATCGGAGAAATAATAAGTCTAATGTATTTTTCAGTAAACAGGATATGTATAATTAAAAGCATTATTTTGTTTGTTAGAATTCGAAGATGCCGTATGAATATCTAGATTACAGTACTGGTTTTGATTTCGTATTTTAGAATTGTTCTTGGTATTCCCTATTTTCATGTATTACCCTTAGTTCTTTATTGCTAGTAGTTTTTTTTTTTTATTGATTATAGAATATAAATCTATTTGGCAATAAAATAGGATACGTAAAATTAGAAACAATATTTCGGGTATTTCTAAGCGAAATGCCTTGTAAGATTGTCTACCACCACGAACGGCGTTTTTCCTCTATTTACCTCACATTTGAATTGGTTGCTGTTTTTAGCTTGTTTCCTGCTTCACTTCACAGATAGGAAACACGCTTCTGACGTCGACCCAATGACGTAATCCGAAGTGCCTAATAAATGATTTAACGTTTTAGAACAGGTAGATATCGAAAATAGCTGTTTTTAAATTAGAATATATTGTTGAGTAATTATATGAATCTTTGGATAAAAATTCCAATAGTTAAAATTGTAAGTATTAATGGAAATTGGAAAATATGTATTTAATAGAATTCAGAAAACCTTTTACAGAGAACTTTATTTTTTATTTTAATTTTATTGATCAACAGGTGTTTGCATATATTTGAAAACTCTGCTGATGTAACCTCTATGTCGTTTTTGTTTGAATCAATAATAAGAAATCCGTTTTTCAATGATTTTATGTTTTTAGGCCTACCTATAATTCCTGTGGGTTCATATGGCTTTAAAGTCTCAACAGGAATATTTGTGTAACCGCCCTTCACCGTTAAGTTATTAGAATCATGAGTGATTCTTTTTTGTGTTACAACTAACAATCTTTGAAAACGAAGTTTGACCATCCTTGGTATTGTTATTTTCCCTCTAATTAGCCGAGATTTTCTATTCATGATCTAATTCTCCTTGAATTTTTTGACTAGATCAAGAACCTAATTTAAGCAATCTTAAATTCCTTCATTTAATTCAGAAAGTTTATCAAGCTTTATATAGAAACTTTTGAGCTAATACGGGTGGTCTGTACCGAGTCCTTTGTATGTAAACACAAAGAGCTTTCTGAATAACGGTAAAGGGCAGTAAAAGTATATGACTTTACCTGGAAGTAGACCCTGCATACAGAGAATTGCAATACGAAACCTTTTCATTCATTCTTTCACCAGCTCCCGTGTAACACCTTAGATCTGTTTATATTGTTTTACTCAGTGTGAACAAGTGTTGAAAGTGCCTGAAATTTTATATCTCTACAAGACTGTAGTGACATTCTAGTACATCCATCTTAATTTAAGGTAAGTTATTTTTTTATTATTTTTTATCTGCCTCTTAACATTTTAGCCAAGTCGTTCTATAACACTTTTAATTTATT
This sequence comes from Gonocerus acuteangulatus, assembly GCA_946811695.1. NCBI lineage: Eukaryota > Metazoa > Arthropoda > Insecta > Hemiptera > Coreidae > Gonocerus > Gonocerus acuteangulatus. The sequence goes on from OX328125.1 coordinate 115,105,210, forward strand.
TATTTGTATCAAATAAGTCAATAATATTACTCCTTTCTAACATTATTATTATTATTATAATTTAAACTTACAATTGTACTTCTACATAGCATTTACATTCCAACTTCTTTTTAAATGCTTTGCTACCCCATTATTAAAAATTATTATTTTCAGTTGATTGGTTTTGAAATTCCAATATTCTTGTAAGTCATTTTGTGGCATAATAGTAATGTTTCGTTTTTTCACAACAAAATTTAAATGCAACAAACGTAAATAATTTCTTTGAATTTAATTGTCCCCTCTACAATTTACAAATTGCCTTAAGTATAAAGGTCCCCAAACACAGCAGTATTCTAACAATAAAAACATTTAATCTTGAATACTTGTTCTTGGTCCTCCTTATCTACCTGATAGGCGTTATTAGGCATATTATTCTATAGGGGCTTTATTAGGCAGGGGATCCTACTTAATCTTGAAAACGTGTTTTTAGTATTTTTGCATCACCTAGATCTTGAAGACTTGTTCTTTGTCCTTCTGTATCCATTAGATAGGCTTTATTAGGCATATTTTTCTATATAGGTATTATTAGGCAGGGGATTCTACTATGATTCTATAATAATTCTACTTGAAGGCTCGTTATTGATCCTTCTGCATCTACTAGATAGGCTATATTAGCCGTATTATTCTTTTTACGCTTTATTAGGCAGGGGAATCTAGTCGATCTTGAAGACTTGTTCTTGGTCCTTCAGTATCCATTAGATAGGCTTTATTAGCCGTATTATTCTATATAGGCTTTATTAGGCAGGGGAATCTACTTAATCTTGAATACTTGTTCTTGGTCCTTCTGTATCCCTTAGATAGGCTTTATTAGCCGTATTATTCTATATAGGCTTTATTAGGCAGGGGAATCTACTTAATCTTGAATACTTGTTCTTGGTCCTTATGTATCCAATAGAAAGGCTTTATTAGGCACATTATTCTATATAGGTTTTATTACTCAGGGAATTCCATTTAATCTTGAATACTGGTTTTTGATCCTTCTGTATCCACTACATAGGCTTTATTAGGTTATTCTATATAGGTTTTATTACGCTTGAGATTCTACTCAATCTTTTATTACGCAGGGGATTCCATTTAATCTTGAATACTTGTTCTTGGTCCTTCTGTATCCATTAGATAGGCTTTATTAGCCGTATCATTCTATATAGGCTTTATTAGGCGGGGGATTTTACTCAATCTTGAAGACTTGTTCTTGATCCTTCTCTATCGACTAGATAGGCTTTATTAGCCGTATTATTCTATATAGACTTTATTAGGCAGGGGATTCTACTCAATCTTGAAGACTTGTCCCTTGTCCTTCTGTATCAATTAGATAGGCTTTATTAGCCGTATTATTCTATATAGGCTTTATTAGGCAGGGGAATCTAGTCGATCGTGAAGACTTGTTCTTGGTCCTTCAGTATCGACTAGATAGGCTTTATTAGGCTTTCTATCCTATAAGGCCATAAGTGGGAAGGGGATTCTACTTAAACTTGAATACTGGTTCTTGGTCCTTCTTTATCAACTAGATTGGCTTTATTAGGCATATTATTCTATATAGACTTTATTAGGGAGTGGTATCTACTCAATTTTGAGAACTTGTTCTTGATCCTTCTGTATCCACTAGATTGGCTTTATTAGGCATATTATTCTATATAGGCGTTATTAGGAAGGGGATTCTAGTCGATCTAAAATACTTTTTCTTGGTCCTTCTGTATCGACAAGATAGGCTTTATTAGTCATATTGTCCTATATAGGATTTATTAGGCAGAGGATTCTACTCAATCATAGATTCTTAATCTTGGTCCTTCTGTATCCACTAAATAAGCTTTATTACCCGTATTATTCTATGTAGGCTTTATTAGGCAGGGGATTCTACTCAATCTTAAAGACTTGTTCTTAGTACTACTGTATCGACCTGATAGGCTTTATTAGCCGTATTATTCTATATAGGCTTTATAAGGCAGGAGATACTACTTAATCTTGAAGACTTGTTCTTTGTCCTTCTTTATCAACTAGATAGGCTTTATTAGACATATTATTCTTCATAGGCTTTATTAGACAGGGAATTCTGATAAAATGTCGTGTTGTCGCAGCAAATTGTAATTACGATTTATCTAAGGTCAGGTAACATTAGCGAGTCTACATTGTTAAGATCACCGACAGCGAAGGTAGACAATTGCTATGATTTAGTCTACATATGTATATTAATCCCTAAATGTAGAAAATAAACTTTACAACGGTTAGATACTATGAACGAATAGACAGTCGGTTCAGTCCCAAACAAACAGAGGGTTTACTAGAAATTTAACTGCTAGGAGTTAATCCTCAAGAGAAGTAACCCTTGTAGGGTAATATAACCCAGGTATCTGCCGACACAAATACAAAGCCCTGCAAGAGTAGGTAGAGCAACTTTAAGATTTCGTTCACTAAAATTTCTTAAACTGACCTAGATTCAGACATAACATAACATAGATTATATTGTAAATATTGATAAAGATTAATTAGTTGTCAACATATACATAAATTAGGAATCAACAGTTTTCTTTGTACGACTATTATTAACGACTATTTAGTTATGAGCCAATCCATAAATTAGCGATCAAAAGTTGCAGGTGATTCCGTATTAAATATTTATTAAATATTCATAAAGACTATTTGGTTGTAAACCGATTCATCAATAAGCAATCAATATTTTTAAACACTGGATATATACTAACCAATTATAACGACTGTTTAGTTATGAACCGATTCATAAATTAGCGATTAAAAAACACAGGTTTATTGACTAAATATTGATAAAAGTATTTAAATAGAAGAAAAAAAGATTTCCTCAAGACTTGCTCTTGTTCAATTTGTATTTACTCTATTGACTTTATTAGGCATATTATTCTATATAGGCGTTATTAGGCAGTGGTATCTACTCAATTTTGAGAACTTGTTCTTGATCCTTCTGTATCCACTAGATTGGCTTTATAAGTTATATTCTTCTATATAGGCTTTATTAGGCAGTGGTATCTACTCAATTTAGAGAACTTGTTCTTGATCCTTCTGTATCCACTAGATTGGCTTTATTAGGCATATTATTCTATATAGGCGTTATTAGGCAGTGGTATCTACTCAATTTTGAGAACTTGTTCTTGATCCTTCTGTATTCACTAGATTGGCTTTATTAGGCATATTATTCTATATAGGCGTTATTAGGCAGTGGTATCTACTCAATTTTGAGAACTTGTTCTTGATCCTTCTGTATCCACTAGATTGGCTTTATAAGTTATATTCTTCTATATAGGCTTTATTAGGAAGTGGTATCTACTCAATTTTGAGAACTTGTTCTTGATACTTCTGTATCCACTAGATTGGCTTTATAAGTTATATTCTTCTATATAGGCTTTATTAGGCAGTGGTATCTACTCAATTTTGAGAACTTGTTCTTGATTCTTCTGCATCCACTAGATTGGCTTTATAAGTTATATTCTTCTATATAGGCTTTATTAGGGAGTGGTATCTACTCAACTTTGAGAACTTGTTCTTGATCCTTGTGTATCCACTAGATTGGCTTTATTAGGCATATTATTCTATATAGGCGTTATTAGGAAGGGGATTCTAGTCGATCTTAAATACTTATTCTTGGTCCTTCTTTATCGACAAGATAGGCTTTATTAATCATATTGTCCTATATAGGATTTATTAGGCAGAGGAATCTACTCAATCATAGATTCTGGATCTTGGTCCTTCTGTGTCCACTAGATTGGCTTTATTAGGCAGGAGATACTACTTAATCTTAAATATTTGTTCTTTGTCCTTCTGTATCCATTAGATAGCCTTTATGGGCCGTATTATTCTATTTAGGCTTTATTTGGCAGGGGATTCCAGTCGACCTTGAAGACTTGTTCTTGATCCTTCTCTATCGACTAGATAGGATTTATTAGCCGTATTATTCTATATAGGCTTTATTGGGCAGGGGAATCTAGTCGATCTTGAATACTTGTTCTTTGTCCTTCTGTATCCATTAGATAGGCTTTATTAGCCATATTATTCTATATAGGCTTTATTAGGCAGGGGATTTTACTCATTCTTGAAGACTTGTTCTTGAACCTTCGTATCGACTAGATAGGCTTTATTAGCCGTATTATTCTATATAGGCTTTATTGGGCAGGGGAATCTAGTCGATCGTGAAGACTTGTTCTTAGTCCTTCAGTATCGACTAGATAGGCTTTATTAGGCTTTGTATCCTATAATGCCATAAGTAGGAAGGGGATTCTACTTAAACTTGAATACTTATTCTTGGTCCTTCTTTATCAACTAGATTGGCTTTATAAGGCATATTATTCTATATAGGCGTTATTAGGAAGGGGATTCTAGTCGATCTTAAATACTTTTTCTTGGTCCTTCTGTTTCGACAAGATAGGCTTTATTAGTCATATTGCCCTATATAGGATTTATTAGGCAGAGGATTCTACTCAATCATAGATTCTGGATCTTGGTCCTTCTGTGTCGACTAGATAGGCTTTATTAGGCATATTATTCTATATAGGCTTTATTAGGCAGGGGATTCTACTCAATCTTGAATACTTGTTCTTGGTCCTTCAGTATCGACTAGATAGGCTTTATTAGGCTTTCTATCCGATAAGGCCATAAGTGGGAAGGGGATTCTACTTAAACTTGAATACTGGTTCTTGGTCCTTCTTTATCAACTAGATTGGCTTTATTAGGCATATTATTCTATATAGACTTTATTAGGGAGTGGTATCTACTCAATTTTGAGAACTTGTTCTTGATCTTTCTGTATCCACTAGATTGGCTTTATTAGGCATATTATTCTATATAGGCGTTATTACGAAGGGGATTCTAGTCGATCTTAAATACTTTTAGCGCGGTTCCTCCCTCCCCCATAGGGAGGAACCCCGCTTATATGGTTGATACAATGAAACAATCCGGAAGTGCCGACTAGAAAATTTTGCGTTTCAGAACCCCTAGAAACCGAAAATAACGGTGGTTCAAATTTGTATATATATATATATATATGTATATATTTATTTATATATATATATATATATATATATATATATATATATATATTTGTCTGTTCGCTCTCTAAATAGAAGACGAATGGTCCGATTTTGATGAAATTTGGTACAAAAATCTGTCGTCCAATTTGAAAGGTCAAGTTCGTTAACGAGCAAAATCCGCCCACTGGAAGATGGCGTTTGGGGCGAAATTCGCGCAGAAAAAATCGTAACGCTTACGTTTTTAGCGCAGTTCCTCCCTCCCCCATAGGGAGGAACCCCGCTTATAGGGTTGATACAATGAAACAATCCGGAATTGCCGACTAGAAAATTTCGCGTTTCAGAACCCCTAGAGACCGAAAATAACGGTGGTTCAAATTTGTATATATATATATATATATATATATATATATATATGTATATATTTATATATATATATATATTTGTCTGTTCGCTCTCTAGATAGAAGACGAATGGCCCGATTTTGATGAAATTTGGTATAAAAATCCTTCGTCTAATTTGAAAGGTCAAGTTCGTTAACCAGCAAAATCCGCCTACTGGAAGATGGCGTTTGGGGCGAAATTCGCGCAAAAAAAATCGTAACGCTTACGTTTTTGAGTTCATAAGCTTCTAAGTACTCGTTTTATATGATTCCTGGGCTAGGAAAACGAATGAAACCATTTTTAAGGCGATAGCTTTAACCGTTTTCGAGAAAATTGGAAAAATAGTTTTTGAATACCGTTTTTGGTTTAGGTACTTAGAATCATGGGATTCAGTTGAAACATTTTCTGCATGTTCTACTTTCATCAAAACTAATATGTTGAAATTTTGGTTACGTTTGGAGTTAAGGAAGGGTTAGAATAAAATATTTTATTAACAGACATAAAAAGTTTTAGTAACTTTGTTTACTTTCCTTAATATCTCGAAAAAGGTTGAAAATCTTGGGAAACGGAAGAATACCATTAGAAAGCTTATTAAATGCTCTAAAAAAAAGGTTCTAATAAAAGTTTTGATTAGGCGATGTCAATCGGAGAAATAAGAGCTTATAACTTTAAAGTAATTGATTTCGCTTATTCGAAATGTTCTTTTTGTCTGTTTTTTATTCCTTGTTATTTTTTAATTGCTTATTGTTGGATAATGTATTTGAAAATAAAACAGGTTAAGAAAAATAATAAAAACAATTTAATGTTAGAGATATGGATTTCCAAGATATATAGCTTTTCAACTGCCTAGCGTCCTTCCTTGGGAGGGTTCTTTGTCTTTGATTTTGGTACTTAGAATTATGGGATACAGTTGAAACATTTTCTGCATGTTCGAATTTCATCAACACTAATATGTTGAAATTTTTGTTACGTTTAGAGTAAAGGAAGGGTTAGAATAAAATATTTTATTAACAGACAAAAAAAGTTTTGTATAATTTCGTTAGTATCTCGAAAACCGTTGACAATCTTGTGAAGCGGAAGATTATGTATCAAATGTATTTGACAATAAAACTTGTTAAGTAAAATAACAAAAACAATTTATTGTTAGAAATATAGATTTCCAAGATTCCAAGACCTTGTCACTAGCGGGTCTGTTTCTAGTGTAGCGGACCCTTCCAGGTAAGATTGTAAATCACGACCTTTCAAGACTTCACTACTCACAGGAATGTCGTTAGTGACCTTAAGGGTTGACACGCCATTATAATAATTAATTTAAAAAAAAAAGACTGGTGGAACCAAAATAATAACTGCTTCTATTTTAATCTTTCCAAATTAGACTAGGGATATGAACGGAACCGCGCTAAGATGATGCAGTTCTGCGAGACGGACTTTTTTTATTCAATGAATAACAGAGTTGGATAATTATTCAATAAATTTTTATTGAATGAGAATTCATTCATTTATTCAGTTATTCATTGACTGATTTTTTTTTTTTTTTTTTTTTTTTAATATATATATATATATATATATATATATATATATATATATATATATATGTAAGGCCCCGTTTTCCCTTTGGCCTTGTTAAGTGAATAAGGATGAGAGAAAAGGTTGGCTGTCCATCTCTAGAGATGTGAGAACCACGAATCCGCAAACGTTGCGTCTGGGATGTTGGCACTGCACGTGGCTGATTCGTAAGATTCCTGGAAGATCTAAGACCTGACAAGAGTTTCTAGTTCAATCACCTGCAAAAGCAGGAGTGGGGTACAAAGGGTTTAAAAAGAGCTGGCTTACCTCCGACCGGGCAGAGTTTGCATCCGTTCCTGAGACTTCGGCCCAGATGCTGTTCAGAGGTAGGCCAGTTCCAAATTCTCTATAATCTCCCCAAATGATCATATTTGATAACTCTACCTATCTGTCTCTCTCACTCAACCTTTTCTCTCATCGTAGCAATGGTTTATGATATTTATGTTTGTATCCTCTGTGTAAATTATAGTTTTAAAAAGGAATTTCCGCTTCTCTAAAATATTTCCCCATTGTCTATACCTCTAAATCCCGTCCTTGCTAATCAGTCCCTTACAAATGGTGTCAGGTTTCCGGGTAGTATTTAAATGTCCAGCTGCAAGCCGGCATTAGATAAGAACCCTGCTCTCGAGATAGGCCGGCGGCTGTACTGCTGACGCTGATAGGACAATTCCTCGAACTGATATCTCGGCGCTGGGTAGTTGTTCATTCAATGTCCTCACGTTTCCTGGTTTAAGGACCGCCAAATACGGATATTTGGTGGTTAGCCCTGTTAGAGAGTAAAGCAATCCCTATTCGTAAGCATAACGTGTTGGGGTTCATTGGAAACGTTGAAAATAGAGCTATACGATGGTGGTAACGGAACAGCAGTTTGCCGATCTGAAAACGGCATTGGATCAGGCGTTGGCTGCAAATGAGCAATTCAGGGAAGAATTCGAGAGGACAAGGCATGAGGGTAAGCAAGGAAAGAGGGATCTTTCTCTTCAGGGAATGGTCGGTCCATGGTCCGGTGACGATTCTGGGGTTCCAATCCAAGACTATCTCAATGGTTTGGAATTAGTGGCAACTAGCGGAAACTGGGAAGATCGTGATAAATCCCTTGTGTTAAGGATGAGACTGAAAGGGATGGCTGCGAAATTTTTGGCCAGCAGATCGGATCTCAAGGGGCCAAATGTAAAATATTCCACGATTCGAGATGCTCTTTTAAACCGCTTTAAAGCGACTATGCAACCTGAGCAGTTTCTCCTTCAGCTTAGTTCAATGAAACAAGAGCGTGGGGAGGATGTCAGAACTTTCGGAGATCGTTGTCGGGAGATGGGTGAACGATCACTCTCAGGTGAGGGATCGGAGGAAGAAGTTATAGGGGCTCGCAAACAACTGGATAAAGTCGTCCTTACCTCATATTTAAATGGGCTCGGAGGAGAGATTGGGAGGCTGACGAGACTCGCGTTCCCAAAGGAATTACAAACCGCGATTGAGAAGGCTAGAGCCATTGAAACGGAGTTAGGGCGACACGAAAAGGGAATATTTACTGTAGAGAAGAATCCCCAGGATAACGAAATTCCCAGTCCCGAGGAAGTTGGACAAAGCGAAGTAAGGGTCATTGAGAGGGGTAATCCAAGTGGCTGTTATCGCTGCGGGGATACGAATCATTGGGCCAGGGGATGTCGACAAACAGAGAGGGTTAGTGATATTTCTCCCAAAAATAGTACGAATTGTTATAGGTGTGGTCGTCGTAGGCATATCGCTCGCCAATGTCGTTCTAAACCCCTCGTGAAAGGAACTTTGCCAAAGAAGGCCCCAAACGCGAACGACTTGGGGAGGGCCCCGGCCCTAAGTCGGCGACAAGGGGATCGCGCTACGAATTACTAGGCATAGGTGGGGGAGGTGAGAAAGGGTTAAAGGTGAGCACCTGGATAAATGGGCGGATTCATAGGATGATAGTAGACACTGGTGCTGAAGTTACTCTAATCAGGTCTCCTGCCTCAGGGTCCAAATTAAGACCCGCGACTAGTAAGATTAGGGGGGTAACTGGTGTGGTAATCCCGGTACGCGGTATTCAAACGGTGAATATCGAAGTTAAGGGCCATCGACTGTCCCACGACGTCATAGTGGCTGACGTCTGCTTAGAAGGAGATGGACTATTAGGCTTAGACTTACTAGGGAAATTAGACGCCCATATAGACCTACGTTCGGGATTGTTAGTCACGGGAGCATCGCCTAAAATTGAATCTCTACCTTCCGTTGGTTCGATAACAAAGAGGGATGAGTTAAAAATGTCTGCGAACCGAGAGTGGGTACGTTTCATGAGTAGGACGGCGAGAGAACTAGAAGCCAAGTTTTCAGGTCATATTTTATCCCTTCCAACTAGCGTGAATATAGGAGCTAAGCCGATAGTCAAGGAGGAATCAAGACACACGGGGAAGAAGGATAACAAAACCAGCTCAGCGCGTCTTTCGCGAGAGGAAACGCTTCCGGCCTTCAGTGAATCTCTATTAGAGATTTCCGTACCAGGGAAACTAGACCAGAAAGCTGTCATAATTGAGCCGTCAAGAGCACTTCCCAATGGGGTTGTAGGAGGGAGATGCATTAACACTCCTCGGGACGGCTGTTCGTGGATGCAGTTCGTCAATTTGACCGCTTCGGCTGTGACATTGCCACGGCTTCTAGTGGTAGGTCTGGTAGAGAGAGATTGGGCGGAAGACGGTGGATCTTGTTCGGAGAGGGAACGCGAGGATGGCTCTAAAACTCCTGTTGGTTTCGCCTCGATCGTTGGCGAGAAATTGGGCCATTTAAGTGGTGGGGAAAGGAGGGATATGGAGTCCTTGTTGTCCAGATATTCAGACATTTTTTGTGAACCGGGTCCCGAAGGTTGCTCCCTGCCTGTTCAGCACCATATTGAAACTGGAGATGCCAGACCTGTGGTGAAACGCCCGTATCGTGTGCCTTTCAGTGAACGGGAGGAAATGGAACGGCAGGTTCAGACGTTGCTTGAACGAGGCGTCATTACGCCGTCTAAAAGTCCTTGGCAAGCACCTGTAATTCTAGTCAAGAAAACATCCCCAACAGGTGACTTAAAGTATCGATTCTGCACAGATTTCCGTGGCCTCAATGCAGTTACTAAGGTCGATACTTACCCGCTTCCGTTGATACAGGAAACCTTAGAACAATTGGGGAGTAGCCAAATCTTTTCCACAATTGATCTTTCGAGTGGGTACCACCAAATACCGATAGCACCCCAGGATCAGGCAAAAACGGCCTTCACGACTGTAAACGGACACTATGAGTACAAAAAAATGGCTTTCGGCCTTGCGGGGGCACCTGCCACGTTCCAACGGGTCATGGACCAACTTCTTGGCCGACTGAAGGGCACCGGATGTTTCGTTTACCTCGATGATGTGGTGGTTTATAGCTCATCACTGAGGGAACACATGCTCCGGTTAGAGGAGTTGTTCGACATATTCAGAGGCGCTAATCTAAAAGTGAACTTGAACAAGTGCGCTTTTGCGGCATCGGAAGTGACCTATCTGGGACACATAGTTACAGCCGAGGGAGTGAAACCAGATCCTAGAAAATTAGAGGCGATCAAGTCTTTTCCAGCCCCCAGAAATGTGAAGGAGTTGCGAAGTTTTCTAGGGTTGGCAAGCTATTACCGTAAATTCATAAAAGGCTTTGCGGATCTTTCAAGACCGCTGACAGAATTAACTGGCTCACGAGTACGATTCCAGTGGGGCGACAAGCAACGGAAGGCTTTTGAATCGCTAAGAGAAATCCTAAGTTCGGACTCAGTCTTGTGCTATCCGAATTTCAGCGAGCCATTTATATTGTCCACCGACGCATCAGGAGTAGCTCTGGGTGCCATTCTGTCCCACTACAGAGATGGCGGCGAGAGACCTGTTTGCTACGCTAGTAGGCAGTTGAAGGGTCCAGAACTCAACTACTCGGCAACAGAACGAGAACTGCTAGCGGTGGTTTGGGCAACAAAGCTGTTCCGTTGTTATTTACTAGGGCGAAGGTTTAAACTTGTCACTGACCACTCTGCCTTGAGGTGGATGCTAAGCCTTCGAGACCCGTCTTCACGGCTGACCAGGTGGGCCCTTCGGTTAGAGGAGTTCGACTATGAAGTCGAACATCGCCCGGGGAAGAAACATTCTAACGCTGATGCTTTAAGCCGTACAATAGCTGTAGTCACGGGAAATAGGCAGAAAATAACCCGAGGTAAATTGAAGGATGCTCAAAAGGAGGATATGTGGTGTCAAAGAGCCATCAAGAGAGGCACTGTTCATGTACAAACAGATGCCGATGGCCTGCTATATTGGGCCGATGGGGCAACGGATGAGTCGGAATGGAGGCTTATGGTGCCTGAGGGTCTACGAAAAACAATCGTTGAAGAAAATCACTCGAAACCATGGGCTGGGCACCCAGGGGCTGATCGTACTCTCGCGGTAATCAAAAGCTCATATTATTGGCCGGGCATGGCGGCGGATGTTAAGTCCTTTGTGGAACGGTGTCACGCGTGCGCTAGCAGAAAAAGTCCTGTATCTCAAAAGGTCCCCCTGGAAGCTCCCTATATGGCCACAGGGCCTTTCGAGCAGGTATCGCTAGACATATTTGGGCCTTTGCCGACTTCCAAAAGGGGCCATCGTTACCTTTTGACCGTAATTGACAATTTTACACGGTATGCGGAGGGAATACCACTGAAGGGGCAAACAGCTGAAGAAACGGCCGTAGCACTCGTCGAGAATATTATCACTCGACATGGGGTCCCTAGGAGGTTGTTAACAGACCAGGGAAGAAATTTCGTTTCTCGACTGTTTACTCAAGTTTGTAGAGCTCTGGGGATTAGGAAATTACAAACTACCGCCTACCATCCGGAATGTAACGGAATGGTAGAGAGGTTACATCGAACTCTTACCGATTCGATATCCCAATATGTGCGAAGAGACGGTCGTGACTGGGATAAGTGGGTCCCATATGCTCTCATGGCATATCGAGCAATGCCTCATTCGTCGACAGGATACTCCCCAAACTACCTCATGCTTGGGCGAGAATTGGTAACTCCGTTTGATTGCTGGGTAGGTCCAACCAATGACGGATCGGAATCAGCGGACCATGTCGAAAAGTTAGGGCATCGGCTGAAAGAAGCCTATAAGGACGCTTTGAGTCGTGCCGAAAAGGCCTGGGCAATGAGGACCCATTATTGTAATGCCCGGCGTAAGGAGCGACGCCTAGAGGTGGGGGATTGGGTCTATCTCCATTGTCCAGCCGTAAAGCCTGGGAATTGTCCAAAATTCCACTGTCCCTGGACAGGCCCACACAAAGTAGAAAGGGTTCTCTCGCGAGTGAACTATGAGATCCGACTGGCCACTGGATCTCTGAATGTAGTTCATATAAATAGGCTAAAACGGGCCCCGGGGGGAGGAGGGGATTCGCACCCTAAGGTTATGACGAAGGCAGGTGGGGCAACCCGGGAAGTGGAAGGGTCGGAAGATGAGGTCATGGAGCCGGAATGGGAAATTAACCCAGGGTGTTGTTATGGCTCAGAAGACGACTCTTGTGAGGACCAAGATGAAATTGAAACGCAGAGTGAGATTCACAGACACTGTCCGGTTGCTGCGGGAAGATCGCCGGAATGTAATGACCCTGCCTGCCCTCTGGGCGTTAGATCCTCTCCTGAGGAAGAAAACAGGGAAATAACCCAGGATAGTCAAGGGGAGGGAAACGAAGGACGGATTGAGACAGGTGGGACTTCCGGGGAAAGTTCCAGTGGTTCAGATAGCGAGAGCCAAGCTCAGCAAAAGGGGAAACCTGATGCTACTTGGACACCAAAGGGGAAAACTTTAACTTTTTCTCGTAGGTCCCCATACCCGCTTAGGAGGAGAGCTAAGTTGCCTGAAAATGATTCCTGAATATCTTATTTCAGGGTTGTCGCTGTGGGTGGTCCTAGGAGTATGGCCCTTGGCGTGGGCAAGTCTGGTTTTTCTAAGACGAGGTGACGTAGTTGTGACGGGAGACAAATGGCGTCTACTGGTTCACTTGAATGTATCCCACCTAGAAGGTATAATGGAAACTCTGCGAGGGGAGATTTGGAAGATCCAATTAGACCTATCTCATGCCTCGGTTAAATATCCAGAGCTTGATGGACTTCAGCCTGTTGTCGAGGGCATACTTAGTCTATTCAGGGAGGCAGAAGAGGAACTTGATATGCTCTGGTCCATGCTACCTAGTCCCCGAGAACGTCGAGGATTGGTCAATGCGGGGGGGATAGTATTAAAATACCTATTTGGGACCCCAGACGCGGACGATTTACAAGGCATTCAAGAAAATTTCGACAAACTAAGTAAGCAGTACGGAGACACCATACATGCGGTCTCTGAACAACTAACGCTCAGTCGCGAGTTTGCAAGGAAAGCCGAAGAGGACACAAAAAGGGTTACCCGCTTGTCTGGGGTGGTCCGTAGAATTTTGAAGGAAGGTTTTCAAAAAGAGGCGCAACTTCAAACGAACATATCGCGTGTTACTAACCTCATCCAAAGTTCCCTGTACCTTTCCTCGTCCCTCAGAAGCCTAGAAACTGGAGTAACGGAATTCCTATTTAGATTCCGCAGAGTTCTTAATGGAGTAGGTGCATCGATGAGTGGAAAGTTGAGTAGAGAGATGCTAGGTCCTAAAGAGTTAACTCTGATTTTGGGGAAGGTAAGAGAGGCTCTGCCAACTGGACTGACACTCCTCTCGGAGGGAAGCCGATATCATGACCAAATTTACTACCAAATTTCTGAAGTACATGCAATTGCAACCGATGATGGAGTAATAGCTGTAGTGGAATTGCCTTTAAAAACTCCGGATCAGGAGATGGTGCTTTATCAGGTTCTCTCCTTGCCTCTTAAGGAGAATAAAACAGGAAGAATGGTTGCAGCTCAGCCGGAGGGGGCGTTCTTCTTGGAGAGCCACAACGAGAAGGCCTACTCAATTCTTCAGGAGCAGGATATAGCCAGATGTCGTCCCGGGATACCATGGATCTGTCCTGCCGAGTTCAAGTTCTTTCACGGACAAACACCATCTTGTATTGTCTCATCGTTTCGCCAGGAGAATACGTCGAAGGAATGGTGCCCGTGGACTTTGGTGAATCCTAGATCTCCACCCACATGGATTTGGGACGAGCACAAGGAGCTATGGTGGTATAGCATGTCTAAGCCCACTCGCCTCCATCTTCAATGCAGAGGGAGTGCTGGAGTAGAATCGCTAGAGCGGGTTCTAGATGGAAGTGGGCAGCTTACCATAGCACCTGGTTGCACAGCTTGGACACCTGATTATCGCCTTTTGCCGATAGCCGACGTTGGGGAATCCTCTCAGGTGGTGCAGTTGCAATGGGTCAACGTCACGATCAAACCACCCTTGGACCTGCCAGAAAAAGAGGATTATGATCCCGCAGTATGGGAGGATACTTTGAAGGAGCTCAAGGAGCTCGAAGAAGCGTCCAATAACTCTTCGGCTGAATGGGGAACATGGAGCGATGTTGAACGGATCCTTGCGGCCCAAAAGAAGGGGAAGGAAGGAGAACTTCTGTGGATAGCAGGCGGGTCGGTTGCTCTAATAGCACTTCTTGGATTTACCACTGGCCTGCTAATTACAAAACTCAGATCCCGGCGTGGTGCGAATCAAAACTCGCAGCCAACGGAAGGAAGTGGGGCAGCAGGATTCGTAATAAATCGACCGGCAGCTGAAAGTGTCGTATCTGTAATAACGGAGCGGATATAGACCGCTCGTGACGACAGTGTTCGGTATAGTTATAAAATAATGGTAACATAAGGATTTTTACCTCCTAAGGGAGAGGTTTTGTCTTGTAAAGATGCCAATAATGTTTATTTTATTTTAATTTTTACAGCGCATCACCTGTATTGTTATTAGCACTAATATTGTTTATTATTATTATTATTAGTAACATAAGGATGGGTAGTGTTAAAGGTAAAGTAATGTTCCAAGGGAAACATGACTTTGAAAAATCGGGGGGTGATGTAAGGCCCCGTTTTCCCTTTGGCATTGTTAAGTGAATAAGGATGAGAGAAAAGGTTGGCTGTCCATCTCTAGAGATGTGAGAACCACGAATCCGCAAACGTTGCGTCTGGGATGTTGGCACTGCACGTGGCTGATTCGTAAGATTCCTGGAAGATCTAAGACCTGACAAGAGTTTCTAGTTCAATCACCTGCAAAAGCAGGAGTGGGGTACAAAGGGTTTAAAAAGAGCTGGCTTACCTCCGACCGGGCAGAGTTTGCATCCGTTCCTGAGACTTCGGCCCAGATGCTGTTCAGAGGTAGGCCAGTTCCAAATTCTCTATAATCTCCCCAAATGATCATATTTGATAACTCTACCTATCTGTCTCTCTCACTCAACCTTTTCTCTCATCGTAGCAATGGTTTATGATATTTATGTTTGTATCCTCTGTCTAAATTATAGTTTTAAAAAGGAATTTCCGCTTCTCTAAAATATTTCCCCATTGTCTATACCTCTAAATCCCGTCCTTGCTAATCAGTCCCTTACATATATATATATAGATATATATAAAAATCACGTTTCTCTCTGTATGTTTGTTCCTTACACAAATCCAAACCGTTTGACCGATTTTGAGAACTTGTTCTTGATCCTTCTGTATTCACTAGATAGGCTTTATTAGGCATATTATTCTATATAGGCGTTATTAGGGAGTGGTATCTACTCAATTTTGAGAACTTGTTCTTGATCCTTCTGTATCCACTAGATTGGCTTTATAAGTTATATTCTTCTATATAGGCTTTATTAGGCAGTGGTATCTACTCAATTTTAAGAACTTGTTCTTGATCCTTCTGTATTCACTAGATAGGCTTTATAAGTTATATTCTTCTATATAGGCTTTATTAGGCAGTGGTATCTACTCAATTTAGAGAACTTGTTCTTGATCCTTCTGTATCCACTAGATTGGCTTTATTAGGCATATTATTCTATATAGGCGTTATTAGGCAGTGGTATCTACTCAATTTTGAGAACTTGTTCTTGATCCTTCTGTATCCACTAGATTGGCTTTATAAGTTATATTCTTCTATATAGGCTTTATTAGGAAGTGGTATCTACTCAATTTTGAGAACTTGTTCTTGATCCTTCTGTATACACTAGATTAGCTTTATAAGTTATATTCTTCTATATAGGCTTTATTAGGCAGTGGTATCTACTCAATTTTGAGAACTTGTTCTTGATCCTTCTGTATCCACTAGATTGGCTTTATAAGTTATATTCTTCTATATAGGCTTTATTAGGAAGTGGTATCTACTCAATTTTGAGAACTTGTTCTTGATCCTTCTGTATCCACTAGATTGGCTTTATAAGTTATATTCTTCTATATAGGCTTTATTAGGCAGTGGTATCTACTCAATTTAGAGAACTTGTTCTTGATCCTTCTGTATCCACTAGATTGGCTTTATTAGGCATATTATTCTATATAGGCGTTATTAGGCAGTGGTATCTACTCAATTTTGAGAACTTGTTCTTGATCCTTCTGTATCCACTAGATTGGCTTTATAAGTTATATTCTTCTATATAGGCTTTATTAGGAATTTTGAGAACTTGTTCTTGATCCTTCTGTATCCACTAGATTGGCTTTATAAGTTATATTCTTCTATATAGGCTTTATTAGGCAGTGGTATCTACTCAATTTTGAGAACTTGTTCTTGATCCTTCTGTATCCACTAGATTGGCTTTATAAGTTATATTCTTCTATATAGGCTTTATTAGGCAGTGGTATCTACTCAATTTTGAGAACTTGTTCTTGATCCTTCTGTATTCACTAGATTGGCTTTATTAGGCATATTATTCTATATAGGCGTTATTAGGCAGTGGTATCTACTCAATTTTGAGAACTTGTTCTTGATCCTTCTGTATCCACTAGATTGGCTTTATAAGTTATATTCTTCTATATAGGCTTTATTAGGAAGTGGTATCTACTCAATTTTGAGAACTTGTTCTTGATACTTCTGTATCCACTAGATTGGCTTTATAAGTTATATTCTTCTATATAGGCTTTATTAGGCAGTGGTATCTACTCAACTTTGAGAACTTGTTCTTGATCCTTCTGTATCCACTAGATTGGCTTTATTAGGCATATTATTCTATATAGGCGTTATTAGGAAGGGGATTCTAGTCGATCTTAAATACTTATTCTTGGTCCTTCTTAATCGACAAGATAGGCTTTATTAATCATATTGTCCTATATAGGATTTATTAGGCAGAGGAATCTACTCAATCATAGATTCTGGATCTTGGTCCTTCTGTGTCCACTAGATTGGCTTTATTAGGCAGGAGATACTACTTAATCTTAAATATTTGTTCTTTGTCCTTCTGTATCCATTAGATAGCCTTTATGGGCCGTATTATTCTATTTAGGCTTTATTAGGCAGGGGATTCCAGTCGACCTTGAAGACTTGTTCTTGATCCTTCTCTATCGACTAGATAGGATTTATTAGCCGTATTATTCTATATAGGCTTTATTGGGCAGGGGAATCTAGTCGATCTTGAATACTTGTTCTTTGTCCTTCTGTATCCATTAGATAGGCTTTATTAGCCATATTATTCTATATAGGCTTTATTAGGCAGGGGATTTTACTCATTCTTGAAGACTTGTTCTTGCACCTTCGTATCGACTAGATAGGCTTTATTAGCCGTATTATTCTATATAGGCTTTATTGGGCAGGGGAATCTAGTCGATCGTGAAGACTTGTTCTTAGTCCTTCAGTATCGACTAGATAGGCTTTATTAGGCTTTGTATCCTATAATGCCATAAGTAGGAAGGGGATTCAACTTAAACTTGAATACTTATTCTTGGTCCTTCTTTATCAACTAGATTGGCTTTATAAGGCATATTATTCTATATAGGCGTTATTAGGAAGGGGATTCTAGTCGATCTTAAATACTTTTTCTTGGTCCTTCTGTTTCGACAAGATAGGCTTTATTAGTCATATTGCCCTATATAGGATTTATTAGGCAGAGGATTCTACTCAATCATAGATTCTGGATCTTGGTCCTTCTGTGTCGACTAGATAGGCTTTATTAGGCATATTATTCTATATAGGCTTTATTAGGCAGGGGATTCTACTCAATCTTGAATACTTGTTCTTTGTCCTTCTCTATCGACTAGATAGGATTTATTAGCCGTATTATTCTATATAGACTTTATTAGGCAGGGGATTCTACTCAATCTTGAAGACTTGTCCCTTGTCCTTCTGTATCAATTAGATAGGCTTTATTAGCCGTATTATTCTATATAGGCTTTATTAGGCAGGGGAATCTAGTCGATCGTGAAGACTTGTTCTTGGTCCTTCAGTATCGACTAGATAGGCTTTATTAGGCTTTCTATCCAATAAGGCCATAAGTGGGAAGGGGATTCTACTTAAACTTGATTACTTGTTCTTGGTCATCCTTTATCAACTAGATTGGCTTTATTAGGCATATTATTCTATATAGACTTTATTAGGGAGTGGTATCTACTCAATTTTGAGAACTTGTTCTTGATCTTTCTGTATCCACTAGATTGGCTTTATTAGGCATATTATTCTATATAGGCGTTATTAGGAAGGGGATTCTAGTCGATCTTAAATACTTTTAGCGCGGTTCCTCCCTCCCCCATAGGGAGGAACCCCGCTTATAAGGTTGATACAATGAAACAATCCGGAAGTGCCGACTAGAAAATTTTGCGTTTCAGAACCCCTAGAAACCGAAAATAACGGTGGTTCAAATTTGTATATATATATATATATATATATATATATATATATATATGTATATATTTATTTATATATATATATATATATATATATATATATATATATTTGTCTGTTCGCTCTCTTAATAGAAGACGAATGGTCCGATTTTGATGAAATTTGGTACAAAAATCTGTCGTCCAATTTGAAAGGTCAAGTTCGTTAACCAGCAAAATCCGCCCACTGGAAGATGGCGTTTGGGGCGAAATTCGCGCCGAAAAAATCGTAACGCTTTCGTTTTTAGCGCGGTTCCTCCCTCCCCCATAGGGAGGAACCCCGCTTATAGGGTTGATACAATGAAACAATCCGGAATTGCCGACTAGAAAATTTCGTGTTTCAGAACCCCTAGAGACCGAAAATAACGGTGGTTCAAATTTGTATATATATATATATATATGTATATTTATATATATATATATATTTGTCTGTTCGCTCTCTAGATAGAAGACGAATGGCCCGATTTTGATGAAATTTGGTATAAAAATCCTTCGTCTAATTTGAAAGGTCAAGTTCGTTAACCAGCAAAATCCGCCTACTAGAAGATGGCGTTTGGGGCGAAATTCGCGCAAAAAAATCGTAACGCTTACGTTTTTGAGTTCATAAGCTTCTAAGTACTCGTTTTATATGACTCCTGGGCTAGGAAAACGAATGAAACCATTTTTAAGGCGATAGCTTTAACCGTTTTCGAGAAAATTGGAAAAATAGTTTTTGAATACCGTTTTTGGTTTAGGTACTTAGAATCATGGGATTCAGTTGAAACATTTTCTGCATGTTCTACTTTCATCAAAACTAATATGTTGAAATTTTGGTTACGTTTGGAGTTAAGGAAGGGTTAGAATAAAATATTTTATTAACAGACATAAAAAGTTTTAGTAACTTTGTTTACTTTCCTTAATATCTCGAAAAAGGTTGAAAATCTTGGGAAACGGAAGAATACCATTAGAAAGCTTATTAAATGCTCTAAAAAAAAGGTTCTAATAAAAGTTTTGATTAGGCGATGTCAATCGGAGAAATAAGAGCTTAAAACTTTAAAGTAATTGATTTCGCTTATTCGAACTGTTCTTCTTGTCTGTTTTTTATTCCTTGTTATTTTTTAATTGCTTATTGTTGGATAATGTATTTGAAAATAAAACAGGTTAAGAAAAATAAGAAAAACAATTTAATGTTAGAGATATGGATTTCCAAGATATATAGCTTTTCAACTGCCTAGCGTCCTTCCTAGGGAGGGTTCTTTGTCTTTGATTTTGGTACTTAGAATTATGGGATACAGTTGAAACATTTTCTGCATGTTCGAATTTCATCAACACTAATATGTTGAAATTTTTCTTACGTTTAGAGTAACGGAAGGGTTAGAATAAAATATTTTATTAACAGACAAAAAAAGTTTTGTATAATTTCGTTAGTATCTCGAAAACCGTTGACAATCTTGTGAAGCGGAAGATTATGTATCAAATGTATTTGACAATAAAACTTGTTAAGTAAAATAACAAAAACAATTTATTGTTAGAAATATAGATTTCCAAGATTCCAAGACCTTGTCACTAGCAGGTCTGTTTCTAGTGTAGCGGACCCTTCCAGGTAAGATTGTAAATCACGACCTTTCAAGACTTCACTACTCACAGGAATGTCGTTAGTGACCTTAAGGGTTGACACGCCATTATAATAATTAATTTAAAAAAAAAAGACTGGTGGAACCAAAATAATAACTGCTTCTATTTTAATCTTTCCAAATTAGACTAGGGATATGAACGGAACCGCGCTAAGATGATGCAGTTCTGCGAGACGGACTTTTTTTATTCAATGAATAACAGAGTTGGATAATTATTCAATAAATTTTTATTGAATGAGAATTCATTCATTTATTCAGTTATTCATTGACTGATTTTTTTTTTTTTTTTTTTTTTTTTTCTTTTTAATATATATAGATATATAAAAATCACGTTTCTCTCTGTATGTTTGTTCCTTATACAAATCCAAACCGTTTGACCGATTTTGAGAACTTGTTCTTGATCCTTCTGTATTCACTAGATAGGCTTTATTAGGCATATTATTCTATATAGGCGTTATTAGGGAGTGGTATCTACTCAATTTTGAGAACTTGTTCTTGATCCTTCTGTATCCACTAGATTGGCTTTATAAGTTATATTCTTCTATATAGGCTTTATTAGGCAGTGGTATCTACTCAATTTTGAGAACTTGTTCTTGATCCTTCTGTATCCACTAGATTGGCTTTATTAGGCATATTATTTATATAGGCGTTATTAGGCAGTGGTATCTACTCAATTTTGAGAACTTGCTCTTGATCCTTCTGTATCCACTAGATTGGCTTTATAAGTTATATTCTTCTATATAGGCTTTATTAGGCAGTGGTATCTACTCAATTTAGAGAACTTGTTCTTGATCCTTCTGTATCCACTAGATTGGCTTTATTAGGCATATTATTCTATATAGGCGTTATTAGGCAGTGGTATCTACTCAATTTTGAGAACTTGTTCTTGATCCTTCTGTATCCACTAGATTGGCTTTATAAGTTATATTCTTCTATATAGGCTTTATTAGGAAGTGGTATCTACTCAATTTTGAGAACTTGTTCTTGATCCTTCTGTATACACTAGATTGGCTTTATAAGTTATATTCTTCTATATAGGCTTTATTAGGCAGTGGTATCTACTCAATTTTGAGAACTTGTTCTTGATCCTTCTGTATCCACTAGATTGGCTTTATTAGGCATATTATTCTATATAGGCGTTATTAGGCAGTGGTATCTACTCAGTTTTGAGAACTTGCTCTTGATCCTTCTGTATCCACTAGATTGGCTTTATAAGTTATATTCTTCTATATAGGCTTTATTAGGCAGTGGTATCTACTCAATTTAGAGAACTTGTTCTTGATCCTTCTGTATCCACTAGATTGGCTTTATTAGGCATATTATTCTATATAGGCGTTATTAGGCAGTGGTATCTACTCAATTTTGAGAACTTGTTCTTGATCCTTCTGTATCCACTAGATTGGCTTTATAAGTTATATTCTTCTATATAGGCTTTATTAGGAAGTGGTATCTACTCAATTTTGAGAACTTGTTCTTGATCCTTCTGTATACACTAGATTGGCTTTATAAGTTATATTCTTCTATATAGGCTTTATTAGGCAGTGGTATCTACTCAATTTTGAGAACTTGTTCTTGATCCTTCTGTATCCACTAGATTGGCTTTATAAATTATATTCTTCTATATAGGCTTTATTAGGAAGTGGTATCTACTCAATTTTGAGAACTTGTTCTTGATCCTTCTGTATCCACTAGATTGGCTTTATAAGTTATATTCTTCTATATAGGCTTTATTAGGCAGTGGTATCTACTCAATTTAGAGAACTTGTTCTTGATCCTTCTGTATCCACTAGATTGGCTTTATTAGGCATATTATTCTATATAGGCGTTATTAGGCAGTGGTATCTACTCAATTTTGAGAACTTGTTCTTGATCCTTCTGTATCCACTAGATTGGCTTTATAAGTTATATTCTTCTATATAGGCTTTATTAGGAAGTGGTATCTACTCAATTTTGAGAACTTGTTCTTGATCCTTCTGTATACACTAGATTGGCTTTATAAGTTATATTCTTCTATATAGGCTTTATTAGGCAGTGGTATCTACTCAATTTTGAGAACTTGTTCTTGATCCTTCTGTATCCACTAGATTGGCTTTATAAGTTATATTCTTCTATATAGGCTTTATTAGGAAGTGGTATCTACTCAATTTTGAGAACTTGTTCTTGATCCTTCTGTATCCACTAGATTGGCTTTATAAGTTATATTCTTCTATATAGGCTTTATTAGGCAGTGGTATCTACTCAATTTAGAGAACTTGTTCTTGATCCTTCTGTATCCACTAGATTGGCTTTATTAGGCATATTATTCTATATAGGCGTTATTAGGCAGTGGTATCTACTCAATTTTGAGAACTTGTTCTTGATCCTTCTGTATCCACTAGATTGGCTTTATAAGTTATATTCTTCTATATAGGCTTTATTAAGAATTTTGAGAACTTGTTCTTGATCCTTCTGTATCCACTAGATTGGCTTTATAAGTTATATTCTTCTATATAGGCTTTATTAGGCAGTGGTATCTACTCAATTTTGAGAACTTGTTCTTGATCCTTCTGTATCCACTAGATTGGCTTTATAAGTTATATTCTTCTATATAGGCTTTATTAGGCAGTGGTATCTACTCAATTTTGAGAACTTGTTCTTGATCCTTCTGTATTCACTAGATTGGCTTTATTAGGCATATTATTCTATATAGGCGTTATTAGGCAGTGGTATCTACTCAATTTTGAGAACTTGTTCTTGATCCTTCTGTATCCACTAGATTGGCTTTATAAGTTATATTCTTCTATATAGGCTTTATTAGGAAGTGGTATCTACTCAATTTTGAGAACTTGTTCTTGATACTTCTGTATCCACTAGATTGGCTTTATAAGTTATATTCTTCTATATAGGCTTTATTAGGCAGTGGTATCTACTCAACTTTGAGAACTTGTTCTTGATCCTTCTGTATCCACTAGATTGGCTTTATTAGGCATATTATTCTATATAGGCGTTATTAGGAAGGGGATTCTAGTCGATCTTAAATACTTATTCTTGGTCCTTCTTTATCGACAAGATAGGCTTTATTAATCATATTGTCCTATATAGGATTTATTAGGCAGAGGAATCTACTCAATCATAGATTCTGGATCTTGGTCCTTCTGTGTCCACTAGATTGGCTTTATTAGGCAGGAGATACTACTTAATCTTATATATTTGTTCTTTGTCCTTCTGTATCCATTAGATAGCCTTTATGGGCCGTATTATTCTATTTAGGCTTTATTAGGCAGGGGATTCCAGTCGACCTTGAAGACTTGTTCTTGATCCTTCTCTATCGACTAGATAGGATTTATTAGCCGTATTATTCTATATAGGCTTTATTGGGCAGGGGAATCTAGTCGATCTTGAATACTTGTTCTTTGTCCTTCTGTATCCATTAGATAGGCTTTATTAGCCATATTATTCTATATAGGCTTTATTAGGCAGGGGATTTTACTCATTCTTGAAGACTTGTTCTTGCACCTTCGTATCGACTAGATAGGCTTTATTAGCCGTATTATTCTATATAGGCTTTATTGGGCAGGGGAATCTAGTCGATCGTGAAGACTTGTTCTTAGTCCTTCAGTATCGACTAGATAGGCTTTATTAGGCTTTGTATCCTATAATGCCATAAGTAGGAAGGGGATTCAACTTAAACTTGAATACTTATTCTTGGTCCTTCTTTATCAACTAGATTGGCTTTATAAGGCATATTATTCTATATAGGCGTTATTAGGAAGGGGATTCTAGTCGATCTTAAATACTTTTTCTTGGCCCTTCTGTTTCGACAAGATAGGCTTTATTAGTCATATTGCCCTATATAGGATTTATTAGGCAGAGGATTCTACTCAATCATAGATTCTGGATCTTGGTCCTTCTGTGTCGACTAGATAGGCTTTATTAGGCATATTATTCTATATAGGCTTTATTAGGCAGGGGATTCTACTCAATCTTGAATACTTGTTCTTTGTCCTTCTCTATCGACTAGATAGGATTTATTAGCCGTATTATTCTATATAGACTTTATTAGGCAGGGGATTCTACTCAATCTTGAAGACTTGCCCCTTGTCCTTCTGTATCAATTAGATAGGCTTTATTAGCCGTATTATCCTATATAGGCTTTATTAGGCAGGGGAATCTAGTCGATCGTGAAGACTTGTTCTTGGTCCTTCAGTATCGACTAGATAGGCTTTATTAGGCTTTCTATCCAATAAGGCCATAAGTGGGAAGGGGATTCTACTTAAACTTGATTACTTGTTCTTGGTCCTTCTTTATCAACTAGATTGGCTTTATAAGGCATATTATTCTATATAGACTTTATTAGGGAGTGGTATCTACTCAATTTTGAGAACTTGTTCTTGATCTTTCTGTATCCACTAGATTGGCTTTATTAGGCATATTAATCTATATAGGCGTTATTAGGAAGGGGATTCTAGTCGATCTTAAATACTTTTAGCGCGGTTCCTCCCTCCCCCATAGGGAGGAACCCCGCTTATAAGGTTGATACAATGAAACAATCCGGAAGTGCCGACTAGAAAATTTTGCGTTTCAGAACCCCTAGAAACCGAAAATAACGGTGGTTCAAATTTGTATATATATATATATATATATATATTTGTCTGTTCGCTCTCTAAATAGAAGACGAATGGTCCGATTTTGATGAAATTTGGTACAAAAATCTGTCGTCCAATTTGAAAGGTCAAGTTCGTTAACCAGCAAAATCCGCCCACTGGAAGATGGCGTTTGGGGCGAAATTCGCGCAGAAAAAATCGTAACGCTTTCGTTTTTAGCGCGGTTCCTCCCTCCCCCATAGGAAGGAACCCCGCTTATAGGGTTGATACAATGAAACAATCCGGAATTGCCGACTAGAAAATTTCGCGTTTCAGAACCCCTAGAGACCGAAAATAACGGTGGTTCAAATTTGTATATATATATATATATATATGTATATTTATATATATATATATATATATATATATATATATATTTGTCTGTTCGCTCTCTAGATAGAAGACGAATGGCCCGATTTTGATGAAATTTGGTATAAAAATCCTTCGTCTAATTTGAAAGGTCAAGTTCGTTAACCAGCAAAATCCGCCTACTAGAAGATGGCGTTTGGGGCGAAATTCGCGCAAAAAAAATCGTAACGCTTACGTTTTTGAGTTCATAAGCTTCTAAGTACTCGTTTTATATGATTCCTGGGCTAGGAAAACGAATGAAACCATTTTTAAGGCGATAGCTTTAACCGTTTTCGAGAAAATTGGAAAAATAGTTTTTGAATACCGTTTTTGGTTTAGGTACTTAGAATCATGGGATTCAGTTGAAACATTTTCTGCATGTTCTACTTTCATCAAAACTAATATGTTGAAATTTTGGTTACGTTTGGAGTTAAGGAAGGGTTAGAATAAAATATTTTATTAACAGACATAAAAAGTTTTAGTAACTTTGTTTACTTTCCTTAATATCTCGAAAAAGGTTGAAAATCTTGGGAAACGGAAGAATACCATTAGAAAGCTTATTAAATGCTCTAAAAAAAAGGTTCTAATAAAAGTTTTGATTAGGCGATGTCAATCGGAGAAATAAGAGCTTAAATCTTTAAAGTAATTGATTTCGCTTATTCGAACTGTTCTTTTTGTCTGTTTTTTATTCCTTGTTATTTTTTAATTGCTTATTGTTGGATAATGTATTTGAAAATAAAACAGGTTAAGAAAAATAAGAAAAACAATTTAATGTTAGAGATATGGATTTCCAAGGTATATAGCTTTTCAACTGCCTAGCGTCCTTCCTAGGGAGGGTTCTTTGTCTTTGATTTTGGTACTTAGAATTATGGGATACAGTTGAAACATTTTCTGCATGTTCGAATTTCATCAACACTAATATGTTGAAATTTTTCTTACGTTTAGAGTAAAGGAAGGGTTAGAATAAAATATTTTATTAACAGACAAAAAAAGTTTTGTATAATTTCGTTAGTATCTCGAAAACCGTTGACAATCTTGTGAAGCGGAAGATTATGTATCAAATGTATTTGACAATAAAACTTGTTAATTAAAATAACAAAAACAATTTATTGTTAGAAATATAGATTTCCAAGATTCCAAGACCTTGTCACTAGCGGGTCTGTTTCTAGTGTAGCGGACCCTTCCAGGTAAGATTGTAAATCACGACCTTTCAAGACTTCACTACTCACAGGAATGTCGTTAGTGACCTTAAGGGTTGACACGCCATTATAATAATTAATTTAAAAAAAAAAGACTGGTGGAACCAAAATAATAACTGCTTCTATTTTAATCTTTCCAAATTAGACTAGGGATATGAACGGAACCGCGCTAAGATGATGCAGTTCTGCGAGACGGACTTTTTTTATTCAATGAATAACAGAGTTGGATAATTATTCAATAAATTTTTATTGAATGAGAATTCATTCATTTATTCAGTTATTCATTGACTGATTTTTTTTTTTTTTTTTTTTTTTTTTTTTTAATATATATATATATATATATATATATATATAGATATATAAAAATCACGTTTCTCTCTGTATGTTTGTTCCTTATACAAATCCAAACCGTTTGACCGATTTTGAGAACTTGTTCTTGATCCTTCTGTATTCACTAGATAGGCTTTATTAGGCATATTATTCTATATAGGCGTTATTAGGGAGTGGTATCTACTCAATTTTGAGAACTTGTTCTTGATCCTTCTGTATCCACTAGATTGGCTTTATAAGTTATATTCTTCTATATAGGCTTTATTAGGCAGTGGTATCTACTCAATTTTGAGAACTTGTTCTTGATCCTTCTGTATCCACTAGATTGGCTTTATTAGGCATATTATTCTATATAGGCGTTATTAGGCAGTGGTATCTACTCAATTTTGAGAACTTGCTCTTGATCCTTCTGTATCCACTAGATTGGCTTTATAAGTTATATTCTTCTATATAGGCTTTATTAGGCAGTGGTATCTACTCAATTTAGAGAACTTGTTCTTGATCCTTCTGATTCCACTAGATTGGCTTTATTAGGCATATTATTCTATATAGGCGTTATTAGGCAGTGGTATCTACTCAATTTTGAGAACTTGTTCTTGATCCTTCTGTATCCACTAGATTGGCTTTATAAGTTATATTCTTCTATATAGGCTTTATTAGGAAGTGGTATCTACTCAATTTTGAGAACTTGTTCTTGAACCTTCTGTATACACTAGATTGGCTTTATAAGTTATATTCTTCTATATAGGCTTTATTAGGCAGTGGTATCTACTTAATTTTGAGAACTTGTTCTTGATCCTTCTGTATCCACTAGATTGGCTTTATAAGTTATATTCTTCTATATAGGCTTTATTAGGAAGTGGTATCTACTCAATTTTGAGAACTTGTTCTTGATCCTTCTGTATCCACTAGATTGGCTTTATAAGTTATATTCTTCTATATAGGCTTTATTAGGCAGTGGTATCTACTCAATTTAGAGAACTTGTTCTTGATCCTTCTGTATCCACTAGATTGGCTTTATTAGGCATATTATTCTATATAGGCGTTATTAGGCAGTGGTATCTACTCAATTTTGAGAACTTGTTCTTGATCCTTCTGTATCCACTAGATTGGCTTTATAAGTTATATTCTTCTATATAGGCTTTATTAGGAATTTTGAGAACTTGTTCTTGATCCTTCTGTATCCACTAGATTGGCTTTATAAGTTATATTCTTCTATATAGGCTTTATTAGGCAGTGGTATCTACTCAATTTTGAGAACTTGTTCTTGATCCTTCTGTATCCACTAGATTGGCTTTATAAGTTATATTCTTCTATATAGGCTTTATTAGGAAGTGGTATCTACTCAATTTTGAGAACTTGTTCTTGATCCTTCTGTATCCACTAGATTGGCTTTATAAGTTATATTCTTCTATATAGGCTTTATTAGGGAGTGGTATCTACTCAACTTTGAGAACTTGTTCTTGATCCTTCTGTATCCACTAGATTGGATTTATTAGGCATATTATTCTATATAGGCGTTATTAGGAAGGGGATTCTAGTCGATCTTAAATACTTATTCTTGGTCCTTCTTTATCGACAAGATAGGCTTTATTAATCATATTGTCCTATATAGGATTTATTAGGCAGAGGAATCTACTCAATCATAGATTCTGGGTCTTGGTCCTTCTGTGTCCACTAGATTGGCTTTATTAGGCAGGAGATACTACTTAATCTTAAATATTTGTTCTTTGTCCTTCTGTATCCATTAGATAGCCTTTATGGGCCGTATTATTCTATATAGACTTTATTAGGCAGGGGATTCTACTCAATCTTGAAGACTTGTCCCTTGTCCTTCTGTATCAATTAGATAGGCTTTATTAGCCGTATTATTCTATATAGGCTTTATTGGGCAGGGGAATCTAGTCGATCTTGAATACTTGTTCTTTGTCCTTCTGTATCCATTAGATAGGCTTTATTAGCCATATTATTCTATATAGGCTTTATTAGGCAGGGGATTTTACTCATTCTTGAAGACTTGTTCTTGAACCTTCGTATCGACTAGATAGGCTTTATTAGCCGTATTATTCTATATAGGCTTTATTGGGCAGGGGAATCTAGTCGATCGTGAAGACTTGTTCTTAGTCCTTCAGTATCGACTAGATAGGCTTTATTAGGCTTTGTATCCTATAATGCCATAAGTAGGAAGGGGATTCTACTTAAACTTGAATACTTATTCTTGGTCCTTCTTTATCAACTAGATTGGCTTTATAAGGCATATTATTCTATACAGGCGTTATTAGGAAGGGGATTCTAGTCGATCTTAAATACTTTTTCTTGGTCCTTCTGTTTCGACAAGATAGGCTTTATTAGTCATATTGCCCTATATAGGATTTATTAGGCAGAGGATTCTACTCAATCATAGATTCTGGATCTTGGTCCTTCTGTGTCGACTAGATAGGCTTTATTAGCCATATTATTCTATATAGGCGTTATTAGGCAGGGGATTCTACTCAATCTTGAATACTTGTTCTTTGTCCTTTTCTATCGACTAGATAGGATTTATTAGCCGTATTATTCTATATAGACTTTATTAGGCAGGGGATTCTACTCAATCTTGAAGACTTGTCCCTTGTCCTTCTGTATCAATTAGATAGGCTTTATTAGCCGTATTAGTCTATATAGGCTTTATTAGGCAGGGGAATCTAGTCGATCGTGAAGACTTGTTCTTGGTCCTTCAGTATCGACTAGATAGGCTTTATTAGGCTTTCTATCCGATAAGGCCATAAGTGGGAAGGGGATTCTACTTAAACTTGAATACTTGTTCTTGGTCCTTCTTTATCAACTAGATTGGCTTTATTAGGCATATTATTCTATATAGACTTTATTAGGGAGTGGTATCTACTCAATTTTGAGAACTTGTTCTTGATCTTTCTGTATCCACTAGATTGGCTTTATTAGGCATATTATTCTATATAGGCGTTATTAGGAAGGGGATTCTAGTCGATCTTAAATACTTTTAGCGCGGTTCCTCCCTCCCCCATAGGGAGGAACCCCGCTTATAAGGTTGATACAATGAAACAATCCGGAAGTGCCGACTAGAAAATTTTGCGTTTCAGAACCCCTAGAAACCGAAAATAACGGTGGTTCAAATTTGTATATATATATATATATATATGTATATATTTATTTATATATATATATATATTTGTCTGTTCGCTCTCTAAATAGAAGACGAATGGTCCGATTTTGATGAAATTTGGTACAAAAATCTGTCGTCCAATTTGAAAGGTCAAGTTCGTTAACCAGCAAAATCCGCCCACTGGAAGATGGCGTTTGGGGCGAAATTCGCGCAGAAAAAATCGTAACGCTTACGTTTTTAGCGCGGTTCCTCCCTCCCCCATAGGGAGGAACCCCGCTTATAGGGTTGATACAATGAAACAATCCGGAATTGCCGACTAGAAAATTTCGCGTTTCAGAACCCCTAGAGACCGAAAATAACGGTGGTTCAAATTTGTATATATATATATATATATATATATATATATATATATATATATATATATGTGTATATTTATATATATATATATTTGTCTGTTCGCTCTCTAGATAGAAGACGAATGGCCCGATTTTGATGAAATTTGGTATAAAAATCCTTCGTCTAATTTGAAAGGTCAAGTTCGTTAACCAGCAAAATCCGCCTACTGGAAGATGGCGTTTGGGGCGAAATTCGCGCAAAAAAATCGTAACGCTTACGTTTTTGAGTTCATAAGCTTCTAAGTACTCGTTTTATATGATTCCTGGGCTAGGAAAACGAATGAAACCATTTTAAAGGCGATAGCTTTAACCGTTTTCGAGAAAATTGGAAAAATAGTTTTTGAATACCGTTTTTGGTTTAGATACTTAGAATCATGGGATTCAGTTGAAACATTTTTTGCATGTTCTACTTTCATCAAAACTAATATGTTGAAATTTTGGTTACGTTTGGAGTAAAGGAAGGGTTAGAATAAAATATTTTATTAACAGACAAAAAAAGTTTTGTATAATTTCGTTAGTATCTCGAAAACCGTTGACAATCTTGTGAAGCGGAAGATTATGTATCAAATGTATTTGACAATAAAACTTGTTAATTAAAATAACAAAAACAATTTATTGTTAGAAATATAGATTTCCAAGATTCCAAGACCTTGTCACTAGCGGGTCTGTTTCTAGTGTAGCGGACCCTTCCAGGTAAGATTGTAAATCACGACCTTTCAAGACTTCACTACTCACAGGAATGTCGTTAGTGACCTTAAGGGTTGACACGCCATTATAATAATTAATTTAAAAAAAAAAGACTGGTGGAACCAAAATAATAACTGCTTCTATTTTAATCTTTCCAAATTAGACTAGGGATATGAACGGAACCGCGCTAAGATGATGCAGTTCTGCGAGACGGACTTTTTTTATTCAATGAATAACAGAGTTGGATAATTATTCAATAAATTTTTATTGAATGAGAATTCATTCATTTATTCAGTTATTCATTGACTGATTTTTTTTTTTTTTTTTTTTTTTTTTTTTTTTTAATATATATATATATATATATATATATATATATATATATAGATATATAAAAATCACGTTTCTCTCTGTATGTTTGTTCCTTATACAAATCCAAACCGTTTGACCGATTTTGAGAACTTGTTCTTGATCCTTCTGTATTCACTAGATAGGCTTTATTAGGCATATTATTCTATATAGGCGTTATTAGGGAGTGGTATCTACTCAATTTTGAGAACTTGTTCTTGATCCTTCTGTATCCACTAGATTGGCTTTATAAGTTATATTCTTCTATATAGGCTTTATTAGGCAGTGGTATCTACTCAATTTTGAGAACTTGTTCTTGATCCTTCTGTATCCACTAGATTGGCTTTATTAGGCATATTATTCTATATAGGCGTTATTAGGCAGTGGTATCTACTCAATTTTGAGAACTTGCTCTTGATCCTTCTGTATCCACTAGATTGGCTTTATAAGTTATATTCTTCTATATAGGCTTTATTAGGCAGTGGTATCTACTCAATTTAGAGAACTTGTTCTTGATCCTTCTGTATTCACTA
Organism: Gonocerus acuteangulatus; assembly: GCA_946811695.1. Taxonomy (NCBI): domain Eukaryota; kingdom Metazoa; phylum Arthropoda; class Insecta; order Hemiptera; family Coreidae; genus Gonocerus; species Gonocerus acuteangulatus. The sequence continues at coordinate 115,137,156 of OX328125.1, forward strand.
GATAGGCTTTATTAGGCATATTATTCTATATAGGCGTTATTAGGGAGTGGTATCTACTAAATTTTGAGAACTTGTTCTTGATCCTTCTGTATCCACTAGATTGGCTTTATAAGTTATATTCTTCTATATAGGCTTTATTAGGCAGTGGTATCTACTCAATTTTGAGAACTTGTTCTTGATCCTTCTGTATCCACTAGATTGGCTTTATTAGGCATATTATTCTATATAGGCGTTATTAGGCAGTGGTATCTACTCAATTTTGAGAACTTGCTCTTGATCCTTCTGTATCCACTAGATTGGCTTTATAAGTTATATTCTTCTATATAGGCTTTATTAGGCAGTGGTATCTACTCAATTTAGAGAACTTGTTCTTGATCCTTCTGTATCCACTAGATTGGCTTTATTAGGCATATTATTCTATATAGGCGTTATTAGGCAGTGGTATCTACTCAATTTTGAGAACTTGTTCTTGATCCTTCTGTATCCACTAGATTGGCTTTATAAGTTATATTCTTCTATATAGGCTTTATTAGGAAGTGGTATCTACTCAATTTTGAGAACTTGTTCTTGATCCTTCTGTATACACTAGATTGGCTTTATAAGTTATATTCTTCTATATAGGCTTTATTAGGCAGTGGTATCTACTCAATTTTGAGAACTTGTTCTTGATCCTTCTGTATCCACTAGATTGGCTTTATAAGTTATATTCTTCTATATAGGCTTTATTAGGAATTTTGAGAACTTGTTCTTGATCCTTCTGTATCCACTAGATTGGCTTTATAAGTTATATTCTTCTATATAGGCTTTATTAGGCAGTGGTATCTACTCAATTTTGAGAACTTGTTCTTGATCCTACTGTATCCACTAGATTGGCTTTATAAGTTATATTCTTCTATATAGGCTTTATTAGGAAGTGGTATCTACTCAATTTTGAGAACTTGTTCTTGATCCTTCTGTATCCACTAGATTGGCTTTATAAGTTATATTCTTCTATATAGGCTTTATTAGGGAGTGGTATCTACTCAACTTTGAGAACTTGTTCTTGATCCTTCTGTATCCACTAGATTGGCTTTATAAGTTATATTCTTCTATATAGGCTTTATTAGGCAGTGGTATCTACTCAATTTTGAGAACTTGTTCTTGATCCTTCTGTATCCACTAGATTGGCTTTATAAGTTATATTCTTCTATATAGGCTTTATTAGGAAGTGGTATCTACTCAATTTTGAGAACTTGTTCTTGATCCTTCTGTATCCACTAGATTGGCTTTATAAGTTATATTCTTCTATATAGGCTTTATTAGGGAGTGGTATCTACTCAACTTTGAGAACTTGTTCTTGATCCTTCTGTATCCACTAGATTGGCTTTATTAGGCATATTATTCTATATAGGCGTTATTAGGAAGGGGATTCTAGTCGATCTTAAATACTTATTCTTGGTCCTTCTTTATCGACAAGATAGGCTTTATTAATCATATTGTCCTATATAGGATTTATTAGGCAGAGGAATCTACTCAATCATAGATTCTGGGTCTTGGTCCTTCTGTGTCCACTAGATTGGCTTTATTAGGCAGGAGATACTACTTAATCTTAAATATTTGTTCTTTGTCCTTCTGTATCCATTAGATAGCCTTTATGGGCCGTATTATTCTATATAGACTTTATTAGGCAGGGGATTCTACTCAATCTTGAAGACTTGTCCCTTGTCCTTCTGTATCAATTAGATAGGCTTTATTAGCCGTATTATTCTATATAGGCTTTATTGGGCAGGGGAATCTAGTCGATCTTGAATACTTGTTCTTTGTCCTTCTGTATCCATTAGCCATATTATTCTATATAGGCTTTATTAGGCAGGGGATTTTACTCATTCTTGAAGACTTGTTCTTGAACCTTCGTATCGACTAGATAGGCTTTATTAGCCGTATTATTCTATATAGGCTTTATTGGGCAGGGGAATCTAGTCGATCGTGAAGACTTGTTCTTAGTCCTTCAGTATCGACTAGATAGGCTTTATTAGGCTTTGTATCCTATAATGCCATAAGTAGGAAGGGGATTCTACTTAAACTTGAATACTTATTCTTGGTCCTTCTTTATCAACTAGATTGGCTTTATAAGGCATATTATTCTATACAGGCGTTATTAGGAAGGGGATTCTAGTCGATCTTAAATACTTTTTCTTGGTCCTTCTGTTTCGACAAGATAGGCTTTATTAGTCATATTGCCCTATATAGGATTTATTAGGCAGAGGATTCTACTCAATCATAGATTCTGGATCTTGGTCCTTCTGTGTCGACTAGATAGGCTTTATTAGCCATATTATTCTATATAGGCGTTATTAGGCAGGGGATTCTACTCAATCTTGAATACTTGTTCTTTGTCCTTTTCTATCGACTAGATAGGATTTATTAGCCGTATTATTCTATATAGACTTTATTAGGCAGGGGATTCTACTCAATCTTGAAGACTTGTCCCTTGTCCTTCTGTATCAATTAGATAGGCTTTATTAGCCGTATTAGTCTATATAGGCTTTATTAGGCAGGGGAATCTAGTCGATCGTGAAGACTTGTTCTTGGTCCTTCAGTATCGACTAGATAGGCTTTATTAGGCTTTCTATCCGATAAGGCCATAAGTGGGAAGGGGATTCTACTTAAACTTGAATACTTGTTCTTGGTCCTTCTTTATCAACTAGATTGGCTTTATTAGGCATATTATTCTATATAGACTTTATTAGGGAGTGGTATCTACTCAATTTTGAGAACTTGTTCTTGATCTTTCTGTATCCACTAGATTGGCTTTATTAGGCATATTATTCTATATAGGCGTTATTAGGCAGTGGTATCTACTCAATTTAGAGAACTTGTTCTTGATCCTTCTGTATTCACTAGATAGGCTTTATTAGGCATATTATTCTATATAGGCGTTATTAGGGAGTGGTATCTACTAAATTTTGAGAACTTGTTCTTGATCCTTCTGTATCCACTAGATTGGCTTTATAAGTTATATTCTTCTATATAGGCTTTATTAGGCAGTGGTATCTACTCAATTTTGAGAACTTGTTCTTGATCCTTCTGTATCCACTAGATTGGCTTTATAAGTTATATTCTTCTATATAGGCTTTATTAGGAAGTGGTATCTACTCAATTTTGAGAACTTGTTCTTGATCCTTCTGTATCCACTAGATTGGCTTTATAAGTTATATTCTTCTATATAGGCTTTATTAGGGAGTGGTATCTACTCAACTTTGAGAACTTGTTCTTGATCCTTCTGTATCCACTAGATTGGCTTTATTAGGCATATTATTCTATATAGGCGTTATTAGGAAGGGGATTCTAGTCGATCTTAAATACTTATTCTTGGTCCTTCTTTATCGACAAGATAGGCTTTATTAATCATATTGTCCTATATAGGATTTATTAGGCAGAGGAATCTACTCAATCATAGATTCTGGGTCTTGGTCCTTCTGTGTCCACTAGATTGGCTTTATTAGGCAGGAGATACTACTTAATCTTAAATATTTGTTCTTTGTCCTTCTGTATCCATTAGATAGCCTTTATGGGCCGTATTATTCTATATAGACTTTATTAGGCAGGGGATTCTACTCAATCTTGAAGACTTGTCCCTTGTCCTTCTGTATCAATTAGATAGGCTTTATTAGCCGTATTATTCTATATAGGCTTTATTGGGCAGGGGAATCTAGTCGATCTTGAATACTTGTTCTTTGTCCTTCTGTATCCATTAGCCATATTATTCTATATAGGCTTTATTAGGCAGGGGATTTTACTCATTCTTGAAGACTTGTTCTTGAACCTTCGTATCGACTAGATAGGCTTTATTAGCCGTATTATTCTATATAGGCTTTATTGGGCAGGGGAATCTAGTCGATCGTGAAGACTTGTTCTTAGTCCTTCAGTATCGACTAGATAGGCTTTATTAGGCTTTGTATCCTATAATGCCATAAGTAGGAAGGGGATTCTACTTAAACTTGAATACTTATTCTTGGTCCTTCTTTATCAACTAGATTGGCTTTATAAGGCATATTATTCTATACAGGCGTTATTAGGAAGGGGATTCTAGTCGATCTTAAATACTTTTTCTTGGTCCTTCTGTTTCGACAAGATAGGCTTTATTAGTCATATTGCCCTATATAGGATTTATTAGGCAGAGGATTCTACTCAATCATAGATTCTGGATCTTGGTCCTTCTGTGTCGACTAGATAGGCTTTATTAGCCATATTATTCTATATAGGCGTTATTAGGCAGGGGATTCTACTCAATCTTGAATACTTGTTCTTTGTCCTTTTCTATCGACTAGATAGGATTTATTAGCCGTATTATTCTATATAGACTTTATTAGGCAGGGGATTCTACTCAATCTTGAAGACTTGTCCCTTGTCCTTCTGTATCAATTAGATAGGCTTTATTAGCCGTATTAGTCTATATAGGCTTTATTAGGCAGGGGAATCTAGTCGATCGTGAAGACTTGTTCTTGGTCCTTCAGTATCGACTAGATAGGCTTTATTAGGCTTTCTATCCGATAAGGCCATAAGTGGGAAGGGGATTCTACTTAAACTTGAATACTTGTTCTTGGTCCTTCTTTATCAACTAGATTGGCTTTATTAGGCATATTATTCTATATAGACTTTATTAGGGAGTGGTATCTACTCAATTTTGAGAACTTGTTCTTGATCTTTCTGTATCCACTAGATTGGCTTTATTAGGCATATTATTCTATATAGGCGTTATTAGGCAGTGGTATCTACTCAATTTAGAGAACTTGTTCTTGATCCTTCTGTATTCACTAGATAGGCTTTATTAGGCATATTATTCTATATAGGCGTTATTAGGGAGTGGTATCTACTAAATTTTGAGAACTTGTTCTTGATCCTTCTGTATCCACTAGATTGGCTTTATAAGTTATATTCTTCTATATAGGCTTTATTAGGCAGTGGTATCTACTCAATTTTGAGAACTTGTTCTTGATCCTTCTGTATCCACTAGATTGGCTTTATAAGTTATATTCTTCTATATAGGCTTTATTAGGAAGTGGTATCTACTCAATTTTGA